>MIEF01006596.1:0-421970 GCA_001870725.1 Taenia solium
ATCAGTGAGGAAACAGTCCATGCGAAAAGTGGAAGAAGTGAAGAAGTGCAGGCTAAACAAGGTAGTTGCGGAACCACACTGTCACCTGTTAATGGGTGTGAGTGGCAGCCGCTGGCTTAGCTTTCTGTTGGTGTAAGTATAAGAATTTTACTCCATTACTCATGATGCCATACATGATTGATAGTTCTTGACACGTAAATCTTGAATCACTTCAGTCCATACCAATCCGTGATCACTTATAATCAAAGCATAGGTTACATGTACAGATGAAGCCTAAAATGTTTCCCAAGTTGATAAACGAAAATTTTTTTTAAGAAAGTTGAGCTAACCTGACGCTTTGCGCTATAAGGGCTCTGAATTGTAGGATCATAAAATATAGTAACTTAGTGGTAGACTGGTGCATGCATTCTCTGTTTTCAGTGCAAATAGAAGTCGCATTTTACAAGTTCACACAAACCATTGCAATTCGTTGTGGTCAAAATACCGAAAACCACACAAACGTCTTTGCTTGCCCGACATCTTTAGCTCCATTATCTCTGCCCATGGATGCTTTCGAGGGTTGGAAGTAGTGTACATGATTTATGTCTAGTGGCTGAAATACATACCACCACTCAATTGGTGATACCTGTGTCTTCTGCATAGAGATGTGGTTAGGTTGTTGTAATATTGAGCAAACCTTGTAGCCCCTTTACTTATGGAAAGGCGTTTACGACTTCTTGGGCGGAAAGCCTGAGTGGAGCAAATTCGAGTGCCTTTTCCACCTCAGCGCGTTCAGGTGCGAGCTCAAGATTCTCAAATGGGTGAATACTGAATCAAGTGGAAGTCTACGCTTTAGCATGAATGTTGGGATGCGAACTAAGGTGAGGTAGCCGCATACTTAGTTGTGATTTTATCAATTGCAATAAACAGATATCCAGCACATTAGTGGACATCTTCAAAGACTCTGAGCGCCAAGCATTGCCAACAGGTTCTGTTTTTAATTGTGTGAAAATAAAAAAGTATATCAGAGATTAACCGTCCCTAATTTAATGCTCATCATGGGTCGGTGGAATAAGGAACTTCGCCAATGAAGACGATAGGTGAACGCATCGCTGACCTCGTAGTAGTGGTAGGTCACGAATTTGCCTGGCAGGTGTATGCAGACCGCGACCTTTAACAAACGAATGGCTAAATTTTCCCTATTGAATGATCTGTCAACCGTGGGCAGAAAAACCTTTGCCCAGTGTACCTGGTTACTTGGTGGTCAGCGGCTTCCAGAAACGCTGGCAAAATCGTGTAATTTGTGTACCTCTCTCAGGCTTTCCTGTGATACATTACATTCCACGGTATTTCGCGATTCCACTGCTTCCTATCCTTGGTGGTATAAATTTGTAGGCAGTACGCCTCAGTAAACTTCTGTGGAGCCCGGATGATTTAAGCACTCAAATTCCTCGACAAAACTACGACTGCTTTGTCCACAATAGGTGGTGCATTAGTATGAGGATGCGGCCTCAAAACTATTTTCACGAATGATTTAATATTAAAATAACAAGCACAATGGTAGTTACTCGGGTCTTTTTTGGTCCAGTTATAGGATTTCACGAGTTCTCTGTACTACTTAAATGGCAATTCCAATCCACCAAGCTACGTTGAAGGTATAAGATCGAGGCGATCATTCGGTCAACGTCATTTTCATCCCCTTCTCAATTGACTGGTTAGGGTTGCGAATTATGAAAACAATTATTTTCAGGAATCATTTTTAGTTTTCATTAGATCTAACCTCCAATAACTGCTGCAATTTGAATGAAGGAGCATTGAGGCAATTACGCATGTCTTAAGGTAAGTGGGAAGCGATTAATCATGTAAACATGGCTTATAAAATCGTGACTGCCTCTGCTTGGAAAACACTAGTTCTATTGTGACACCGACAAAATGTTTCTCTCTGCCTAATTCTCACCCTTCTCTCTCCACAAGGCGCCTTTAGTAATGCTGACTTTTGCTTGGACAGTTTTTAGAATACAGGAAACAGTGGGTAAAATATTCAGGGAGGGTTTTATCTCCTTTACAATCTAATTTATTCATGGGGTGGTAAAAGTGCGCGTCTGTTTCACACAGAGAGGTCAATTCATTAGCACGCTCCGGTATGGAGGAACATAAAGTCGTCTACTAAGCGCTGATAGTTGTCTGGGAAAAGTATCTCCAGCCCATGGTGTTACATTCGCTAAATGGATTATACTTCACCTCAACGCGAGAGTAAGACCTCTTGAAGTGGTCTGCTCGAATGTGACTGTTTTGCCTTAAGTTTCAGCTATTTGTTGAACCAAGCTGAATGAACGAACTGTCAGTAGAACGCTATTTTCACCAAACTACGAAATAGGAATAAACCTTAAGCCATTTACTTAATGTTTTCAAGTGGTGGACCTTAAACTCGATCCCACTGTCCCTTTGTTGTACCCATCACGAGAATCAAAGCAGTGTTTTTTTTTAATTTATAAACTTGGAGTTGGAAATTTTTACTGCAAATCTTTTGGATGTATTCACTCAATTTTTCAAATTACTTTTTTATTGTGAAGAATTCCGGACATAAACGCCCTCACTCAGAGCCAGCATCGACAAAATTGATAGACAGTCGCCAATCCCACTATGGCATAAAGTATTTTGAAACCGTGGGAAGCACATTTGTGCTTGGATGAGATTCACTTGGGCTCCTTTTAAATCGTCGTCCACGCAGGCTGTTTAGCTCCTGGTTTTGGTGAGGCGCCAGTTAAAGGCCCTGGATCATGCCAGTACCCTTAAGCCCTTCTGTAGGTGGGCACTACGCACCTTGTCCGAGTATTGTATCTTCTTTTGCCTTCAGAGAAGTGTCGGGGTGCTACAGAAAGTGTTCACAGGCGCCTCATTGCTCCCTGTTGGTTGTGCGCATCTTTGAAAATGCCGCGAGCCACTCCTTGTAAGTCCGGTAGCGCCCTACCCATTAGTAGCCATTTTTGCGTGGCAAGTCATTGCTTTCCTCTGGCAGTAAAGGAAGTCCATCTTTTCTCCATTTGGCTGCTTATTCATTCTCATGGCATCATAAAGCATCACAGCTGAAAAAGCTCGTCGTTTTTGCACCGCCTCGGAGGCACTAACAATCGCATGTGAACATGTCACTCATCTGTCACGTCTGTTTGTTCTTCTCACTGCAACTTATACTTTATCCACCCTTTGGAGCATTGAACAGTGTCGGTCTATGCTCTGTGGCTCCCTGATTGGCATAATTATAGTGAATTTGGAAAAAAAACCTACTTCCACTGCTAAAATGGTACATTCCCGACACAGATGAGAATGAATAGGCTCCTTTGGTTAACCTGAAATATGTTTAGCAAACCAAAGTATCATTCACTAGGAAAGAATAGAGAAAAAAGCAAAACGTTATCAAATAACATCAACTGGCCTAATGGCATGCGGTCTTCGAGTCACTCATAAGGTCGGCCTGGTCTACCAGCGGTCAGATGGACTGATGATGATGAGGACGTAGGCATGACATAATACTTGTGTTTTAAATAGCCCAAGGATGCAAAAATCAGTCAGAATAGGGATGGAATTATGCAACAGCGTGATAAAAAGACGCCTTGAATCATTCGACATCGTGTTGGGTTTTTGACGATTTTCATTGTCTTCCTCAAAGAAACATCATTGCCTTATGGCAATCTTTCAGACCTACCCTAAAGCTAAATCTTTTAAAAAATCCTTTAGTCTCGTTGTAATTAACAAACGTCTCGTAAATTGTGAATTTTCTTTAAAAACCACACATACTTTACGATCAGTTTCATTAAAATCCTTCGGATTATATTAAATCAATTAGCACAAACCTTTTTGTTTTTCCCCGAAAATTGATATAAAATGATAGCTGAAATATTTGTTTTCCTATTTTATCTCTTCGAAAAAAAATAATGTTTTTGAATTAAAGGCGGAAGAGGGAGAGGGTATTTTTATGGTGGTGGAGGGGTGAGCGGAGTCACACCTCCTTCAGCAGGAATACGAGCCAGTGGCCACCGTTAATGCGGTCCACTTGAAAGAAAAGACTGATCAGGACAAGCCCAAAGTCCGACCACGTATAAGGTTAATTGGGTGTTTGAAAACACGCTAAAAAGTTCACCATCGCGTGTTCTAGCTCATGGCTCCAAAACACATCATTGCATTCAAGGGTGCCAAAGTTGAGAATGACTTTGTTGTTCGAGTACTTTAAAATCGCTTACAGAAGTATATGAAGTGAAGGTAGTGGCATTTAATGAACATTAAGAATCAATTACTATTCTTTTCTCATTGCAATTGCGCCACGGAAAGCATTAGAGGAAGTATGTCCTTTTTAGTGCTAATGTGCCGGAGATTGGATGCTGCCTTTGAAGATTCAAAGGACTTATCGCAATGCTATTTTTGAAAATAAAGGCCCTGAACAGTAAAATATTGGAGTTAAATAAGGAAATTCAGTGGATAGGTATACCAAAAATGTCCTCAAGGAAACATCGTGACACCCCAGAGGGGAAATACTTTTACTGTTTAGGGGCATTTGACGATCAAAAAATGTTTCCCAAAACACTGGAAAAAAAGAGTTCCATTCCTTGTCCGGCCCCCGGATCATGCGCTTGTTGGGAGCGACAAGGGCGGCGTCTTGTTCATAGTTAAACACAAGTACAGAGCACGAATTGAAAAATGTGTGTGGCAATCGAAGAGGCCATTTATCTTGGCTATCACCTCTTTTCATTCTTTTAGCTACACTGATATGCCTAGAGTAAAGGAGGCAAAACGCAAGCCTGTAGAAAGATTAACTTGATTGTATCTACAGGGTTGCTTCAACAGACGATACCAATGAAAACATTCATCCTTGGAAGCGGGTATAAATCCCATGGTCTAGGAAATAACGTTTTACAAATTGATGATGATGTTGTTAAGTATGCTCTGTGTTTTGCCTGACCTTCCATTTACTTGCAGAGGCATAGCTAGTCTATTTCTGTTTCGCGGTCTGATTTATGCATAATAATGCTGGGAAGGAGCACTCTAACGACCATAATTCTAGATTTGCAGAGATAAGAAGTAATTTATTTATCGTTAGGCTTTATGCGTATGCTAACGAGATCACCACCTACCGGTATGTTATTCGTGGTCGGTGCTGTAGCAAGCAGAAACACGTAACTAATCTGGGCCGTAATTGCCTGACTTCCTTCAGATAAATTGTCTGAGCGGAGCTTTGGGAAAGCATTAAACTCCCACTCCACGAGGAAGGCATGCTGGCGTGATTGGGGTGTGAGCTGGACCGAGGCCAAACACCACCACTTGGCAAAACTGGCATCCCCGCCTCCCTCACATAACGGTCAGCGATTTCCTCCAAACTCATCCTCTCATAATTCCAAACAAAAAAAAATCAAATCAACTGGCATTTTGAGGTGTTTAGAGTATGAAACCTACCTGACGCTTTTTTAAGCGTACATCACAAGTGAGAGAGAGCTATCCGAAACGTGATTCTCGAAAATGTGGTTTTCGTAAATACGCACAGGGGATAATGCGATCATTCGAATCACTGACTAAACGAGGCGCTAGAGAGAAAATTAAGTCACAATGTCAAAGCACAGATAAAGTCCTCTTCTATAGATTGTCTTTTTATCACTGCAAGTATCATTTTTCCTCAAATTAGAGACTAGCCTTGAAGTGAACTGTTCACAGAACCTTAGTTCGATTATCCACTTCCTCTGCTTGCTTGAGGCAGTATCACCGGACTAATAATGAAATCCTCCCTCCAGGTGTTCAGACAACCAATATTTGCGCTTTGACATTTGTTTGACGAATTTTGGTCTGCAGTTATGCACCCACTTTAAAGGTGAGTCCATTGAACGCCTGTTTATCCATCGTGGTGGATGACACGTCTAACAGTGCCTAAAGAAGTCCTCGTCGTAAGAAATTTTTATTCCACAATGCTGTTCATTATTCCCTTGATCTTGTCTTCAATTTCCTTGTACCAGCGTTCCTGACAAAATCCAAATGGACCGTAAGAGGGGAAGTAGAAGAAAAGTCGCCAAGCTTTACCTGCCACGCTCATGAAGTAGCTCATTTTTCATCTTCGGATGAGGCCAAAGTAGACCAATCAAAGGAGCACCCATTGCCTCTGTGGTGTGTAGAGATTTCTCAATCTACTGAACACATTGTGTCCACTTTGCTCGCAAGTGTGAATTAGAGATTGTCCCCGTCTACCGCTACTGTCACTTTACAAAGCTGTACCAGATCTTCCCACAAAGTGAGAGAGCGCGCAACTTCCGTCCGAAGTATTGTGAACACCAAGGTATTATGATCGCCTCGCCTACCCTCGACGTGAATATCTTGCATTCTATATGTTAAAATAACAACTGCAACCAGCCCTAAAACGCGAAAATCACATGGTGACCTGAAAGAACTTAATCCCTAGTCTATGAGTCATCCTGTCCCCCACCATTGACCACATTTAACGCAAGTAGAAATTTCTAAGAGTCTCCTCGAAATCCCCCACAATGAATGAGCCATAGACTGCAAGAGTGCTGACACGCAGATCACTGACCTACTGTAGCCACCGATTAATTTGGAATTGAGGCACGATCGTACAAACGGACGAGGGATGATTACCACCCCACCTATCCCAGTACTCTAACATGGTGGGTCCCAGTCGAAAGTTAGGTCGTTGTTTTCGCAAGCAGTAACGCATTTGACGCACAAATGAGAGGGACACAGCCATCTGGTGCAATACCGACTAAGCAGCAAAACAAATTAGTGAGTGAAGTCTGCTCGAAAGCGGGACACGACGTTTACAAATACTTTATTTCATGTCGCAGTTCTAGAAGGAAATATAAATCTACTCCTCCATTAGGTCCTCTCCCGCTGCCAGCATAGAG
This sequence comes from Taenia solium, assembly GCA_001870725.1. NCBI lineage: Eukaryota > Metazoa > Platyhelminthes > Cestoda > Cyclophyllidea > Taeniidae > Taenia > Taenia solium. The sequence goes on from MIEF01006596.1 coordinate 6,876, forward strand.
GAGTAGTAAATAGCTTTTAAACATGATCTGCTGATACCTGAGACACACTTGGGAATAAAGTTGCATGCTTTAAAACCACGAATAGCTTATACCCCTATTATCACTCTACTACAGAAAAACATCATTAAAAGAAATACATTCTGATAAAATTGCCCCAACTTCTCAATTGTTGGTATTTGGTAGGCGTTTTACGCATGAACATCCCACCCAAACACAATCGTGCATCTGAGATGGATGTCAAAGTGGGCAGAAAAGAGCAAAAAGGTGAGCATCCTCTAGGAAGTATATTCCAAAATTAAAAATCCCACATTTCTTCAGAAAAGACAGCTCGCAATAACAATGTGTACACAAATATACATTTCTGGGCAAGTAAGAAAGATCACTTTAAATTTACAGTGGAGAATAGTGGAATATTTCACGGGGAACAGGTAGACACAGTGAGAGAGCAGAAGAAAGCCAAACAAACAAGTAGATAGAAAGCGGTGGTGAAGGGGTTATGTTTTCGGAGGCGCCTGTCGATTGCCGCCTCCACAGAAGGGGCCACCACCGCTGCTACCAGCACTAACACCACCGCCCCGTCCAACACCAACTCCGCTGCCCCCACCACCAATGCGATAAAGTGGGGCGCCGCCCCTTGGGAGACCCCAGCCACCACTGCCACCAACACCACCTCCGGGGCCGGGTGGGGGTTGAGGCGGTCCACCCGGCCCACCTCCCCATGGAGGAAGTGGAAGTCGGCCCGCACCACCTCCACCTCCCGTACCTCGAGGCATCTGTAGGCAAGGGTGAATGGTAAACACTCCTACAAGCTAAGGCTACAGCTTTCACGGAAAGTGAAATACACAGAGAGCAAGCGTCGCAAGTCTACGAAAGAGTCATCCAAATAAGAGCAGATTTTATTTGCGATTAAGAGCCTCACCGGTCGACGCATCCTCTAGATCGTAAGGGGTAGTAAAATCATGATGAATTGGGATTACGTTAGTTCTTTTTTATGGTCTAGTATTTAATCACTAGGAATTGGAGCGCCATTTTAGACCGAATGCCATCAAGTGGTGTAGCGTTCGCAATAGTGGTAGGTGGTGGCATTAAAAGCATGATGAGTCGTGGATAAAAACATACCATTGGAGAGCCATAGGGTCTACTGCTCCAGCCACCGCGAAGGTAAGTGAACCTTGGGCTGCAAAGAAGAACAAACAAGCTGTGTGTTATTTGCCTCCCCAGCAATGTGAAAGCGCCGGTTTTGGCGCCTGCTGGCGCAGTACCCAGTCGCGATATGCCCGTGCTGGCATGAATTAACGCGTAGAAAATAAAAAATAACGCATGTTTCGATTTCAATCACTCGGTTAATCCACCATTCAACTGCAGTAACATTCCCACTACAGTCATTCCCCACTTTTGCAAAAGCATACTTTAATGTCACTCTGTGAAGCAAGAATGACCTCGAGGCAAAAATATGCGATGACAATGGACAAAGTGACAGGCGCACAAGGATCGGCGGCGGCAATCAATGTAAAGCTACTAGGCTTATGAAAGACAATAATGTCGTGTGGAGGTGGGTTGATTGCCTGCATTCGATAAATAAATAACAGATGTTTGATCAAGAGGAGAAACGTGGTGTGGCACTGAAATGTTTACTTTCCAAAATGCACCAATTCTTTGGGAAAATGACCCGAGGAGACAACTAACCGGCTGATTGCCTTTGCCTTGCTTATCAACTCGACCATTACCTAGACACGCAACTGCTGGTAGCTATTACAGTCGAGTAAAATGGGTAGAATCACTACCATCAATTCAGCCCACATAAATAATCGCTATGCAGCATCATGCAAGTAACAGCTTTCGCAGCCATAGTGAACATTAACCAACAGCAGCACAGTTGATAATCCTCCTCCCTGGGTTAAAGAGCAACGATACATAGTTAAATTTGAAACACCGAAGGGGTGCGATATAAATTTTATATGTAAAGCCATAAATGAGTGGATTAATAGTAAAACTGACCACAAGAGATAGTAACAGGCTTCAGAAGTGCTATCTTAACAGGCTAAAATGATAGAGATCGTTCATTCATGGCAGTTGAATAACATGTAAATTAAGTAGCAACTGTTTGAAGACCCGAGACACGAGTCTGTGATCTGGGTGCTAACTTGCTACTTCAGTTAAAACGGGGTATTTTAAATTTCCAAATTGACCCGTGATAGGCCACAATAGGCATTCAGAACTACACGATTTAAAACAGAACCTAGGTTGACAGAGATGATGCCATTCTGGCACGTAAAACAGGAAACCCAAAAAACTCCAAGTGCGATTTAAACGGCCTCAAGTGGCCACAGCGTGTAGCAAGCGCTTCAAATCGAAGTGGAAAAACGCCTTTTGGAGGCCAAACACAACCAAAGCTTTTTGAAGACCTTAAAAAGGCCCCAATCAGTAAGTTCTTTTTGCGCTCTTAAAGTCGAGAATCAAACAGAATGCAAGAAACGAGTGGTGGGAGCAGGAGGAGATAGCCTAGCCTATCTCCTCAATTTCTCCTGCACATGAATAATGGGATGTGGTGAACAAATGACAACCGCAATTAGAGGAACCAAATCCCTCGGAGTTGGCCACTACGTATTTATGTATTTAAACCTAGGTTTCATGCAAAGTGATGATTATAACTTGTAATGGACGGTATCCACTAAAAACTGGGGGCTGGGGACCCATAAAACCATGCTAACAGCCGATCCGAAAGGTCGTAGAAATAATTAAACACATTTCTCCAGAGAATTAACATCTACCCTCCTTTAATAATGCCATAATAGATGACTCATCGCCACTTCAATAAGTTGGAAACAAAAAAGATCTGATAGATATGCTTAGGCTATCCACAGGTAATTCAATAGAGACTTGTTATTTGCTTGAGAAAAAAACAAATACTGGGAGTCGAAAAATTCACATTTACTACCTATTTAAACAGTTTCGAAAATCGTATTGGACCTCACTCCCGCAATTTTTGATATTTGCACCCCGTCAGATTGCCCGATAATACTTTTCAAGCCAGAAAATATTCCAATTGCTCAAACCAAGGACTTAAAGAATACAAATGTAAAGCGAACTACTCACCCCGCGGCGCCCCTTGCCATGCCACCGCGTAAAGTGCCGGATGTTGGCCGGCCGGAGGAGAGCGGTTTGTTGAAGAAAGGAGAAGAAGAGGAAGCAGCAACAGCAGCGGAGTTTGCAACTGTGCCGGTAGGTAAGGAGGGGGTGTGACCACTCGGAGGTGGCTCCTGCGAGACTGGAATAATCTTGCTGGACGCGATGAAGGTTTTGGCGCTCATCGACTCCGTTGGAGAGTCGGGTGTATCCGTTGGTGCTTTGATGAGCTGAGCAGAACGAACAAATGGGAAGAAACACACCAAAATACTCCAATTCTATAAAAATTTAAGGTAGTTTCACCATTTCTCCCACGCAAGCTCTTCGTGTAAGCATAATACTGACAATTATAACCCCCAGGAGGGGAGAATTCGCAATAATTTGCATCTGGTGTCAGCACAGCTTTGTTTCTCTTGCGAGGCTAGCTTCATATCATCTTGCGGTTACCTAGACCGATTTTGTGCCTACAACAAATTCTAGTGGAGCAAGGGTACTTGGCGCATCTTTACCTTCCTCCGTAATTTAATAATATGAATTTTTGGGCTAGGAAAAACAGTCTTCGAGTTAGAGGAACCATTTCTGCCCACAGGAGAGGGCGTGCGCCTCAATAGCTTGTAAACAACGGCGAAGTCGTAAAGCGGTAAAAAGCCAGCACTCTAAGCGGACTGCAAAGACATGTAATACAGGCGACGGAAGTCTTCCATCCAGTTACATGCGTTACAAAACGCAGCTTTTAAATGCGACATTTCAACTATCAGTTTGGGCATGTTTGCGCAAAAGAGAACGTCTTTTTCCGGTGCTAGAGATATTATGCAATATTCAGCACTCTGTTCATCCAGTTCAGCCATAAGAAACTTCGCTGTCCTTGAATTTCTATGTTTAAAAAGGCAGTTTAGAATTTGCAATTTTGATGTTATGTTTGGAAATGTCTGGATAACACTTTTCTACCCTAAATGACGCTGTCAAATGTCACTACATCACTTTCTTTTGTCAAAATCGCTACATCCCGAGTTACGACATCTAGTTAGGTGGTGTTTCATTAAAAAACTGCATTCCAACCAATAAGCCTATGCTCAGGCGATCAGTACGAGGTTGCACTTCTCAAGGACGAGTACTGGACGCTATGGCCGCGAAGTGAACCAACCTAACATAAGGTTCTAAAACTTCTTCTTTGTTCACAGCAGCCCCACCTACAGACCGACTGTCCGAGTATTCCAGCTAGTAAACGTTAACGACGTGAATTGTGGCAAAAGGTCGTTATTTTAGATTCAAAATGGAAGACTCCATAGTCGAACTTCACTGTTATGCTTAACGCATTTACGTCTGAACCCCCACCTTATTGAAGACAACTTTACTAATGGAAATATTTGATGAGGTTTGAAAAAAATAGGTGATAACTACTAAGACTGACTTCCTATTTCTCCTTGTGGAAATTAAATATCCATTTTTAGTAAGAATTACATGGTAGATCAGCGTTTACCCACCAAAGCTACCTGAGAGATTGAGCATTTGCTTTAACGATGAAAACTTACCCCTCCAGCAGCCGTAGTCTCCTCGTCCAGATTGGCTGGTGGTGTTTGCGAGTCAGACTGTCCGTCCTGTCCAAAGAGAGTGGCGCCCACGTCCCCACTTTCCCCCCTCTCCGCCTCAACCTCACTCGCCCCGGCCGCTGTTGCACTGACATTCGCCACGGCCACTACCTCAGCCTCGGGTGGCCGGCAGTTGAGGTTAACGTCGTTCAAATCGTACACTCCAGCGCCCAGCGTTGGTGTTACTCTCAACCGCTTCGCTGGCAGTGGTGCTACCGACGACGTCCCTCCCTTTGTCGGAGTCGGTGCGCTGGCAGTCAATGTTTATCACGATAAGCACTCTTCGCTCAATTAAACATGGCCTAGGTATGCATGTGTTCACTACTTTGAGCTATGGATATGCGTAGTCCCTGGCGTTTCGACACCGCTACACAAAGGTTACCTCTAGAGAAAAACCTTAACACTCTATTGTTGGTATTGTATCCACGACGAATCCAACGATTTTGCGGAGAGATTACCTCTACACACATCGTCAGAATCACGGTCAGTAACGATGCTAGATCATGATCTAACGAACTGCATATGTCGGCGAAAGGCTCTCGCCGTCGGATTAGCGGATAGCACGGCGTCAGTAGTCAAGGAGAGAAGATGGATACACTCGGCATTTCACTCTTACTTATGATTTCAGTTAGGCAGACTTCACTCCAGATAAACGGCGTTGGACTGCCTTTGATCCATCAGAATCACTCGCTGTAGGAACATAAGTCTTCAAAGTGAATTTCTCAATGCCCTTTGCAAAATGAAAGGTAGGCCTCTAAATACCATCAAAACTGACAAAACCAGCAACCAGTGTGAGAGTAAACAGCCGCCGTAATGAAACAAAATTTCATGTAATCTTGGTTTTATTTATGGATTTGATGAGCCCTATTGCTGCTACAAATTACGAATAACTGAGAGAAATGAAGATAGCACTCGAGATAGAAGTGTACTGTGCTAATTAACATTTGAATTGTGCATAAAACATCAACTGCCCACATTATGGTTTCCAAGCATAATTAGAGTTTCTGAGTGTGCCATTCTTGCTAAGTAACCACCATGAAAAAAACTGGTTCGAAATGATGAGGGATAAGTGGACAAAACACCTACCTGCTGAATTTCTCAAAAAGGTTATCATTTGAGTCGGCAGGAAGAGTGTCCTCAGCAATGTTGGCCGCATCTCCGGAGCCCTCTGTACTGCCACGCGCCAATTCGACTACAGTGGTCGAGGTCGTCTGCTGCTGATGCAAATGTGGCGCCGCACTTGACTCAACCACAGCTCGCTTCAGGTTCTCTACGATGAAGAGCAACGAACGCTGCTGCGACTTTGTTGTGGTGGTCGGGATGGTGCTCGGTGCCACCGGTGCTGGTGGCGGAGGCGGAGGCAATGAAGTTGACATCGCCGTCACTGTGGGCGTTACTTCGGCTCTCGCTGCTGCTGCAGCATCTTCCTGATTGATTGCCTGTGATGCCACCGGTGGTGAGTTGTTCGACGGTGGGGAGGGTAACTTTCGTACCTTGGGGATCTTGTAGCCTTTGATCAGGCGATTCGTGCTATTGCCGCCACCGCTACTGCCAACACCACTCACTCCGATGCTCGGAACCACTGCTCCCGGTTCAACAGGGGGCTCATCCAAGGAAATGAGACGATTCCGTTTCGGTTCAGAACTAGTGGAGAGAGTCTTCTTTCGACCCGGTTTGCCCTTAACAAGTCCGTGCTTCTTTGGGGATGGTGTCGATGTTACCATTGGTGCAGACGGAAACATTTTCGGTGATGAAATAGACAACACCAGAGACGGCTGCACCTCCTTACTCTTCGAGGAAACACGTCGTTTGCGCTCCTTTTTGGGATGCTGCGATGATGCGGAGGGTTGTTGTTGCTGCTGCATTTGTTTGAAGAGAGCAAACGGCTTACCCTCCACTGCCTTCGTCCGCGGTTTAGTCACGACGGCGGCGTTTTCAGTTGGAGTGGTAGCGGCAGCGGCTGAAGCAGCAGTTAGACCACCCCCAGATCCGCTCCGATTGGTTTTAATAACAAACTTGAGACCCGATTTCCGTTCAGCCGTACGTTCCGGTGCAGAAACATCGGAGAAGGCGAAAGGCTTGGGAGGTGGGAAAGGCGCTGGGGGAGGTGGGGCAATGTTTGTGGAGGGGGGACAGTCCTCGAAGTCATAGACGGACTCTTTTGCAAGCATTGCCGGTTTGGAGGGAGTCGGTTTTGTCGGCTGTTTCATTGCATCCATTATGGCTGCACGGGTTGGGAGAGTGGAGATGAACCCGCCCATAGAGGGATCAACACGTCGCTTTCGGCCCTTTTTGGACACACCTGCTTCCGAATTGGTTGTCGATTTGAGGGCGGAGGGGAGCGATTGTGTGCTGCTGTTGGCGCTGCTGTTGACACCGACGGGGATGCTGTTGCTGCCACCGACACCGATGTTACCTGTGCTTGTGAGGAGGTGGCTGAGGACATCTGAACCACCCGAAGATTTGGGAAAAGCCGGTATGAGAGTGAGAGGTGTGGAATGATTGCTATTGGGCACCTGAGCGGTGATAGGGGAGGACGGGAGAGGCGTAGCAGCAGTCACTGGAGAGGAAAGAATTCTGTTGGGAGGCAATGCCGAAGGGCCCACATGAGGTGGTGGGGGGAGACTTTGGGGTGGATTATCTTCATCTAGCAGACTCACAAGCATGGAGCCGCCGCCTGTGAGAAAGCAATTTTAAGAAGGGATTAAATTTTGCATAAGACCACGTAATTGACTAGTTTGGTTAAGCAGAAATTACATGAGGCGGGGGTTTGGGGTTTGAATCCAATGCTTGAAGGAGTGGAGGCAGCGGAGTAGGATATAGGTGGCTTCATTGGCTGGCCAAAAAGAGAGGTGGCTGATGTAGTCATGACCCCGGGAATCACCGGTATCGATCGGAAACTTTGGTTGTCTATAAGTGGAAAATCGGCAAGAAATGTAACAACAAAACATGCAGACAAGATTCTGAGAAATGAGCTGCTCAACTTACTTGAAGAGAGGGCAGGAGAAGGGAACGTATCATCAAGTCCTTTCGGTGTGGGAACGGAGAGTTGGTCTGACGCCAGACCGGCTGGGGGAGTGGTTGCCATGACACCAGGTGGAAGCAGTGGTCGTGAAGGAAATTGCTGTGAAGGTAGCGGTGGCAGGGATTGAGATGTTTGCAGGATAGGCCAGGAAGGCGTAGTCCCTGCTGTAGGGTCGTAGAGGATCCCAGCACCACCTTCAGCTCCATCACTGAGAAAGAGACGCTCAGCATCCTGCAAGGATTTCTCGGACAACTTATCCGCTCCGGCCAGGAGGCCATCTGCCGATGCATCGTCGCTGAGGTGCAAAGCATTGCGAGCGCGAGCCAAGTAGACCGCTGATCGCTGCTTACCAACTGGTTTAATGGTTTTACAGGCACCGTTACTGGTCACCGACTTGTCCGGAAACGTGAATGTCAGCATCTTGACCACAGGACAACCCAGTTGGAGAAGAAGCCAGGTGAGGGCTACCGGCAGGCTGTGTGAACGTGCAAGAATTCCAGTGGGGTCGTATTTATCCTCATTGCTGCTCTCTTTCGCCTTGTGCTGTTCTGGATCGAAGAGGAATCCCTCAGGTAAGACTGCACCCACTGCACGTGCCTCGGAGACGCCGAGATCGCCCATATGAATAGATACTAAATTAAGACACTCAGTTGAAAAGATTTGGAGATGGTAAGTGACGAATTGACAGGTAGAGTGAATCGCAGTATTACCTTTTACCTGTCTCCGGCTGCAAAGCGGATGCTGGAAGCTGATGAGAACGCCGGTCTGTGAGGGTAAGTTGACGCAAAACCTGTAGGTCAGATCTTCATCTAAAAGTGTGGGACAGTCACCAACACATTATTTACTACTTAGAATTTTATAAGTAGGAAGAAGACCAGTGAAAACAAAGACGTACACACCTTTGACAGCGGGTTTTCTAGGATGCAGCAAGAAGGATTCCACAAACGACAACCAAGCAGCTTTTCGACGAAGAAGTTGAATTAGTGGAGGTAGCTGACTTGGACATGTGAATGCAATTTCGTTGACAACATAGCCGCGTAAATTATTGGAAACTATGTGGTAAGCATGCTGCACCTTGTTGGGGAGGGTCTTGAGAAGTTTGAAAAAGCAAACCTTGAGAGATAATAGCTTGCTTAAAGCAAGTGTTATTTAAAAGCAAAAAATGTGCCTCAAGTAATAAACTCCAAAACGACTAAAAATACTGACAATTAGCGAGTGGATATGGCAAATGATAATTATGATACGGAATTGCCAAGCTTGAGACAGCGTTACGGTTCAAGGTGACCGAAAACAATAAAATGGTGAAAAATGGATACTTAACTTCCAAAAAACTACGGAACTTAGAATCGGCATTTTAACTGAGTTAATACAAAAATTGATAAATAAATTACCATGTGCACGTCGATAGATGAAAGACCTTCTTGATTATGTTGTCGGAGCAGAAGATAGTGAAGGGGGAGTGGCTCGCTTTGTTTCAAATAGTCCATTGGAATTTCTGTTAATTTATTATCAAACAAGAAGCCAGCCGATCATAGAACGCCCATCATGGATTTTCAAAGCAAATCACTAAGAGAGCCAGCTCACTTGTTATTGCCTCAATCTCCGAAATGGACTCAACGTCGAATAAAAGGGGTGGGTGAAGCTTGAGAAAGAATTCAGCAGCAATATTCACGCGAGTAATACCATCTGCGTTTGTGAATTGAGCGACACTAAAAGAAGACAGTCCTGAGCCCTATTTTCACGGTTTAAGTAAATTTCTCTAATTCCTCAAATAACGAGACAGCACAGATGGGAAATAGCCACCGTACCACCGAAGTACAAACGCATGAATTAATAAATTACTTCAGTTTTTAACGGAAACACGAGTGAAAGTTAGCATGCATTGTTAAAGTGGTACATTATACTATTAATTTACACCATTCAGAACTCATCCCCACCTGCCAATTGAACCTTTCCTCAAAATCCTTACCTGTCACAGGTAACCCATTTAGCCCCCCAAACTGTTTAATGAGATATCAATAAAGTGGACTTAACATACTTATACCCATCAGCATCCTTTATTACATTCACCAAGGAGACGAGAGGTAGGGAGTGCTGATTCGCGTTTGCAGTGGCGCGCAGACCAACAGAGGCACAGAAGCCGCCGAGCATTCCAGCTTCCGGCTCCGCTCGATTGGAGTGTTTCGAAGCGTGAGACATCGCTATGGCCTTCTGTGCAGCCGAGACAAAGTATGTAAGAACAGTGAAGGCGCCACCAGTACGCTGGACCACTTGACCCACCGCCGAGCCATTTATAGACTGCGCTAAACAGTTCACGTCGCTTGGGGGGTTAGCGGTCTTCCATGGGAGGTTTGGAGGTTCGAGACTCAGTGGAGTCGCAGCACTGGATATTCGATTGCTCACCGCGGTCGTAAGCATTAATAAATCCTGCTCTAGAGCCTGGAGACATAGGTATGCTCGACATCGTTGAGCTCTAAGTAGAGGCATTAGGGTCAAAGCCAATGCTTACATTTCACCCGGAAGATCGTATAGTGCGATCAAATTCTTCACATGTTTTAAAAGTGAATTGTAGTTACGTTTCTTTAAATCTTCAACTAACACATTACATTCCTATTGCATGAGAGGTTATAGAAGAAAAGGTCATGTACTATTGGTTTGTCCTGATTGAACTCAAAGTGGACAGCGGCGACGCTAACGGGATAGTCTTCGGGTGGGGTGGTTCCGGGCGGAAGACTATAACCGTCGGCTGGGATGGCTGATATGACAACGGAGAAGCAGTCTGCAGAGATACGCCAAGCGATGCCGCCAGAGGAGGAAAGCCCTGGAGGGAGGATAGGCCCCGTGTCGCCCAACTGTAAATCACACTGCAAGGCGATCCGGTAGAGCTGGTTTCGCAGTGTAGCAAAGCGAACATGCTGTTGGCACGGATCAGGTGAAGAAAGTGCTCTTATGCGGGATATGGTTTCAATGCAGTTCTCGATAGCCTGTCTTTGTGGCACTATGTATTCTGAATGATGCTAAAGGGGGAGTGGGATGCAAAAAAAGGCATGGATTTGTAGCAATAAACAAGAAATCGCCGAAATTAAATTTAATGGGAAAGACAAGTGACTGGTATGAAAACCTTAGACATAGGCAGCTACACTGTTGAAAACAATCGTCGACTCGTTTTGGGAACTAAACAATGCATACTTACCATCTGAAATAACTGTTAAACCTCTCAAAATAAACAAAGCACAAATGCAAGGCTACCTGGTTATGATTAGTGTTCCAAACAATAACCAAACACTTTACAGATGCTTTGAAAAAGTCACAGTAGAAAACGAACACAGTGGGAAGAAAGACATTTGAGTTCTCTAGGGTACAATTATTAAACGATAACGAATATTTAAAAATATCTGTGGAAACTTGATTCAATGGGAACCTCGTGAACCTATCGTAAGAGATATCAAATTCAACAGTTAGGAGTTGTCAAACACAAACTAAATAAACTCCACACTCGCCTACTTGATGTCTGCTGCAGATGTGACAGCAGTGCATTAAATTTAACACGACAATATCACCCCTTAAGTGCAAGGTCTATAAGTAGGGAAGATAAGTCGTTTCTCTCATTCTGGATAAAATTCCCCAAGAATCTTGAAGCATGGAAACAAATACGAATAAAAAGCCCCCCACTAAAAGCTTTAGTAAATTACCGAGTGTGAAGGAAATGACATCGTAGGCTACATGGACCGTAGGCTGTTGACGTACTCTAAGTTGTTTTAATGTTTTATATCGACGAGTTGAGAAGCGTTAATGGAGTCAAAGGCAAAGGCTTGAGCATATAACAAACATCCTAGCGACAATCACAGGCCTATTAGCTTGTTAACGGGTTGTAACTTAACCTATGGTCCTTTACGAGCACCGGTTCGAGACGCCTCAAAAATGTTAGTCTGGCAAGAGTGCAAAAGTGGTTATTTCCCTGAGATTTCTCTTGAGCTTCTTAATCTTTAGGTGCAAAATGACTTTTGCCTCATTGTACCCGAAAGGGGCACAGCGCTTTAGCATTTAACCTCACTTAGATAACCAATGCATCTCTATTCCTGCGCATGATCTTCGCTTACACAAAAAGTTTTGAATATTGCTTTGAGTTGGTTTTCAATTTTGGTTTTTTTACCAAAATTCATTTAAACCTTTCCGGTATCAGACATCATTCGAATTTGATTTGTGAGAGCAACCCGTGGAATTAAATGCCAAAAGTCTGGAACTGGTCCATTTATAGTTGTGTACAGAATAAGCTGAATAATGGAAGAAGATTTTGATAATCACGCATTACAGTTAAGAATGTCCGCTATTTGTTGAGTGCGGTAGTCTTCTCTTTTCGTTAGTAGTTATCAAATGTCTGACAGAGAATCATCCTAATTTATTCTCAAGTATTTGCATAAAGATCTGTTGTTTATGCCACTAAATCGACAGCCGCTCCTATTGACTGGTTCCAAATAGGCACATTGGTGGAGTTATGGCTTATCTTGCCAAATTTGATTCGTCGTCCGCCAGAGTCAAAGGTTATGCGGTGTCTTAAAACTACCTTTTTCTTCCTTTTTATGCTTTGTGTTACCTTTTTACCATGCAATTAATCTACCTAGGTCTGGCTTTTCATCCGAAGAGGCCGTGGATTTTGTCGGGCCTTCATACCGGTGTTATCGAGTTGTGGGATTACAGATCCTGTACTCTTATTGATAAATTTGAAGAGCATGAGGGGCCCGTACGTGGTATAGACTTTCACAAGAATCAGCCCTTGTTCGTCTCCGGTGGCGATGACTACAAAATTAAAGTTTGGAACTACAAACAACGCAAATGTCTGTTCACACTTAATGGTCATATGGATTATATCCGAACAACATTCTTCCACCACGTGCGTCAAGTATCGCACATCATGTCGCACTTTCGAAATGCGTTTAATGTTAAGTGTTCTTTGATTCCTTTCAGGAGTATCCGTGGATTTTGAGCGCTTCAGACGATCAGACTATTCGCATTTGGAACTGGCAATCTCGTTCATTGGCTTGTGTGCTTACGGGTCACTGTCACTATGTGATGTGCGCACAATTCCACCCCAAAGAGGACCTTGTAGTTTCTGCCTCCCTTGATCAAAGCGTTCGCGTGTGGGATATTTCTGGCTTTCGTAAAAAGAACGTTGCACCCGCAAGTTTGAGTGGAATTGAGGTTTGTCGTTCGTTGCCTTCCTTTACATCTACATCTCTTTCTCCATTCTATTTTGACTAAGCTTCATCACGTGCTCTCGATCATGTAATCCCTTGTTCAAAATGGGTATTTTGTGAACACTTTTATTCTTCTGTTCTGTTGTGGCTCATTTCTATCGCTAGCCCCGAGTACACCTCATATTTTCATTAAAAGCTAGGAATTCCTTGTGATTGTATTTTAGCTTTAGCCGTCCCTATGTTTGCTTCTTACCAGTAAAATGGAAGAAATTATAAATTGAAGTGGTCAGCGGTTGGCCAGATTTGATATGTAATGATGCGTAGGAAATGAGTGAAAACTGAAGTTGCTGTCTTGTACGATCTCCCATTGCATAAACCTCCTACCGCCCCGATTTTCCGACTTAAGTCCCCACGCCACACATATGCGAAGTATTTTATTAGGAGTAAATGAAATAGACAGGAAAGGAAGAGAAAAATAAAAGCAGTTGGTATAATTTTCGAAAAACGAGGTGTCCGAACTGTTGCTGAAGCTTCTTCCTGGAACTGGTTGTAAATTTACTTTTCTGGTGTGCAGGAGCAGGTGCGCTACCTCTCCAGTGGCAACAGTTCGGTGGGTCACAGCGGTTTGGGCGGCAATGCCGAATTTTTCGGGCCCACCGACGTGGTCGCACGTCACGTCCTCGAGGGTCATGACCGAGGCGTCAACTGGGTCGTCTTCCATCCTACTCTCCCCATCATTGTTTCTGCCTCTGACGATCGCCAGATTCGTCTCTGGCGCATCACTGGTAGTTTTTAGCAATCTGGAGTTTTATGAGCCTTTAACTTTTGTGCAGCCTCCTATTGGTGTCCCCATTTCGACGTTTTTTTCAAGTCGCTTGCTTTTCTATTTTGTTAGTGCAAATCCTTAAAACCAAAATGTTACGTTAATTAACGTAAAAGTCAATATTATTGTTTATTTCTATTGATGCTATTGTAATGTATTAGCGGATGTAAGGTAGTATTTGCCGGTTAGATGTTCAAAAGTTTCCTGCATTTCGCCTGTAATGCTATTAAAGAACGGAGTGATGCCTGGCCTTATCCGACTGTGCAGCGGCAACAGCTGTCTGAAAATTCGATAGCTTTTACGGGGTGTTGTTAGGTTTCTGGCTTAAGAAATAAGCGTATATTTCATAATCAGAGCATGGCGGACTGTTTCGATTTTCTTGTGTACGCATTATGGGCATACAGTTACCGCAGTCTGCTATGGATTTTTACACCGGTACAGCGGATGTGCAGCATTCCGGGCGCTCATCTATAGACGTTGGCATGAGGAAAAAGACAAAGAATCTTGAAAAGTATTCGCGAAAACATTACGATATTAGCTGAACAAATTTGTTACTAAGGTCACGGAGAATAGTCGGCCATCGCTTTTCAATTTTTTTGATGTTACACTTGCTTTTTTCTTATTTCCCGTTTTAATCCACTTCTCTTTGATTATGACATTAGACAGCGCCTTACTGCGATAGGCAGTCTCTGGTTATGGAAGGCTGGCTCGCAGCTTATCTCAAATGCAATGATAGTGGTAGCACCCATCACTGCCGTGTCATGGGGAAATGTTAAGCTTGGTTATCTTCTTAGGTCCCTAAAGATTATTAATGTAGACTAACCCATGAAAAATGCTGGGAATTTTGATGCATTACTCGTTTTATTTTCTGTTTGCTAGTTCTCTATTCTGCTATGAAATTTTGTACTTTCATAGACCTTCCTAAAATATCAATACTGCTTGCATGATTTGAGTAACAATCCTTATTCAGGGGCATGAAAACGGAGACCCAGTTCGTACGGCCTGGGAGGTAACTTGTGCTAAACTTAAAATTAGAGCCATTGCCTTTGCCATTGGTTCCACCATTAAATTTCCCCAAAGTTAAATAGAAGTGTTGGATATTGCAGAGACAAAGGCCTGGCTTCTGGACACTCTGCGAGGACACACGAACAACGTGAGCTGCGTCGTCTTCCACCCTAAGCAGGACCTGCTTTTGTCGGACTCTGAAGACAAGACAATCCGGATATGGGACCTGGCGAAGCGTTCCTGCGTGGCCACCATTCGGCGCGACTCGGACCGCTTCTGGGTGCTTGCCGCACATCCCGAGCACAATCTTTTCGCCGCAGGTCACGATGAAGGCATGATTGTTTTCAAATTGGAGCGTGAACGACCCGCATGGACCCTGCATAAGGACCTCCTCCTCTATGTAAAAGGGAAACAGCTGCGCAAACTCAACTTGGCCAACACCAAGGACTCGCCCGTCATGACTCTCAAGGAGTGCGTGTTTCATCCTAGCGGCTAGCTTTTATCACATTGCTAGTGTCCAGTGCCAATCGAGTCGAATTCAAGGTGTTCTTTCCTGAAATCATATTTACTACCTCGATTATACTGGCGACTGTTCGTTGGATGTGTGCTCAAGGACACATTTGTCTCCATCATCGATTAGGAATAAGGCCTGGTTTTCTATTGGTGTGACTTAAAAAATAACTGTTTCACATCCAACTTAGCATAGGTGTTCAAGGGATCAGGCTTGAATCCTGTGGTACTTGTTGGGCTTCTGCATCTCCTAACTGCTCATGTGGCTGGTGTTTGTTCACCGCTCCATCTTGTTTTTTGCCTTGCCAATGTTATTTGCAACTGAGCCATAAATCTTGTCTCGGCGTACATTCCCATCATTGGGCCCAGAGTATCATGTAGCTTGTGGTAAATTTCACGTGATTTCATTTCGCAAGTTTAATTAGTGTTATCACATGCTTCATGTGGCTGCATGTGGTGGTAACATTGGTGTGACACTAGTATGCATTTGATAAAGATAGGCAAGCCGGTGGATTTGTTGGTTCCCAAAATTGGCGCAGTTTTCCAAACACAATTTGGCTATTATCAAGCAAGGTTTTGTCCAGAATGAGTTGGTACAGCTTTTGAGTTACATACCACGCTAACAAAATGGTCATTTTTGGTAGATGCAGGCCATCATTTGGCATACGCAAGTTGTAACATCTCAGTTCATTTTACGCTGCTGCGCATTTTCCCCTCCTTGAATTTTTTTATGCGCCTGGTTGAGTTCCTCAAGCCTATTTTCACAAAGGCAACTTTTAACACATTGCAGGTAAATTTTGAGACGAAATTGGGGCTATTTTTATTGCTAGACAATGTCGAACTTATTGTTTATACTTTATTACAATCAGATTTTATGCGAAATGTACTTTTCTTGTTCACGACTTCGTTTGAACCACGGCTTTCTGGTCAGTGACTGAGTTTGGAATCCTTTATAGGTGTCTACCCTCACCACTTTCATATGTCCTGTATTTTTTGTCAACTATTTGAGCATGAAATTTCTTACTTCTTCCCAGGCAAATCCTATTACTTTACCATTCATTTTTATTATTTTTTTAAAATATGCGAACCGCACTCCTGCTACTCCAGTTCTCCCACCTGAATTGAAGTAGAATTTCTCGATTTCGCTTTTCATAGGGGCTCTTCCACGACGCGTCGATTGTCACCCAATTCTGTGAGTCCACTCTTGTGGCACATCAGCTGTTTTCTTTTTCTCTCGTTTTTATCGGCGGAACTCTCCTTTGGATTATGGTCTGAGTTGTCATCCAATTTTTCTTATCTTAATCATTCTCCCTCTTTCCCTGACCTGCCACGGCTTCCCAACAGGTGTTGATTGATTCCCGCCTTTGCAGCGCCTTATTTAATGTAGAAGTATTTCCAATGCGTACAAAACAGGAATAAGCGTACTTTTACTTCAGGTTGCTACAGTTTGTGTCTATTTGATTTGGCTTACGTTCACTCTCGTGGCTCCTGTTGTTTGTATGTACTTTTCGCTCATACTGCTATATACCAACCCTAGACCAGGCATCGAATTAGACTGAACCAATGCTAACGACTTTCAGCAAGAAGTATGCCTATTTTTTGCAACCACTCTCGTCTTCAGACTCGGTGATCGGTTTTCTCGTCCTTCCCTCTTTCAGTTACGGGACACCGTTTGCGATTGCCTATAATCACATCGAGAACTCTGTCATAATAACCTCCCGGCCACAGTTCACGGAGTCGGGCACCGCCAACTACAATATCTCCCAAGTTACCTATGACCTCTACCAGTTGCCGAAGGATGGTTCAGCTGGTGATAGTCCGGCGGAAAGTCGCAGCGGCCACGGTTCGGGGGCTGTCTGGATCGGGCGCAACAAATTTGTTGTCCTTGAGGCGCCTGGCACTCTAGCGGTACGCAACTCGGCCAACGAGAAGGTCAAGAAAATCGATCTGCCTGGTGCCGACTGCATCTTCTTCGGTGGCACCGGCAACATTCTAGTGCGCGATGCCTCCTGTCTCAGCCTCTACTCTGTGGCCAATGGGAGAACGCTAGCAACTCTCAAGAATACCAAGCTTATTCGCCAAGCCATCTGGTCGCCTGATGGTCAGCACGTAGCCTTCTTCAGTAAGATGTTCCTCTACCTATGTGATCGTCAGCTGGAAGTGAAGACCAGTATCCACGAAACCGTTCGTATCAAGAGCGGGGCATGGGCTGAAGAGGCTGGTGTTTTTATCTACACCACATCGACCCACATCAAGTATTGCCTCTTAAACGGTGACCACGGCATCATACGCACTCTTGATCTAGTTATCTATGTCACTAAAGTGCATGGCGACTCGATATTCTGTCTTGATCGTGACTGCCAACCTAAAATTCTCTCTATCGATCCCACCGAGTACCGATTTAAGCTTGCTCTTATCAACCGCCGCTACGAGGAAGTGCTTTACATGGTAAACCACGCAAACCTCGTCGGGCAGGCGATAATCGGCTACCTGGAGCAGAAGGGTTACCCTGAAGTGGCTCTCCACTTTGTCAAGGATACTAGAACCCGGTTCTCCTTGGCAATGGATTGCGGACAATTGGACGTCGGTCTGGAGGCAGCTCGTGCCCTCGATGACAAGGCCTGTTGGGAGCGTCTGGGTGAATTGGCTCTGCGACAGGGCAACATTAACATTCTCGAGATGGCTTACCAAAGAACCAAAAACTTCTCCAAACTTACTTTTCTCTACCTCATCACGGGTAATCTGGAGAAACTGCGTAAAATGATGAAAATAGCGGAGGTGCGACGTGATTTGGGGAAGCAGTATCAGATCGCTCTACTGTTGGGCGATGTAGCAGAGCGTGTAAAAGTGCTGAAGAACTGCAACCGAGGCTCTCTGGCTCTCCTCACTGCCTCCACGCATGGCCTAACGCGGGAATCGAAAGAGCTGATAGAGAACGGGGAAACGGCTCCTCCAACGAACCCTTCGGCTAAGCTACTGGTTCCATCCCCACCAGCTTCAAAATCAGAGGTGGCAGAGGGCAACTGGCCCACTCTGAGTGTGCACAAGGACTTCTTTGAAGTGGCCATTGGGAAGGCGGGTCTGGAGGATGCCGAAGCGGTGTCCGGACCAAGGATCCAATTACCCAAGGTCGATAAGGCTGCCTTCAACATGGATTCTGCCGAGGTAGCCAACTGGGGCGAGGACGCCGATTTGGTATTGGACGAGGAAGGCGAAGGCAAACTCACCAGAGGCGGTTTTGGTGATGAGGAGGAAAGCACAGACGATGATCTTGGTGCTAATGAAGAAGGTTAGTCGATTTTGTCCCTCGGCCGTTTCTACCACTTTGATCGGATGACTAATGTTACGTCGCTTCGTGTTTGCTTTCACAGGTGGTTGGGACGTGGAACAGGATCCGGATCTTCCAGCTGAAGACCTCGGCACCACGGGAGGTGCGATCACGGAGAAAGCATCAGTGGAGACTTTCACCGAGCCTGCACCGGGTCGTTCACCCGACTCCTACTGGGTTGACAACTCTCCACTTGCTGTTGATCACGTTCTTGCTGGTAGGTTTCGCTCTAATCTCGCAGTTTCCTCCGAAGATATCCTGTGTAACTAACGTTTTGCCGGTACCACTTGATCATTTCTCAAGCATTTAACCGTCCGTTATCAAACTTATCTGCCACGAGTTTGCAGATTTTATTTTGACAAGTCAGCCAAGGTGTGTGCGACAAAAATTTGGAAGTAGCCAAACAACCAACTTGTTTGCGGTGTGTCCGCTCATCGTATATCCACAAGCATTTTTTTGCATTGTCATTGACAAACAAATGTCGGTATTTGCGAATCATATCCACATCGTGCGAAAGTAGTGTCTGACAGGCAGGGCGACAGACCAAATTCTGTCTCGGTTGTAGTTCTTGGGGCAGTGGAGTTATTTGCCTCAACTTGGTACAATCTTGGTTCTCAAGTCGCCTTCAAATGGCCCAGTTAGCATCCAACGGTGGTGTTAGCTTACCGCGCGGCTGCCGCCTTCGGGTGGGCGGGTGCGTGTGCGCACAGTCGGTGCGCCTAATCAATATCCTGTGCACCTCCACGCCGCCTTTTTTCCATACCTGCGGCCTCTCAACTCGCATTAGAGTCGGGACATCAGTCCTTTAGCAAACCTTTTGTGGGTTCCCTAGTGGCATAGAAATGGGAAGCGCCTAAAGTCATTGTTGGAGGCGCTTGGTGGCACAACACTCACCTTTCCGCCTTGCAAGCTTGTGAGGTGAAGCCATTACTTCCTAATTTTGGTATCTAGTAGCGTCTCATTAATTTCGTTCTGTAGAGTGCGTCTTGGAGGGTAAGGTGCCTGTGTGACCTCTTAGCTTACTTGGACTTTTCATACTCTCGAATATGTGACCTTAACATTGGCTTACAATGTCCTTAAAAATCGCTCCTGACTCACGTGACCAAAGCCAGCCTATAGTTTCTCCATGTTTGCCGCCTTAAGAGCCACTACTTCCCTGTATTTCCGGCCCATTACAGTTATTGGCTGGTTAGATATAAAATCGGTAGTAATGTTATCAAAGGCAAGTTTGTAGAGTCCACTTTGTCCTCTTTCACGTAAATCTTCTCCCACCTCTGCTGAGATTTTATAGATCCTTAATCACATTCTGAAATTGGTCTAATGAGATTCGCTCGACAATTTTTGTCAAGGAACTTGGGTTTTTGGCCTAGATGCCAAAAGTTCTGTGTCGCTGGGGTTTCCAAAATTCTCGGATTTTTAAAATACGGTTGGCCATTTTGAAAGGATTTGTGATGGTATGGTCTTTTTGGTTGTATTTCACACTCCAAATTTGTGCTTTACTATCCGTAATGATGGTGTTTTTTTTACAACAGTTTACTTGGAGAAAACCTTTCGGCTACTTAAAAGAATTATTATTTGGTGTAGGTGTTGATTTTTTAAGAAACTTGTCGGTTGGCTCGGACTTAGGTAATTACTTTGAGCCGTATCTTGGTGCTTTTTAGCTGACTTGATGATGCATCATTTGTGGTTGTAATTCGTTCCCCGACTTCCAACGGTTTTTCCATCATGCTTCAATCGGGTTAAACTTTAACACCAACTCCTTGGTGAGAACTTATAAAATGAACAGTTGCTACTAGTGCACATTATGTTTGCTTGGCAGCGAAAAAAATTCATCCATGAAGAGGTGGATATTGGGTACCGTTGAAATTTGCTCAATTTTAATCGGTTACTCAAGTATGGTTAGTGGAGCAGCAATTCTTTATCCGTGGGAGGCTTTATTAGGTGGGTAAACGGCAAATCGCAAAAGACTAACATAAACCCCAACCAATTCTTGGGCCACTCTTCAGGCAAGCCGTATTCATGGCCTTTTTCTGAGGAGCCACGCATCTTGCATTACCTAAGCACATGCTTTTTTCCCGCCTCACATTCCTTGATTTCCATCCACAACCTTTCCCTTGATGGTTTTGTCCTGTTACGAATCTGTCCCTCATCCCGAGGTGTCATCGCCAGTTTTGTCGTTGATGACGAGGTTGAAATTGCCTTTTTTAAAGAGAGCAGGAAGGGGTTGGAAGGTTGTCGAAATGAGTAATATAAGTGTAGTTTTTTGCCACCATCGAGAAGGTCGAATCTCTAGGAGTGAAGGTTCCGCATACCTAGAAGTACTACCAAAATAAATGTCATTGTGCTTCATGTCAATACCTCCCAAGTCCTGTTGCTCTATAGGCTCCTACGCACAGGCGATGCGTCTACTGAACCAGCAGGTGGGTGTGGTGGACTTTAAGCCGTACGCCCCTATCTTCCACGCTCTGTACGCGGCCTCGCGAATGGTACTCCCTGGGCTAGCGCATAGCCCGGCGTTGCGCGTTTACGCCTACCGCACTCGCGGACCGCTGGCTGGGGCACTTCCCGCGGTGCCGCTACGTCTGGAGCACCTGATCTCACGCCTGCAGACCGCTTACCAACTGACCACGAAGGCCAAGTTTGCTGACGCTGTCGAGCGCTTTCGCTGCATCATGCTCTCTGTGCCTCTCCTTCTAGTAGAGAATAACACTGAAGAGGCTGAGGCTAAGAGTCTCCTCAACATTTGCAAGGAGTACATAATCGGCCTTCAAATGGAGATGACTCGTAAGACCTTACCGAGAGAATCTGACAAGGTGATTGATTTTTCCTTTGCTTTGAACACATTTCGCATTGGCCTCCTTGTATGATTTTGGTCCAGCCATATACTGCCTTCCGTCCTCCTTACTTTCAATCTTCTCGTTTTGAATTGTCGGCTTTTGTCCACAAGTACGTGTGAGTGTTTCGAGGTAGTAGTGTGAACGGGAGTCAGAGCTGTGCGTGTTTGTGGTGAGCTCGTGATAGTTTTGACTCGACTTTACTTGTGATCTCGATTTCTCGCCTACAAATGAAAGTTAATGTTTGATACTCACTTTTTATGTCGTCTCGAGGTCTTACTAGGTGTGATATGCTTATGGTTCTCTTCACTTTTATACCTGTTTTGAAACGGCAAAGTGCGTGGGTCAGAGAAAGTGCCTGTTGTGGTGGCGTGAGTCAGAAGTTGATCAGAATTACTGTGTACTCGTTTACCTCAATTCTTTTGCCCCTTTCAGCGCACTCGAGATGAGGTTCAATGTTTGTCGGAGAGTAATGGTAGAAGACGCGCCTAGGCAGGTGCGTGGAGTAGGTAGATTAATTGTAAACAAGTTTTCTTCCATGTGTTTATTTAGGAAGTTTCGTCCAATTTCCGCTTTATGTTCTTTTTTCAATGAATTTGAGAATAGGCAGTTCTATGGCCTATAGGAGTTATGCAGATCGACTGTTCTCCAGGCCGGAGGTGTTTTGGATTGCAGCACCTTTCTGCAGTACTTCGACTGCATTGCCGTTAGCTAAGTGAACATAATACTCAACCGCCTAGTCCTTTCAATTTCGTTCCACTATTTACTTCGCTCCTGCCGGAAGGTTCAGTGCATTGGTTTTGGTGAAATGGTTACAGGTTTTGGATTTCTTGTGAAGCGGTACTAATATGGCATCTTGAAATCAGGTCACCTTGGGAATTCGTTTCTGGTAATGTCCCTTCCACGCTTAGTGGGTCCTTGTCCTCGTGGTAACAATGCCTCTAATTGAATCATTGCCACCATTCCGCTTGTGTGTGCTTGTGTATGCATGTGTGTTTAAGGGTTTAATCAAATTACTCACTGATGTGCATTGAAATCTACATGAGTTTAAGTGACTGGGTATTACCATAACAACTTTTAGTCATCCAATTCAAGGGGATCTGTGTTGTACCGCTTTTTACATTTCCCTTGCGAATGTCACTTTGCTCTGGCCAGGTAGATGGTTTATGGACTGCCGTAGATCCACATTCCTTTGAACCGTGTTTTTGGCAAATAAAGCATCAAGAGCTTAAGGTTTTAACCAGATGCTGGAAGCTCCTTGAGGGCATGATGTGACTAGGTCCTTGTGCCTGAATCACCAGATAGCGAAGTTTACTTTCGCGGGTATCCATGTCTGGAATCTGCTATCGTAATTATGCTTATCTATCACTTCATTCGCGAGCCTCCTGTTTTTCGAAACGGTTTCAATACGATGTCGTTTTTACGTTTTCTACAACAGTTTGCTGAGAGGTCTCTATAGACCTCACACTGTTCATTCACTTCAATTAAGACTGGCCTCAGTAATTGCAATTGGCGACAGGAGGCTTTTAAAATTACTTCTTTTCATTACCATAAAGCACTTGCTCAGTATTTATTTTTTCCCAGGTCTTCTGATAAGACCTTTCTCTATCTCTCTGCTCTGTAGGACAGAGTTCGTAACGTTGAACTGGCCTGTTACTTCACACACATGAAATTAGAACTGCCTCATCTAGTGTTGACCCTGCGCACAGCTGTGAACCTGCTATTCAAGCTGAAGAATTTGCGCACCGCAGCGCTGATGGCACGTCGTCTGTTGGACCTGGCACCCTCAATGGAGGTGGCGGAACAAACGCGCAAGATCTTGCGAGTCTGTGATGCCAATCCTGTGGACGCCTTCGAGTTGGCCTACGATCCGCGCAACCCCTTCGAGGTCTGTCCTGCCTCCTTCACTCCCATTTACCGCGGCGAGGAGTGCGTACGCGAGCCCCTCTCCGGCGCCGCCTATCGACCCGAATTCAAGGGCCAACTGTGCCGTGTCACCAAGGCCACTGAGATCGGACTAGCCGCCCGTGGCATGTGTCTTCAGATGCCCAAGTCACACTAGTTTTTTCCCCTTCTTTTACATCCTTCCATTTCTACCTACCTTACCCACTGATTGTTTCAGCGTGCACTTCGTGTGTTTTCTTTTTTCTATCTGCTGCGAGGTCTTCATTTTCTGCTGTCCTTGTAAAAGCCACTTAAAGTGTTTTCTATGAGGAAATACGTGTCACATCTCCTGATTGAGTGTGCTAAGGCTGTGCAAACTTTCTACTGCAGTTGACCACGATGCACGCGCTTTTTACGATGTTCATGCTTAATAGAGGTGCTGAAAATAACTCGAAATCCTGTGCGACGATCCCACCTATCTAAAGTCCAAGACTTTGGTGTTCACGTTTACGCTGCTAGCGTCACGGGTGTTGGGTGTTTTTCAATAGCTTGCGATGGCTTACTACACCGATGTGTACCATAGGCAAATTGGTTTACTTTCGGTTAGAAAATCGAACTGAGGACTTTTTTGGTCTGGGATTATTTGCATTCTTTTTCTAGTTTTTAATCAAACATCCGAGTGGAGCTTGTCTTCTCTAGACCGTGTTTGTTGATTTTCTCAACCTCGGACAGCGAATATGTTAGGGGTGTCTTGTACAGGTCGATATGCTCGTCGAAATTGGTCTGCTTCATATTTTTCAACTCGATGCCGCTTTTGAAAGGGTAATGAGTGTCAAAAATGTCAATTGTAGTCTGACTGCTAAGTTGATTTGATAGGCTTGGTGAAGCAGACGTCCAGCAATTAGTCATGTTTACACTTCGTAAACAGTGCTGGATGGTTCGGAATCGACTTGAGAGATTAATGTGCCTGATGGACAAGTGATCAGCATGCCTTCTGACAATTTAAGGCGAACTCTCGATTTAAATTGAATTTGCGAATCGCTTGATAGCAGGTGATTCGGGTATAGCTCTGCCATCCGCAGGGTGTGGCGACAGTTGTTCATTTGTAGACTGTACATACTAGGAGGCAGACTGAGGTATGCAAAAAAAATTAAGGCTAGGCTCTATTTGTCTGCATCTCGGGTGAACGTCATGTGAAGTAGTTGGGAACTCTGAGAGTGTCTTGAAAAATAATAGCAGGTAAGTTTTGTCTAGAAATTGAACTGGTCACAGTACAGAAACTATTGTACCGGCTTGAATGAGTTTGTGCGAGTTCAGCTATGCCATTATGGTGCGCAACAATTCGTTTTATGATCTGAAACAAAATGGAATGTATCTCCGAGTTTGAATGCTGACTTATAGTCTGTTGGCAGGATTCATCGGTTCGTAGGGCCTCATTTTGCCTGAGTTCGGCAGAAAACTAGGAAGTAGTAACAGTTTCCTGACAATGACATGAGTGGACCACATAGGCCGAAAAAGAACAAGCATTCTCTATCTTGCAGGCACTTATCTCCTTTTTATCAACAGTCTTCATAGAAATTCATTAAAATAGCATGTACCTAGTTGGTTGATAGCACTTCAAAATCCAAATGCAGATTTGAGTGAGGGTTAAGTGTCCCATGAAACAGTTGATTAAATGAGTAGCGTGCAACATTCCACCAACCGTCTAACGTCTTTAAATTAGAATAGAATCAACTCCATCCCAAGTCGTAGGTGACATTGAGTGGAACTTTGCATTTCAGTGGAATTGGAAGTTGTTGGCACTGTGTAAGCAGCCAGTTTCAGAACTGTCACATGTCATTTTGTCGGTATCATTATCCGGTACTCCTCCAAAGTACTTTCGCGTGAATCTAAGTTACTATGCAATAATTGAAGCGTTTCAGTGATTGCAATAGTCTTGCCAACAAGAGCCATTATCTTCACTCAACGCTGAGATACTTGCCTCCGAGTCCAATAGAAGTCGTGTGATTTTTGTAGTTGAACCCACTCTGATTCAGGTTTAGGCGTGCAATTCGACGAGGCAGAAACTCAATTCCATTAAGGAGCTTTGACATCACAAAAGGGCAGATAAATGTCAGTCAAATGGGTGGATCGTAGTGTCATTATTTGAATGGAGTTGGGATAACTCAGGTCATTTTCAGGAGGTGACTCATTTGCTCTTCGTTCATTTCAAAACTCGAACAGAGAGTTAAGACTGTTCTCGCAACCAAAAACAGGCCAACTGACCATAAATCCATTGTGACGAGTGGCGACTTTCTCGATGTGTGCTGCCTCCACGCCCACTTGTGTTGGACACAAAACTGGTGCACGGGGGTTGGTCACTCCACCGTCTTGGACTGGACGCGGGCCAGCTACCACTGAACCGCCACCAATTAGCACGACTGCCCCTCAGACCGGACTGCGAAGTAAAATACTCACAAAGCTCCATACGAAGACACGTTCTGAAGGAATTTGGCTTTGTTTCGGTGACAAAACTGCCGAATATTGTTAATGCGAACCACCTTTTTTTTGGTCCAGCCCTTGACGCCCACCTCCTAGTTATTTTCGTCACAATCGCACAAACCATCCGAGCGTGTACATCCCACCCCCTTAAATGAATTTATAAACCACTATTTTCAAGATGCACTTCTTCACAATCTAAATCAACCACCTACCTCCCGGGCAAAAAACGCCACCGATTTCCCACTAGAAACATTGAGTCGACTCCACAGTTGTTTACCATTGTATTGCCTTACCTTTTTTGTATCGAATTAAGCGAGGCATCAAAGGCAAGCTCGCTTCACATTGTAGAACAATGAATTACTATTTTTAGGCTGAATAAAAGCACCGAAAACATTCACATTCCAACACCGAACCACCAATGGCGATTCTAAATAGATAAGCATCCAATTCATTGAAAGAAGAATCTCTCTATCCCTCAATCGAATAACTTCACTAGGTCAAAAAAAGGCTTTTGTCGCTCTCTCCATATCACAAAAAGCTAGTTATACTAAGGAAACCTTTTGCTCCTCGTAGGTCGACGGGGCTGAGGTAAGGGAGGGGAGAAAGAGTCAAGAGAGAAGCAGACGGATGTGAACGCTTAGAGAGAGAAGGGGTGCAAAAAAAATTACACAAGTCTTGTAGCCAGCACAAAAAGAGCTATCTTGTACAATTGGACGAGGGAAGAAGTGTGATAAGCATACAAAAATATTAACTGTTGAGCAACGGAGACAATGAGAGAGCAGAGAGGCGGCCGGACACAGGGAGTGTATGACATCACGATCGCGGCATAAAATTTCGCCATACACGAGCGGCAATGTCCGCGTTGCCCTCACAAATTTCCAGCAGTCGACGCGCTACCTCCGTAGTCAGAGGCGGGCCCTCTGGTACCACACCGGCGACATCGCTCCTCTGCATGAAGGCAGTCGTATCTAAGGCAACCGCCTCCACTGCCTCGGTGAGGTAGCTGGAACCATTTGGAATACGCACTTCAGAATCGGTAACACGAAGGGAACACAACGAGGAGTTCCTCTGCCTCCTTGGAGAATTTGTAACATTCTCTTCACTATCAGACGTATTTTCCACGGAACTGGAGCAGAACATGACACCAGTAGAGGTGGAGGCAGGGGGTCGAGTAGAAGAAACGGCATCTATTTTCTTATTCTGAAGGTGAGAATCACTTCCATTGGCCTCCTCCCCTTCCTCATCATTCTCATCTTTCTCTTCCTCTTCTCCCTCCACTTCTTCCGTAATTTCCGGTATATGGTGCCCAATTACATCTCCCTCGTTGGGGGGAACAAATGGATCGAGGATTATCTCCTCTGTGGACTTCACCTCCAGTCGGCAAAAGGGACACGTCTGACTGCTAGTCGCGTTCTGACAGTTGAGAAGGCAGACTTTACAGAGTAGATGGCCACAGGGCTCCAGGCGGATGTTCTTATTGTTCTCCGTGCATATTTTGCACACCTCAAAGGTAGATCCTATTCGCGAGTAGAGTTGGTGTTGCTCCTCAGAGACCTGGATACGAGTATGGGTGATATTACTCACTAGAGGGGTTAAAATAGATGACTGACTGGGTGTTCCGTTGGGATAGAGGTAGAAGCCATCACGCTCACCATCGAGGAGCGCCTGAGCAAGCGACTTGTTTTGAATAATAGTCTGCAAAATACGGAGATTCTCAGTGATATATCCAATAGCCCACTGACCCAACTTGGTGCAGGACAGGCGATAAACGTAGCTACCGGGGCCTGGATGACCTCTGAACTTCTTCAGTACTGCCTTCACCTCATCGTAGGTCATGAAAGCCATGTAGCCAGCATGCATTATGGTTAAAGCCCTCCAGGTCTTGAGAACATTGGTCCATGGCTGGAAGAGACGCACAAAAACGTCAAACTCGAAGACGGAGACGTAGCAGTTACATGTGAGATCGATTGTATTCTGCAATTCGCGTGCCTCGCTGCGCTCCAATTCTCCAAAGGTGGCGAAGAGCCGGGTGCGGAACATCTCCCAGGGAACTATAGACGATTCGCCAAAATTCTCACGCCACCAATCCGCAGCCTCTCGTTTAGTGATGCGGAAGGCCTCGGGAGCGTATTTATTGTTAGGAAAGAGAGCCTCAAGATCCTTCAGGATGTGGGACAAAACGAGGGAGTACTTGGTGAGTTTTCGCCTGGGTTCCGAGTGGTCGTCGTACATCTTATCCTTCGCCTCCTTGAACAACTTTGAGGTGAGTTCGCATTTTTCGCTAAGATTGTATAAGAACACCTGGAAGTAGAGGGATTTGAAGAGCTCGTCAAGACACCCCTGATATGCGTACATAATGTGTTTCAGTTTATCGGCGATGTCTGGCAGAATATCGAGAAGGTAGGGCGGGCTATTTCGAAGCATGACGCGGGGGTCTCGACAGAGATCGATAAGCTTTTCTAGACGCCGATTCACCGACTCTATGGCCCTTTTGCCAGACCTGAAGGGATAGTAACCAGGTTGGAACTTGGAACGCATGGAAGAATCGTTTGGATAACAGGAATTCAGGATGGAGTTTGCTGCAGCTTGAAAAGGAAGGCCACTCGGGTTGGTTGCTGGGTTTGGTGCTTGTGCTCGGTTCATTAAAAGGGTCTAGCGAAAAATGAGGACGTGAAAAAAAAGACAATTAATCACTAAGGCAAAGTACCGAGTTTGCACATGGTAGATGCCTGAAGCAAACAACACATGGATTGGGGTTACGTCTTCTGTAATGTTACACGTGGAAGGAATGTCGCACCAAGCATTCACAAATTGTGCAAATTGTGCTAACACGCTAAAACTAAGGGATTAGCAGGGTTAAATGGTCATCCAACAAACTGTGCTTTTGAATACTTGTTTGGAAAGAGTGGCGGAAGATGATGTGCCAATACCAATAGCAAGAGTACTAAGGGTCAGAAACACACATAGTTGATAACTTGAGTGACGGTAATAACAACATGGTTCAACCGGCCTTACGCGACTTCTACATCGCGGTGATTAGAAATGGATGAAGATTAACTATGTCACAAAATTAGTAGAATATCATTGGTAAGAACACCTTTGTACATTTGTCAATCATTGGTGATTTTTAACAGTAAAAATTGACATGGGTTTGTGTTAGTACCAGTTATGATGCATTTTACCTTAGAACTGTTCCGCAATAGTGAGAACGAGGGTTGACGATAACCAATCTAATAAGTGGAAGAAAAATTGTACAAACTATAAAAACAGCAAAAGGTAAAGGTGAATCAATTATTAATAAGGCGCTAAGACCTCTACACGCTACTCTGACAGAGTAAAATGGTACTTGAAAATTGGAAACGCAAAAATCCCCAAATGTAAGGGGATTTCTACTTTTGGCTAGGCGAAGAAAAATATGGAGCATTTTATGTTGAAATAGTGCGGGTAAATACTCTTATCACTTTTATGCTTAGAATATAATAATCGCCTGCAGAAGACAGAGATGACACTGTCCATTATAGTTGCCTTTAGGTAATAGACACGCAGGAAGCGGCGGCATTTTATCTGACCCTGGATACAGGTTAGTTGTCATCAGTTAAAAAAACCGTTTTTCTTATGGAGCACATCCTCCACTACGCTAGGAACGGCGTATGATTAGGATAAATGGAAAAGTCGTTTAAGCACCACCCCCAGCATAAAAGTCGCCTTCTCATAGACTTGAAGAACATTTCACGAATGCTCTGGCACACGATCAAATCTACGACTCTCAGGAGAACAAAAGTCCAGTTTTGTAGGTGCCCTATCCGGCATTCGTAGAAAAATATTCCGTCTGAACGATTTTACCAGTAGGTTGACTCTTGGTTTCGAAGGTTAAAAGCGTTGTTTGGGGTAAAGTAACACAACGAGACTGTATACTAGATCAGTCAAAGAGGTTGCGAATGCAAATTGATGCTATCAGCATATTGGTGACCATAATGCTGAGGGTTGAGTCACCTTCGCTAGACCACGAATCTAGCCACATTGGAGTGATATGAGACCGCTGCGCACTGCGCAATTACCTGACCTTAACACCGTGTCACAACTAGCCGCACCTCTAGTGTTTGCTGAGGCGGACTGAGGCTTGACGCTAGGGGCAAAGGCGCGAGGAGCAGTTAGTGCAAGGCCTCAAGCATTACGCTCGAGCTAGGGTTACTCCAGGCAACAAAGTTCCTACGGAAGAGATGGTCAACAATTAGGGATTGGTGTAGATAAGGTCCATAAATAGCAATAACAAGGAATAGAGAAGCGAAAAGAATCCATTGAAAAGTGTATTTTCGTCAAATGGATGAAATAATAGCAAAATAGCCGAACTACAGAGCCTACGTTAGTAGCAAATACCATTTCCGGACGTCAGTAGGCAAGAAAGTACACACCAAGACGTTAATTGTCACCCCATGTGCTGTGAATTATGGCGCGGGAAATGAGGGAATTTATCTAACCATGGCAACCACCCAACATAGTCATGTATCGTCATCATGCTTTTAGCATAATAACGAACGTACGAAGGCAGAATGTGCACAATTACATGCTAACAAGGGTCAGTGCTATCTGATTATTTTGAAACTAGTTTAACTAACTAAAGTAAGTGCCTTTCAATTCACACGTGCGAATAAAGAACGAGTGGAGATTCGAGTAGAGAAGTGGTACAGGTACCAAGCCTATCGAGTAGTGAGTGGAGGAAAAATTCACCAAAAAAGCCTTTAAATCGTGAGAACGAGCTAAACCGCTAACCTCATTGACACAGCTGCGAACTCATAGTGAAGTCTATTTTTTTCATTGAAGAATCCACACGCATTTCGTCAGCTCGTGGGATAATTACCCCCACTGCCTAGATCTCGAAACAAACACAAAGGTAGGCGATTACAAAACATTGGCTGGTGAGTTGCCAATAGGCGAAAATGCTCAAATGGAAAGAGACAGAAACAAAAAAGCAGCCAAGGTAGAGCGAACCCTTATTGCATTGTTGTCAACGCAGGCATCAAGCTGGCGCAAATAAGATGGAAGTGAATTGCGCGCACATGACCTGGTCTGAAAATCGTTCCCAAAAAATTTGCGCAATTTCGACAAAATGCTCTGGTTGCGCTCCAAGAGAAATCAATGTCTCGAGTTGTTACCCCACAGGAAGGTCACAACCCAGTTTCTTGGCCTTAAAAAACTTATATTCAGTTGAGAATTGGCAACTCTACGCACATGGTTTGGGAAAGTGTAGATACCGAAACACAAGCAATTTTCCTTCCCAAAGTACAAAATTCCAGAGGAAAGTTGTGAAGCCCTAAGGTGTACGCACAGCTAAATATCACTGTAGCTGTGACAGAAACTTGTCCACTAACTTTAGTATTATTTGCCATTTTTTCAATGCGCCCAAAAAAAAATTTCACACCGAATCACCACCTAAATTATGTGAACACATGAGCTATGCTTAAGTATAAAAGGCTTTCATTTCCAAAAGCGGAATTAGGTGCATTCTGCACCATTGTAAGGTACTTATAAACCGGTAGTCACTTATGAATCTGTGACGAATCTCATGCAGAGTGAAGAAGATATCCTTAGCACCAGAACACTCTAAAGCCAGTTAAAAAATAACCTGCGCAACGCGTTAGGAAGAGACACCACGCCGAAGAGGTGCGGTTCCACCAAGGCGATGGAATGCACTGAATCCCTTCAATGCTTATTTTTAAAAAGTGGGGGCCAGTGTAGTCACGCAAATTTTTAAGCTATCAGATCACATTATGAGAACGCAGTGCCGATTAGGTGAAGCTGCTGAAAAATGCATACCATGTGAACATTTTAAAAATGATTTTGAGCTGCTACCGCCTCCGCAGTTTAAGACTCAGGAGCCACTGATGCATCAGAAACAATTAGGATATGGTGTGCCTTCAAAACTTTCACACGAAGCATACAGATCCAAAAAAGCATCTGAATGTGGCAAGACCATAGCCTAAACGGTTGAGCCGCAGTTTCTTCCAGTAGACAAAACACTTGAATGGCATTATTAATTAAGCATGTCTACCAGTCATAAAATCGGAGAATTTTATTGATTTTTTCGCGTAAAGCGTAAAAAACTCTGAAACTTTACACCAATTAATTCAATGAAATCGAAATGGCTGCGCGTGTATCTGCTGCAATGGTAAGTAACGTGTAAATGCCAAATATGAGGGTGTGTAATGACTGTGAGAGGCAGAGGATGGAACTCAAACCAATCCACGCAGATTTGTTTTGCATGAGGATAACTACAATAGGGGTAATAAGGTGACGTAATATGAAACCAACAAACCCATAAGTCATTAACAAAACTAGACCCATGTCCTTAACAAGATTGAGGAAATAAAGACCCCTAGAAATTAGGGTTTAGAGCAGCTAAATATAAAACGCATGAGTTTGCAATCACAGAATGCTATGGATACGAGTGATTAAAGAGAACAATCTGGAGGTGGTAAAATTCTCAATCCACACCACCTTCTAATTCAAACTCTGATTAGTAGACGCAACCATTGGTAACTTGACAAACAGTTTTAAATCTAAGTTTACATGCTTAAAATTATGATGAATTTTAACTAATTTTGACACTAAGATAAACAAAATTTCGTTCAACTTCTAAACAATAAAGCAAATAAAGCAGTGATTGCCGAGTCGAAGAATGATTTCATCCCGCATCCAAGGAAGACCCAAAAACATTAATATTGCTACTGCTTTGAAATTCCGAATTACGAAGTTCACTTGGAGAACCAAAAAATCGGAAAAGAAGTGCAAGGAGGGTTACTACGACTTATTACAGGGCATGAGGAATAAATTGGCGCCAATTAAAGGGCCCAGCTGGCTTATTAATAAGTCAGGGCAGAGATTTGATAATGAAAAGCTCACCCGAGAACTTCCACACGAAGATGGGCTAAAGCCCGCGAGGCGACCAGTCCTACGATCTTTCAAATGATGAACCCACAATGGGTCTCACCGATTTAGATAAATGAAACAACTAGTCTTTCCTGCATAAGCGCTCGTTTCAAACAATGGTACGAAATCCAACTACACAGTCATATGCTAAACTGAATTTTGTAACGGTAATGGTTTATAATTTATTACACTGTATTTGGGTAATATTTGCAAATGCAAAAATTAGGCTGGCGCCTGGACCATGTCAGTAGCCCCAATCCCTTCTACGTGCGAAAAATATATTCTACAGGGGCATTATGTCTACTGCCGTTTTGGGGGAAGTCCTGAGGCTACTATGTCTTCAAAAGCGTACGTAAGCTGTTAACGAGTTCCAAAGTTTTCATTCAGGCGACAAGGCATTTACTACTAATGTTAACGACGTACTGCAACCGTTTCTTTGTTTACGGATTTTCATCCTGTACTCGTTCACCCTTGTACGGCAATCGCCGTCTTTAAAAACATCGGTCTACATCACGCAGCTATCTGTATCTATCATTACTTGCCCTTTTTATGTCCCACACTTGTGCCTAGCCATATACCCAGGTTCCATCCATCGAGCAGGCACTTGGAGGCGCCATTTGTTTACGTGATTAACTGTAGAGGGATATTTCCGTTCCTCCTCTTCCTTCTTTCCCACCCTGCTATTAGAAGGCGGAATGTTGCAACATCTTTTTGTAAGGCTGTCGGACAACAGCGGTAGGCGTATATCTACGACTAGAGGGTTCCCGACTCCCGAGAGGAAGCACGTGCGTCCGCAACTATGTTAAAAATTGTCCTCCCGCCTCTGACCTACAAATCGCATTTAAACACCACAATTATTGCATTAACACCGTCACACAAGCATTGAAGGCAGTTTCAGTCTGGCTCCGCTGCAGCTGTAGCGTCCCGAGGCTCCCTTTAAGGTAAAAGAAGGCATAATAATGGTGCAGAATATATGTTCTGGAAACAGAGGGCTTGGGGGCTGTTGGCACGGCCCAAAGGCCGGCCAATCGGCTCAGTACAATATGGCCACCCAAGTGACCGAAACCGGCAGTTCGAACAAACAAAGCATTGCACAGCCCCTCTCTTCTTTCGAGCGTCGTCCCCAACGCTCACCTCAGTCAGCCTCCGTGTCAGCCATCACAACGTAATCAGTGCTGCGAGAAGCACCCACGAGCTAACCGTGCCAGCCATCGAGATTCGAGCGCATGTCTTCTTGTAGTACCATCAATTCTGCGTAGCACTCGGTGCAGCAAATGCGCATATCTTAGTCCTCCTTCCTCACGATAATGTGGCCCAATGAAAGATGGGGGCACAATTCCAAGTTTTCGAATGCGTGAGAGACACACACAACACATGCTGTGATTCCAGGCTTCTCTGATGCCGTAGAAGAAGCGCAAGGGTATCGTAGAACCCTGAGCGAATGGGGCAATCGGGCCTCATAGGAACGGGATGCACGTGATCCAAGTGTACAAAGCATAAAACGATGCTATCGAATGGCGTCCTGCACATTCTACGCTTGAGAACAGGAGAGAGAGAGCTTACAGAGGATGCTTGACCACAACGTCGCTGGTCTCTCTTGGTAGTTCTACTGGACATGGAGTTCACGGCTAGTGTCGTTTCAGTTGTTAATAGCTTCCTTGCAGAACACGAGAAAGAGGGAGATACCGAAGCTGGACGTCGATCTCAGCCCTTCTGTTACGAGATACCTGAGGTTCTCCCACCCATAGCACATGCACTTCTTTCACACCGCCAAAGTTTGCCAGAAGCGGCATGGAGCAAAATAAAATCCATCAAAGTCGGGTCCGCTTTCCGCTGCCACCAATGTAGTGTCCCGAGACTCCCTTTGAGGTAAAAGAAGGCATAGTATTAGGACAGAATATATATTCTGGAAACAGGGGACTTGGGGGCTGTTGACACAGCCAAAAGGCCGTCCAACCGGCTAGTACAAGATGGCCACCCAAGTGACCGAAACCGGCAGTTCGAACAAACAAAGTATTACAGCAGCTTCCGACGCCCTTTTTTGGAGCAGAATGTCAAAGTGTGTGCCAGATTTATACAGCGGGCTTCCTCCAATGACAAATGGTAGGCATGATGTGTGGTGGGAAGAGGTTTGCTGTTAGCTTACAAAGGTACTGGACGACCCTGTCACTGGACAGCAAGTTCAGAAATACAGCGTTGTGTAAAAACACTTTTCGGGCAGCATGTAAACAATCTGGACCAGTTTTGATGCCTAGTAATCCAGACATTTCTCAAGGACAGGGCAAAACTAGGCTTCCAAGAAACTTTGACCCTTTACATAAACCAGGGGCCTAAAATGGAGGTGTAAGGGGAAAACAACTAAGTTTTGAGTCGAAAGCCACAAAGACTTGAGTGCTTGCTTTTTTATGTATATGTTTAAATGCAAAAAAATTGTTGCTGAACATCAGACTTTTGATATTGGTCTCATAATAGAATTTAACGATTTTTAGGTTTTATAGTGCCGATTATGATGACCACGAAATAATTTAGTTTTTTCGGTAACCATTTGCAATCAAAACTGTTGGTTCGCTCCTTAGTTAATATGTTAGTGTTATTAGCCGCGTGATCTGCATTGCTCTCGGAGGAACTGAATAGCAGCAACCATTTATCTTCGACATAAATACTGCGGCTTTTATCAGTACGATAGTTATCTAGAGCCGCCTGGATCACCTTGGGAGTGCACGAACTGCATTTATCGTACGTTGCTTGTCAACATTTGACTGTGGTTGCGATGGCTACGTTACTGTCTCAGCTGTTAGAAGAGGTTTGTTGGATTTAATTGTTTATGCTCCAAGAACTCGAAGGATACGAATAACTCAGATAGATTGGATATAGTCCCTGATCCTGGTATATGCGTCAAGTTGAAATGCGAATCCGGTAGCAAGGTCTTCGCCAATATATGCACCTCTGATAAAGTGAGTCGCGTAGTCATTTTTATGGACAGGTCCCGACTCCAGAAGAAATTACAGAGGAGTCACTGATAACAATGCTTGAAAGCAAAGAAGCACCACCCTATCGGGTTCCTTTGAGTATTGGCGAGGCTCATTGTGAACTTGATAATGGTGTGACTTTTTTGGAATTCTAACTGTCCTTATTAGCTGGCAGGCCTTGTTCAGCCTATGATGTGGTCATACATCCAACATTTTTGGAGAAGATTAAGTCTTCTCAAGTTTTTATGGGTTTTTTGATCACCGCTGTAATTGAGTCTCTTGAGTCAAAATTCCAGTTGTCTTTATGTCGAGGTAAGCGTTTTGATTTGCTTTTTAAACTGTGAAGATTGGGTTGTGTTAAAGAACAAGAAGTGTATGGGAACACTACAAAAACAGTTTATCCGAACCAAGCTTCGTCCCGCAATAATTGAGTTAGGTTCATCGGAAGGGTATTTCTACAGTTCTTGTCATTCACTTTTAGTGCCTCGAGTACTGGTGCTGAGATAAAAGAAGAAGCGATGAAGTATATCATAGCAAAATTTTAAAGGTATTCTTAGGCCAAAATCAACCATTCCAGATGTTAAAATGTTCGGCGTACCGGATGCAGATAGGCCAGAATTCATAATAGCAGAGTTTCAGTTGCCAAAACTGGTAAGTCCTTGTTAGGTTTTGTTTCCTAAATTGTTTACCTAATTCCGTGAGCTCCCAACAGTTTTACTTTGGTCAACAGCTACTTCTTCGCTTATCGTGAAACAATCGCATGCTACTAAGCTACTGGTCTTTTTGCCACCTATTTATCATTAAAATTTGTGTGGTTAGTGGCTGCGCTAACGGAATCCAATTAGCTGTCGCAGCGCATGAATTATACTTCACGCGTGATTTTGGGTATAATTTGGTTAGTCATATAGAGAGGGGCTGAGACCTTATTAACAG
The DNA here is from genome assembly GCA_001870725.1 of Taenia solium. Taxonomy (NCBI): domain Eukaryota; kingdom Metazoa; phylum Platyhelminthes; class Cestoda; order Cyclophyllidea; family Taeniidae; genus Taenia; species Taenia solium. The sequence continues at coordinate 43,505 of MIEF01006596.1, forward strand.
GCGTAGATTGAGTGGGGTTTTAAATCACTGCTCTGATAGTCATGGCAACTTGAGAGGACCGATGCGGCCACTACCGTACACACCTTGTGAATTTCTAGTCGAATTCGCGTGGCATTAAATTGGAGGTTGGGACAAAAGTGATCGTCTTGCAAACACGCAGTCATACCTACGAGATGGCCGCCGAGCTCAGCTTGGCTGTTGACCAGGCCGGTACTCGAGCAGAATTCAATTTGGATAGAAAGGTGTGTCTACTTATTTACTCTAGTAGCTTGTTTTGTCGTCGGTTCTTGGTTCATTTGTTATTCATGCAAATAGGAAATCTGATGTGGGTTACTGACCTCAGTTCATTTAACTGTGTATTCCCTAGTGAGAATTTAAGAAGAATGATCCATGGGTTTTGTTTTTTACATCACACCTCTGCTCAACACCATTTGCCCTAAAATGGAAACACCCGATATTCTGCGTGATACAATGCATTTGAATTCTTCGTGTAGGTCAAGTTTTGGATTTCCGAGTTATAGATCATGAAGCACAGCTTGTGTTGTGGTCAGTTTGAATTTGACCGGGCTCATGGTGATTATATTCTGCTTGGAGTCTGGTACTGGAATGTTATGGAAAATGTGCATGAATAGTGTGCAGTCTGTGTTGTGCATTCTTGGGCTCCTGGTACTGTTTGAGTGGATTATTTTCGTTTCTCAAGGATATTTGAATTGGCTGGGCATGAAGATGCTGTTATTCACTTCAAAGAGATCTTTGTTAAATGTCTGGTTGTTTACGACCAACGTTTGTGTGTGTACACGCGGCTGTCTTGCGCTGCCTTGCCTAATGGAGTCCACTGGGGGGTGGACGGCGGACTGCGTACCTCTGTAGGCGATTCGTTTCAATTCAGGCACGCTAAAGTGAGTGCATCTACATTTTTTCAACTGCGTAATGGTGGTGCTGATGGTGGTGTGGGTTTTTACTCGCCCATTGGAGCACTTTCCTGTCGCGCTTCGTCTCCCACGGACGTAAATCACGGCGTTGGCCTTCCTGGTTCATTCGGTTGGCTTTCACTCCTTTTTTCATGTCACAGGATTACATGTGCTTAGCGGTAAATAGGATGGCTCCACTAGTATTAATTCCCCTACAATCCAATGAATTTCGCAATTATCGTAGCTTGAAATGTTTATTGTAGTAGAAGAGCTTAAGTACTTTAAAAATGAGGTTAAGTAGTCCTCGAAAGTCCTGGAAGACCAATTTTTTGGTTGTGGAGCGATAGGTTACTCGGTGGAATGCCCTTACGCTCTGATCCCATTGACATCGTATGCGTGTATCAGACATCTATTGGTAGATCTGAAGATCGTGGCTTTGCATGTGTGTCTAGCGTTGTCATTGGCGAAAGTTTGTGTATGTGAGCTTGTGCAGGCGTGTGCTCTCGTTTGCCCTCTCCTTTTTCCTTGCCCCCATAGGTGCGTCAGCTTCCTTTCTCATCCCCGCCACCAGTAGGGAAGGGAAAGGGCATGAAAGCTGGCACGTCAATGCTACAATTCACTCTCGGTTATTGTGCACTGAAATGGATGCGCACTGACTCATGACTGTTATCCCTGTCGTAAAAGTTAGTATGCCTTCACTCACCACCATCAGTTCCACTGGCACCACTGGTCCAGCATCCTCACGTGCGATTGTGTTCTTTCGATTAGACTTTCTTCCCTGTCTGTAACTGGACTTTGAACATGGGGGATAACTGCCTTTTGCATTTGGTCTGAATCTCGTAGTTCCAAAATGTTCTCGGACTATTCATCATCTAGTGTTTACACATTGTTGATTTCAAGATGGTACATGTCACTTGGGTCACGTACCTTTCACATCTGTTCGCGGATCCTCTCAAAATATAAAAGTATGTACTTGTGTCAAACAGTTCATTGCATCGCGCAGATTTAAATTGAGCCCTTACCAAACTATTCAGTGCTAATTTAACAGTTGCTCAGGCGCACTTACTTGTTTACCTTTGTTAAGATAACTTAAGGCTGTTTCATCCCTTTAAATAGTTCTATTGATGTATTTGACCTTAGTTATCTAAAAGGTCATTGCATCATGTGATGATATGAAGGAAAAGGGAGCAGGGGTTGTAGATTTTTTTTCCATTCTTAATTGTACTGAATCAAGAATGCTTATATCTTTTCAAGATATTTGATGCAACCCTTATATCGTTCACACATCTTTACCTTTCATAGGTTTTGACGGTGACGATGCCTGTGCTCCGGTTAGCAGCTGCTTAGGCTAATAACCTGCTACCTCTGTGTACAAATTCCCTCGTAGATTTTCATGTATTTAATTATTTCCTTTGGGCGATTTGGGACTTGATGCTTATGGCTGGAGTAGGTGCGCCTGAACTTTGATTGGGATTTTTCAAACCAAAGCGGTAAATGTCATGCATTGAGCACGCATCTTTGGGTATTTGCTATGGATCAGCAAGAGCGAGTTGAGGGGGTGTATTGCCGCAGCGCGAATTGTGTGGTTTATGTGCTTATGGCTCGAGTCATTTCCTACGTTTCGTACTCGTAAGACCCATAAGTCTTATCTCGGAGAAATTCATCACGAGAGACCGTTTTCTACTTGGAGGCGACTTTTTGCTGTCATACATTCGAGTGGTTTTATGTGATTGGAAAAGGTCGAAGGTGTCTCGAGTTTGGTGACGTCTCCAATGTCTAAACAATGTATTTATACCATTTCGATTGGAGCGGGGGGATATTCAGGGTTCTGTCGTCTCTGGTGCGTTTTGTGTACTTAGTCTGGTGGTTCGCCAAACTGTTATCAATGAGGGCTTTAGAGCATTCCAAATCTTCGTGATCGCTTTTTTGATTTATTTGCGAGGGCTTCCTTGTGGTCCTAGTGCTGATATGCTTTTATAAACACCAAAAGGCGGATGAGCTGCTGCAAGTCGTTATTTGATTTCGGTGATTAAGCATCATCTTGCAGTTTGGTCCTTGGGGATTCATGATGCCAGTAAAGGTTTGGGTGAGGTCGCTCTGTTGAAAACGGCGCAGCTCGCCGGTCAAGCCTTAGCTCCATCGAAAAAAAAGATTGTAACGTACTACCTTCTTGATGTGTGGTGAGGATAGACTGCTTCGAGAGGTGGATACTGCCTGATTGTCCGATAAAGTGCAGGGCAGGATGCCTTAGTGTGATTCAATGCCTGTACTTTTGCGCCCTTGCCGTTTGAGGCGAATTGTGGCCTGCGCGTGCGATTAGCTATGTAGGCAGTGGTTTGCATGCTATGCTCAACTTCCGAGTTAAGAAGGTGGAGGCTAATGACAGGGTCGCTGTGTGCGTGTGTATGTGTGCATTCCCTTATTCAGGAAGTGGACATCGTTTTAGCCTGTGGAAGGGTACCGGAATTTCCTGTTTCGTTGGCGGTGGTGGTGGAGGGTCAACGAAGAGCAGACAAGACAGGAGGACGGGAGGAGCGCTATCATTGCTCCGGAAGTGTTCGGGTTCGACTCTTATTCCTGCGTGTAGGACTTGCTTGAAGTACACACTGTCTACGTGTTTCCCCTTCGGTGATTATTTTCAACCAAATTAGCGTAATCGGTTCTTGGGACTCGTTGGCTACTTTTCGCTTTAGGAATTCAAAGCAAATTGCAACAACTGAGCAATTGGGACAACTTATGGTGCGTGATTTTGTTACCGGTGGGGGTTATAATGTCGTTTATACCTGAAGGCCTTCATGTAGTCAATTTATCCCTTTTTGCTATCGGGACTTGTCTCGGAGGCGACCTAACCACCATGGCTCTGACATTCTAACCTAACAAAAAAGCTGGGAAGGGAGAGCAAATGACGTCAGACTAAGAATATCCTGCAGTCAGACTTCAGAAGGTGGTGGGTGCGTAGCCCATGTGGCGGTGCGAGCTAGTGGGTTGAGTCCATCAAATAGTGCTGTGTCGCGTCAAATAGTTTAAGTGAGTTCAAATTCAATCTTTTTTACTAAATGTCAAACAATGGTAACAAAAACAATACGAATTTACCATTAAGTAGTAATGGTTCTGGGATGAATGGTAAACTGTGCCAACTTTAGTTCACGTCACTTCCATGGGCCGGAGGAGAATAAAATTACCTTTCACTCTTACCTCTTTCTGGTGTTACAGTCGCTTCAAAATGCAAGGCCGCAAAGAAGTTCTCAAATAGGAATGAGAGATGGAGAGCTACGTCCGTATGGCCAAACAATGCACTCGTGCGTAAGCCCGGAATACGGACGTGTAGACCTTCATGGTCAATATGAAGGACGAAAAGGGCAAGAAAAGGAGAGATAGTCTTAGCAATTGAACTGTCGCTCACTCTAATGAGGTCGACCGCCTACCACTCTTATAACGGCGACTCAGCCTGCAGCTTAGCAATCTTTTGAATTCAGAATGTCAAGATGATAATTACAGATGGTATAATAGGGGACGATAACCGTTTAACAGTGGCTACTTCTTGGTCACAGAAGTCCTTAAAGTTATAGGGCAGTGTGAAACCAAAATCCCTTTCTGAGAGGTTGGATTGTGTCAAAAGATGGTCTGTTGTAACAGGAGTAATTTCGGTTCCGGAAGAAGATTCGGTATCAATGAATAATCACAACGAAGCCTTAGACGCGCCTACTTAGGTCCCCAATGGAATAGAGACTTAATTGGAGGAGCTCCACTGTAGAAAGGGATGGGAGAATACCCTCTCTGGAGGGTATGTGTAAGGATGCTCACTAAATGGTGTTCAGACAAGAAAAAATTTAAGGTGATGCTACTTATAAGATGCATCTAAGGTACGTGCGTGCCTGAAATACTTAAAATAAATTACTAATTAAGGCGGTGTGATTAAGACCCATTCTGATAGCATTGCATTAACCATTATGAAAGTGTTCTGGGGATCGCTAGCAGCATACTCAAGAACATCAATGTCCTATGTAATTGTTAGGCCAAAAGACATGTTGTCCAGCCTCACAAGCGGGAGGATGCAATTTTTAAACAATCACTTGACCTGAAGCTGAACGCTACAAGGCTACGTAATGAGTTGAAGTGGCTCAAAGCAATCCCTGTAGTCTGATTGGTTGGTTTTACCTCGTAATGAAATTCCCAGTCCATCGTGAATCTCTCATTACTTGTTTCAATAGTTGATGGTTAAGGGTTGCAGCCACTTTCCAATGCGCTGCGTTTTCAATGAAAAAACTACTTATCATGAAGAATGCTGTGAGATGTGAAACAAACTGAAAGAGAAATTGATCCAAGGAATGGTGGGAAATTAGACGGACCTAGAGAAGCTCAATAAATCATTATCAAGACAAAATCTCCACACTTTATTTATTCTTATTGGGTTATTTACCCATACATTTTAAAAAGCCTAGAAGTCATTTTTCGCCATGAGGCTTGAGTGCCATCAATCCACAAAGTCCAACTTCAGGGTACAGCCCAAAATGCAAATCTTAGTGTCTCAGATTTCCTAAGGCATCACTTTCGGTGAATTGAGCTTAATTCACGTATTCTCTTCAAAATGGCTCCCCATTAATCAAGCTGCCCCTCACTACAAACCTTGCTAGCTCTCCTCGTCGCTTTACAAAAGGCAAGGAATCTAATGTCCATCTCGAGCTTTTGAGGTAGTTGGCCATAAGCACCTTGTGTAACTGTGATTACATGCACAGTCGGGCATGTGGTTCGGAAAATAAAATTACAGAGAACAAACCCACATTCTTCTAGGGCCATGACTTTCCCGAGGCATGCACACACAGAGGGAGAGAGAGCGGAGTGCCTTCTCGAATTTACGGACACATCAAGTGGGCAAATCGCTGGGCAGGAGGGGGAGGGCAAAGGCGGGGTGGGGGACGCGGAGGGCGAAATAAATCAGTGGAGCGCATTGTACTCAAAATGAGAACATGGGGTTGCATAAGCGTGCCTGTTTTGGTATACCACTGCCCTAAAGCGTTGTATTTTGGTGAGAGGTGTGCACTAGCAAATTTGTTCGTGCATTTCTATTGCCTACTTTCGTATTCCTTGCTGCGATTGTTTGCACTAATGCGTTACAATGCATGCGCCTTCTATCGAAAAGGTTTGGGGAGTTATTTTAACCTTTGGAGATTTGGGCCACTTTGGAAGTAATAATAACCAGTTCATTTAACAGTGGAACTACCCCTCTGACCTCAAAGGCGCAGTATTATAACCGGGACTTAGTCAAGGGTCTAGACGCATTAAATGAACTTGCTTGAGAACTGAAGGGGAATTTTAAAAGGCTTTAAACCAAAGTAAACTTCTAACTTGACTGTTCACAGTAGAGTGTATTGTTGGTTTCCTTCTGTTGATATATAGTCAATAGGTAATATTGGATGTGATGCCATGAGGGCGATCAGAAAAACAGGGATAGTGTTCATAATCATTGTGGAATTAGAATTTTACCGGCCAAGCACATAACAGACGCAATTCTGGGGACCCCTTTTTTTGACCGACCACTGCAATTCTGATGTGACTTTCGAGACGTTTTAAGTTACAATGAAAAATTTAATAAAATTCTGTGTTTAATTAGACTCCTCGCGGGTGCACCTCGATCAAAGGGGCATTTATCTCGTTAGAGAGCTACGAAGCCTATTGAAAGGGCGCCTTTGGTCGCATGGTCAGTCAGCATCCAGCATCATTCTAGTCCATTAAAGAGGGACATTTTGGTGGTGGTAGTGGTGGTGGTGGTGGTGGTAGTGGCAGACAGAAGAGAGGGACTGAAAAGGTTGGGGGGGAAGGGGTGGATTGGTGAGTGAGAGGAGAGCGGGGTAACAGTGTGATCAAAAGAGATGCCGCGAATTCCTTTGCCTTTTGAGACGAGGCTGAGTGAGCCCCTTTCTTCCTCCCCCCTCCTCCTCCCACCTCTAGCTCCTCCACCGTCTCTCTCATACTGGGAAAATTGGGTGTTTGTGTACATTGTGCATGTATTGTCGCGTTGGTGGTAGTAGAAGGGTGAATGCTCTCACCGGTAGGTCAATGTATGCTTCCGAGGTAGTAGTGGAAGCTTAGGTTCGGGAACGTGTTTCATGGTCGAAAACAACCGAAATTTTTAAAAAAAATATTGCTGATATTCGGTTTTCAGAACAGGATTCAATCAAATCAGCTTCTCAGGAAATTTGTGAAAATACAGAAATGAAAAAGTGGGAAAACAGGCATCCAGGTCTGCAAATAAAGTAGTCTGCGTTCCACGGTGGACACGCGACCGAACTTTTATATCACAGATATGATATGAATTGCGTTGGAGGACTGAATTCCACAGAAATGAACCTCGTTTCAAGTACACATTGGCTTTGTTATTACAGAGGCCAAATGCCTGTCCATTTGATGTGGTTAACTTCAATGTTGTGTACTTTTTTTCCTTTAATGTTAAGAATAATTGCCATTAGTGGGAAAGTACACTCATTGAAAGCCTAACTCCATGAACTGACTTGCTCCAAGATCCTCCCCACTGGCTTTTCAAACTATCAGCGTTGGTGGTGTGCAAAGCAACCCATCATTCTAGGCAATCCAAAGCAACAATTTTGCTTAACTTTCTCCTCCTATCATTATCCCCTCATACAAGTGCGTGTTCTCTTTCTATTTCGCCTCATTGCATAATTAAAGGGGCTAGAAGAGAGATAGGCCGGCCCAATGTTGTCACGCTGCTCCGTGAACTTACTATAAAGGCTTCCTCTCACTGCATCTTGCACGACGGAAGCAGTGAACAGATCTGGGCCATTGTGGAGGCAAAGGCCTACTCACTACCCCAATCATCCCTCATATGACCATTTCTCCCTCCCCCTCTGCCTCTCCGCATTCCTCCCTCCTTTTCCTTTCCTTCGCCGTTGGGCGTCAGTGCTTTCGGAAGGCAGTGAGTCATTTCCCCTTCTGCCTCAGCGCACTGAATTATGAAGTCTACGGTCCGGTTGCTATAACAACAAAAAAAATAACTACCATAACTGCATTAAATGTTTTACTCTTCATAGATGATTATCAGCAGTGCACGGCTTTCCCCCTTCGCCTTTCCCTCCTCTCCCCTACTATCTCCATAACACCCTTCGGAGATTCTAAGCTAGCTGTAAATTACTTAAAAGGTAATCTCGAAATAAATGTCATCCATAACTGCTTTCTATTGCAATATTTCGTAGCTGTTCGAAGCTGCATTCAAACCAATTTATAGCTACCTTAACTAACAAGGACCCAATTTGCAAGCAACAAAAAATGCTCCATTAAAAATCTAACGATGGCCTTATCTCTAGTCATAACATATGGATAATTTACCATTTATTTCATTAAGACGTTTAATTTAATCGCCCACTCACTTTTGCCTTTTAATGCACCGGCAGACAGGTCGACGCTACGTGGATCACTGCTTGCGCCAGTGCCGTCGCCGCTGCCAGCCGTAACGGCGCCCTTCAACAAGTACGTCATATGCCTATCGCGCTGCCTTCTGCAGAGCAGAATTGTGAGGAGACACAAAGGTGGACGTCAACTCTCTACCATTTTCCCTTAAAAAGTTACGGTAAAAGCAGTTTTTCTGTGCCTATTCGGTAGTTTATGGGAGGCAGGTTTGTGATGCTTAACTCGTAAGGCCACTTAACAGAACGAAATATTGAGAGGTAGGCTCCTTTCACTCCCATCTTGGGAAAATAATTTAAGATAGTTTCATTTTTGGTCCTTACGAAGTGGATTTAAATTGTGAATGACATTAAGCCAGACTGAGAAAAGGCATACGATGCCATATCTATTGAATGCAGGCTACAGTGATCAAGGCACAACGAAGTCCTGTAGAATGAGATTCATTATCAGATCAGCAGATCCTCTGTAACGTCCCAGTCTGTCCACCCAATGGCATTTTCAAGAATGCCTCTAAATGTGCTAATAGAGTCCCGATAAAATTCAGAACTAATAGTACTTTGGAACGTGTCATTTGTAGTCCTCTGAGGAGGTAACATGCTGTAAATTTTTGTGATAGGACCGATAAGTCGAAGACTGGGCATGGTGAAGGTTAGATTAAAGCTATCACATATAGAAGCAGACTCCGTCATTTGTCAGGAGACGGCTTTGGTACCAAATTATGGGATTGAGACAGTAGTGCGAAGTGGAAATGTGCAGTGGAAACAAATGTCATCACATTGCGAATGATTTTAACCGCTCTCAAGGTGTCAGACAACCAAGAGCCGCTGGTTTCTTTTAGTCCAAGTTGATGAATGGGATTGTGTGTGTGCATACGTATGTAGAGGGGGTGAGAAGCAGGAAGATCCGATTCCCTACGGCCTAGACTCCGGAGGCTGCCAGAGAGACGGGGACCACGGAGAGCTAAGAGAAGTGGTATGCTGCTGGCTGAACCACTCAGATATGCACACGCTATGGAAGTGTTTTGCGTGGGTGATTGAATTTCACCTGGCGCATTAGCATAAATATCGTCTGTGTGATAAAATGGTCCACGATGAGTTAAGCCAAGTTGCCTGCATCTGGCGGTTATGAGTTAGGGTCTGTAAACTCATTATTTATTTATTTATTTATTTATTTATTTATTTATTTATTTATTTATTTCTCCACTTTTAAAAGCCAGTAATGCACTGGAACTTACAATATCCACTATTGGAACTTGTTCAAAAAAGTAGGCTAGATACATAGGGCATGGGGAAATATATTGTAAGTTTCTTCCACTTATTAACGGTTTAACTAAGCAATAAGCATCTTTAATTCGTGATGAAACGAAACTTTTGGAAAAAATTAGTAATGCCACACATTCCCTTTCCACATTCTTTAGACCCCGAAAAATGTATTTTTTAGGTTGTAACACCCCGAGACTTGTCTGAAAACGAATGAAGGCACAACACTCTGAAAGAACACGTACTGTCCTCGTACAGAAGGACTTGGGCTCTACTAGCATGGCCCAGGAATCAGCCCATCCAGCGAAGATGCAATGCCAGGGCACATAAATGTCCTCTTTACCAAAAGTGAGGGTTAAACAAACAACAAAAGTACTACGTAGCCCCTCTCCCCCTTTGGGCGTCTCCCTCATCGCCCTCTTTGCTTTACTTCGTGGGCCATCTTTACATTGTCGAAGCTGTGAGAAAGCGCCAACGGAACAACCTTGCCAGTCACTGAATTTCCATACCACTAGTTATATGCATGACCACAACGTCACTGATTCCCCCTAGCATTTCCACTAAATCTTTAGTTTCATCCTGTGTGAAAAATGGATTTGGAACAAGGAAATGTGTTTGCCATCACGCAAGTCCATCGCTAGTTGTTACAACACTGGTCTAAAGGCAGAATCGTGTAGCAAAGGACGGGGTAAGAAATAGTTTCGTAAAGTCGCGGTTTCGCTTCTATTCCTCCCTTCCACATTGTTCTTACTTCAGGGTTGCTCAGCCATGTCTATCTAGGTTCTATCCATCTTGTAAGTAGGTGGAGGAGGTATTCCGTGTTCACTTCATTGATGTCTTCATTCAGGTACGGTAAATAGCCCCAGAACAAAACTAATCCAGATGGTTCAATATTAGTTGTGCTTCAGCGATTAATAACATTCGTGCGGAACACGGAACAGGGGCGGTTTCAATCCTTCCGTTAGGGTTCATCACCGATTTTCCCCATCCTCAGCAATGTGCACTTCGTCCGTATCACTAACGTTTGTTATCCAGCAGTAGAAATCAGGATAGGATAGATAGGATTCGGGTTTCACTACTTCGAGACTTCCTTGAAGACGAGAAAATGTATATATATTCGACATGCAGAAGAGATTGAGTCTACTTGCATGTTTTGGAGACCAGTCTCGCGGCAAAGGTACAATGGCGTAGCACCCGAGTGGGTCCTCTATGAAAACCGAGAGTTAAACAGACATCCAAGAATCACAGCAGATATTTATGCAGAGAAACTTCGCCTATGCTGCAAGGACAAATGAGTAAGGTTGATTCTGTGCCTTGCTTTTGCCGAATGTCGATTCTGACTGGAGCTGATTTAAAACTTATTTGAGGCAAATTGGAAGGTAAATTACCTATTATTTAAGAAAACTACCGTAATAGCACCCACATTTAAACACCGGTGAAACATACCAGGTTTAGGGAGGTAATTGAACCAGCAATTCCCAAATAGTCTGCCACACTTCCGATCCAGCTCAAAAGACGCAAGCTGGGTGCTTCATTAGCCAATCAGAAGATGACGCAACCCAAGTTGGATCGCGTAGTCAGGCGGAGGATCATTTGATTGGTCGATAGACTAAACTCTAAAGACGATTTTTATGTAGTTTCCCATTTTCCCAGATGACTCCACATGTCATTTTTAGAATAATCCCCTGCTTAAGAAAAAAAAACTAAATGAGTTGCGTGTTTCGTGCCGCTAATGCATCTGGCTGCCAATCACACTGAAATATTATATGCATATCGGTTGTGTAACAGATTGGGCGTTAGTTCCATTGGCCAATCTCTGGGGAGGACATAACCTCTTCAACAGTAGCAACTATCCAGGCGCAATCAATGTTCCTTTTTAGCATCACATACTGCCTTTAAGCTGAAAGACTTCAGTTAGTATCGACATTTGACATTGTCTAAGATGTCTCCAGTTCCACAGGAGTTGCTTCGACCATAGTTGATAACTTAAGAGGGCTTCTACATGGCACATCCTTTAATTTTGCTACTGCTATAAAGTATTATGCAAAGCAGCCAAGTACCTTAAACAGACCTGTCAAAAATTCATCACTGCAGTAGCTGCCACTCCTGGTACCTTGGAGTGGTTTTTTTTTGTTTGGCTATGCAAAGTAATTTGCTCATTTAAACTACAAGTAAATGAGCTATCTACTGAACAAAGCATGACATTTAAAAGAAAGTAATCAGAAGAAAAATTTGTTCTCTCATACGAAATTTACTGAAAGGAGTGTTTTCCTGCCCGTGTCCTTGGATTGCCGGTCGGACAATTGCGGTAGTTAATAATAAGTTAATTGAATTAAGAGGAAGTGACGTAGAATGGGCAGGGGAAAGTGAGCGACCATTGAACAGTTCTCCGGCCTTGTCAAACAAAAGTGACCTTCAGATTTAGGTTCCTGCCGCTACCCTTAAGATAATCCTTCCGTTGGTGTGTACTTCAGAGTCTATTAACACAATCATTTGCTTGGAATGAGGAGGTGAGTTGGACGAGGGTCTATTTCATTGAGTGGTGATACATAAAGGGGTAATAAATATCACGTCTGATGACGTCCTATTCGTCACAATGGTCTTACCTACTGAATGCCTCTCGCCCAAAAAGTGCATTCAAGCAAACGTGCATTACAATTACAGCTATTCAATTGTATGTGTCGGTTTATTCCCGTGACCGAAATTGAACGATATGGAGCAACGCGAGGCAAACAGCCATTCACGTCTCATTTCAAGTACTCTTGTACTAAGCTGATAATTACCACTTTCTCTCCATCCAAACCACCCGCAAACTACCGTCCGAGGAGTCGTTCCATCTATCCACGAACTATGGTCAACTTCAAAAGTCCAATTATTCTTCACGTGATTTGGTGATTTCAATGCTCCATGACGATACCCTGTGGTTAATATCAGATAATGCTTCAGCCTTCCCTCATATGCCAGCAGGAAGCTTGAGGACAACTTTCCAATTGGATCAGGCGGTTTGTGTACTAAATGATAGGGAAATGGGACTTTAAGTAATAACACTTACTGGTATCCTATCAAAAGCTCTGTAGGAAGCTGCATCCAGCCTTTCTCAGTTTTTAGCACAAGGATATAATCATAAACATACAAGATGTTTTCGTGTAGTGTTTTGCGGTTTGACAGAATAACATCGCACATCACACCGGCTTACTCCCAAATATCGCATTATAAGGGGAAGGTGAGTTTCTACCCGAAGCACACGTTTTCCTCCTAATTTATTGCGTCTTCGCACAAGAATAGCTGCTATTTATCGCCTTGTCCGAACGGTGGTGTTGGGGGCTGTGAAAATAGCGTGTTCACTAAACAGGACTTTTATTCCCCACATCTTCATCTCACCCTTACCTGCGCGCACACGCACGCAAATGACGAGGGAGCGGGACCGGGCGGGAGCGTCCCTCTCACCTGCCAACGCGCGGCGGGTGGTGTGCGCGCGCCCTTGTGGCCACGCGCCTTCCACCGGGAGAATTGCATGCCATGTTGTTTCACTCCAAATCTCGCCTCTGTGTCTAAATGCCCGGGCGCGTTTGTGCACTTGCGCGGTCATTTGAATTCGCAGGTGCGTACGTGATGTCACTCGCAAGCGCGAGGGTGGGAAAGAGGAGGAGTTGACTTTAAGCCATCCCTACCACCTTACACTACCATAATCGTCTCCCCTCCCTCCCTCTCTGCTTGCTTCCCTCCTACCCTCGCGCAAAACACTTCTTGGACAACCAATTTCGTGTGTGTGTGTGTGGGAAAAAGTGGTTTGGGGAGAGGGAGAGGGTTAAATTTGGATAATTAAACCTCCACTTTCTTCCCCTTCCCCATGGGTAAAAAGCCCTTTGCGTGTGTGCTCTAACGATGGTCATTCAAATATCGCGCATGCCGTGTGTGTGTGTGTGCTAATGTAGAGTGAATTAAAAGTGGAGCAGACCAAGGGAGTAGCCGTTATGGGGATTACTGAGATTTGCTTTAGTAAACACACGTAACCTTGCAAGCGTCTTTCCCTTAATTGTGGTAAAACTAGTAGGAAAAAATCTGGACCTTTTATTGATTGGAATTGTGTAGCTCTGGGATAGATAAAACACCACTTTTGTCGATGTTCGTTGAGAGATATTATTTCACGAGACCCTCTGCTCCATAGATCGTTTTGGCTCTTAGGTTCCAGACTAGGCTCTTCAATGATCCTCTGTTTCCACTAGCACTACCACCCCCATTCCAAATAGTAAACTCACGCTTCTACACAGACACCAACTCGGTATTCCAGGTCGTTCGCAACCATGCCTCGAAACAGCAAAACGTCGAGGTGCCCAAACATCATCCATAATTGTTACTTCTCTTTGGTTTTACTAAGGGATCTAGAAGCCATGCCTATTTATAACCAGCGCAGGTTTATTAAGTACGAGGAATGTTCCCATCCTCCCACAGAGTTGCAGACTTCATCATAAACAATGCAATCAATGAACCCTAATGCCTTAGACACCAGAGAGTCTGGACAGGAAATTGTGATTTGTTTAATTTGATTTTATTACTGAGGCAAATAGGCTGCTTCACAGGGCCTAAGCACACCTACTTTCCTGCCTCGTTTTATCACATGTTTTAAGTCAAGTCTATTTCGGGCTTATCTTAGGGAGAAGTGAAATGGAGTTTTATGGAGTTAATAAATATCCTGAAAAAAGGAGATCGCCTTACCTTCCCTGCACTCAATACTGGTTTGCATTTCAGCCTAAGTGGTACGCTTAATTAACCCTAAAACCATATTCACGAATCCCGTCAGAAACAATTAAACTGAGGGACATTTAGGAGGTTTATGACGGTCCAATGTGTCATCGTTTGCAATCAAGATCATTTACTGGTGATGCTTTTCCAATCCCAACTGCTTGAGGCTCGATCGTTCATCCAAGTCACTGAGGTCTGCCCATTCCGAGCGAGAATCTGTTATTGGCAGAACTGGCGTGTTTAGCGATAGTAACTACCTTGTTGGACGTACAAGTGAAGTCACCAAGCAAGCTTTGGAAAAGCGACTCCAAATTCATGCTCTCTTTGGAGCAAAATGGCAATTTTACTATCAAGTGGTTGCTCGCATTTCTCCGTCTAGCATAGCAACCGAGTGGCATAAAGCCTCGGTAAGCTATAATCAAGAGATTGAGATTCTGTTTGGCGTTTAAAGTCGAAAAAGCAAAATCTCATCAAGACAAGACTTGAAAATATTTAGATGGCAGGAAGAAATAGGTTGACTACCGTAACTCGTTTTCTCTTTTGATTGGTCCTAGTGTTTTGCCTTCATTCCCGCTTTTCAACACTCTTAATCACTTTAAAGAAAACGGACCGTGGACTTGGCTATGAGGCACTAAGAAATATGACTATCTAATTTTTATAGAAAATTTTGGACTCATAAACAATTTGTTTTATGTGACCCATCAAAGAACTTTATCAGACGTTTATAGGCCTCCCAATTACACGACTCATAGGCCTCTCTAGGTTTGATTGTCTGGTTCCACCGGACACTAATTACCCTGTTTATGGGTGATTGCCTTTGAGAATTTGGAGTAGGGCCTGTACGTTTAATTAAATTACAATCCACCTTTTATTATGTTCTTTTAATTATGTTAATTCTACCGGTGGATGCTTGGTGATGGAAAGAAGCCTGGGTTTTGAGACCCATCTAGAGGTCGTTCAACACAAGAAACATCCCCATCCCATTTATTGCCTAGAGCGTATATATAAAGAGGATTTAATCTATGCCCCACCTAAATAGCCACCTCAATGGATTATTACTACCGAAAGCACAATCAAGCTGGTCGAAGATGAAGCTATTAAATCAAGTGCAATTTTGAACTTTTCGAGCATTTTTAGATATAGCTACTACTTGAAAGAGGCAATTTTTTACTATTTCCAGCTGCCAGGGAGCATTGATCTCAGTTCGTTTCAAAAGGAGGCCTTGAATACAATAAAGAAATGTATTCACAAAACTCTCGGCTGCAGTCGAAATGGAAATGGCGACAGACAACAAAATTATAAATCAAAAGACGTACAACCTGATCTAGAGGTTGTGTGGAACGTCGTTCTAAGTTGGATTCAATACTCGTTTATTTAATTTTTCCAGCCGCTTCCATACTGTTAGTGCAACAATAAAAACGGATCAGACCGCCAATGGACAGGTTAGTGGGTCGGAACTTGTTGATTTTGATCCACGACCTTGGTTTTTATGGACTCAAACCGGATCGAACGAATCGACGAAGGACGTCGCCTCGTATTTACTGGTGAACGGGCGTCCAGGAGTCAGCCCCACTGGCTGGTCGTTGCCAGACCATATCTTATCCACATTTGTTTTTTTTCACAACGGTTAGTCACATCCGCAGCTTTGGACTTCACGCCTGAATTAACCATTCATAACATATAACACACGCACACAGACAATTGACTGGTCAAAGTGTTTGTCGTTTGCGGCGCAGCAGCCTCAGGTGGTGTGAATAATTAAGGCTCATTGTAGGCGCCTCTGCAAGAGTGAAATAATCGGAACTGCTTCCTCGGGCACTCGGCTCACTCACCACTACCTCGGCCCAAATCATTAATGGACAGATTGTATTTCAACGATATCCACCAAATTTTGTTTGCTTAAGTTGGCCAACCACTTTATTTGAAAGAAGCAATAGACAGTGAAATTCAGGGGGCTTTCTTAATGCATGGACTTTCACACCTACACATGAGTGGGGGGATTAAACCTGTCGGAGAAGATACAACTGTCATATAAAAGACAACTTGAATTTGGTAGTCTCTGGAGGTGGGTCCTCTACAATCAGCAGTTAGCGCACTCATTGCTCAATATAGCTTCAGACCTGTATTTATTTCTAGTAGGATGCAGACTTTGTCCGAAGAGGAAATTTAACGTGAGGGGATCCTAATCCCATATAGGATTTTAATAACTTATCATTTGTGAACAGAATTATACCATCCCAGTATGCTGAATACTCATGTATACCTCGCATTTGGCTTTTTATATCAAACTTGGACGTCTGCATTTAACAAAAAAAATAAAAACATTAAAATATGAATATGGGCATGAGCGACACTCACGCATCACAGGCACAATTCAACAAATTCACCACAAAGGGGACCAAAGACGTTAGTGAAGAAGCAGCTTTTCACCAGAATGGCACTCAATGCAAATTCCTTACATTAGCAGCGCTTTTTAAGATTGATGCATTCTCCTTACAGTAATAATAGTCTCAATGGAGGCGGAACTTGGCCCCTTCAGGAGAAGAAGAATGAGTCAATGGGAAGTACCTTTAAAACAAAACGTCTCCGCAACACGCACGGATGATTCACAGACCTTGGTGAACTGCATAATAGGCGGGAAGAGGAGGCAGTAGAAAGGGGAACAACAGTTGTTATAGCAACGCAGTGAAAATACGTGAGCACCTGAGTACAGCTACACAGGAGTGTCCATACGTAAGCACGTGCGCGCTCTGCCACTCACAGTTACAGAGCTGCGGAGAAAAAGAATGCCATGGATGCTGGTGATCATAATTATTAAAAAAATATGGATGGATGGATGGATAGGTAGCATTGCTGCCCCAGGACAATACTATCAGGGCGATTCTATAGACCTAGAATCTCCATGTGGGTAGATGCTCAACTGTTGACCACAAGTTTTCAAAAAATGGTTCTGACATTTTCCATCCATTCCCTGTTTGATATCACGGATTGACACTTATAGTTGGAAACTAGACTGATCAAACCTAAAACATTGAGCAATAAGCTTCATAATGATTGGTATATCAGCATCACCTGAATTAGTGCTGTTGGCTTGGATTTGAGCCACAAAATCCTCTCGGTGAACAAACGCAACTGGACGTTGAAGAGTGCCGGTGGCGACGGATGAACAGGCGAGCATGCTGAGACCTGGAAAATCCGGAAATGTCCAATGGATGTTTTAATTCGTCACGAAATTGCCTTAGTCTCTGCCTGGAGGATTGGGTAAAGGCAGTTAGTTCCGTGTAATTTTACCAGTAAAAGGGGGTGGCTTTACCAACTTTACCGAACAGGATGTAAGTGGTTTTCCTTGGGCGCAAAGCTAAACTCTCACTAACGGGGCGATGTTGTGCATGGGAATGAAGCCAGACATCGAGCCGAGCCATCACAGCCATGGTTCTATGTGGTAAGTCAATGTGAAATCATTATAATAATGTTGGCATTCATTTTCAATGGGCTCGAAGCTTTGTTGCCATAAGCGAGGTCAGCAGTCACACTAGCAAGTTGAGTTGGAAGAGATTGAATAATACATGTGTATTTTACTACCCACATTAGTAATGTGTGCTTAAACCTGCCTTAAGGCATAAGTGCCACCATTCATGCCGCAGCCTAGGAACAAAAACTTGAGGAAGAGAGACAAAATGGTTAACATTGCCAGGATGGATTGAGGTATGAGCTTGTTAGAACACGTTTTCCTTTGCAAGGAGTTGAAGACGGATGAGAATTTATTGCTCTTGCAGGTACAAAGATGGCACATCAACTGGACCCCTTCGTCTGCGCGCGCCTCCTAATGGAGGTGATTGCTGCTGCTCCAGTTTGCATATGCTTACTCAGTGCTTTGACTACATCTTTGAGATGGGGAGAGGCTCTGGGAAATGAAACAACAAGATTTATCTACCCTCAGTCTATGGCAGTCTTCTTAATGCTCATTTCGTCCAACAACTTTGTCGCAGTGGAACACCTGGGTACCAAGATGTCAACTTCTTAGGCGAATACACTTACATCAAACTAGTCTTTAAATGCTCAGCTTCAAAAAAGCCTACAAAATCACTCTGATTTTTAGCACAACCTTTTTAAAAGCAAGTGAAGTAATGAAGACATTTTCAATTCGCAAAGAAACCAAGTCAAGCGATTTGAGAATAAAGCGTGCATTTACTCAATGGATTAACAAGAACATTAGCATTGACACAAGGGTCTGTTTGTTCACAGAGGCCAGGCTTGAATCTCAGACCTCTCCTTCAACCCTAATGACTCCCAATTGCTGCGACATGGGGAGGTTAGGCCAGGGAAGCCCAGTACATTACTTAATGGTCTGGCCCCTGCTCTCAGACAAAGCATGCCAGGCAGCTGATTAATTTCGTGTGTTTAAGCGTCCCACCAGGACTGCTCCAGGCCTTCAGCCCTGATCACAACCGATTATTTCCTTCAATATCCACATCATTGGAACCATAAGGACTGATAAAAGACACAATATGTGTACACATTGAAACGACTAAAAAGATGGCAGAAAAACACCAATCGCTTCAAGATAGAGATCACGTAGTGTCGTTTATTTCTCCAAACGTTAATTTTGCCAAACAGACGCATGAATTTGCCTTTTTAGATGCAAAACCGCTTCCACTGTGATTCCCTCCTGACATTTCCGGTGGAGCATTTTTTTTGGGATATGCATTTTTTCCCCAACTGCTGCACACTGCAAATCGCCCTTAGCGCAGTGCCTTCTCGTTCAGCCACTTTGATCAAACTGGACTGCAAACCATGCTGCACGGGGCATGCAGCCATGGCAACGATAGCAACATTTTGGGTATTTTAATCACTTCGTTAATCTACTACGCCATAGAGATTGGCTCTTACTTACAGAAATAAAAAAATTCTAGAGCATAGGACTCCCTATGCGAATAAATTCATTCAACTAATAGATTTGACAAAATCTACACGATGTCAAGCCTTTCCAAATGGTGACTAGGTGAAGAACCTCCCTTCACAATCCGTGAATTAGGCTTCACCACTTTCATTCACCTAATCCACCAACTCAATCGACAGAGAGGATATTTTGATAGAAAACTCTGACCATGAAAAGCTCATTTCATAAAACAGGTACACTTCTCATCCCCAAATGGTGCATTTGCTAGAGCCTGACAAAAAGATTGAGAGGATAGGAAGGTAACAATAAATGTATTAGTGTATTGGAAGATAGAGAGCAATGGACACGTGTGAAAACGGGCGATAATAAATGTTGGGAGGAGGAAGAGGAGGTTGATTGGGTCGGATCATTCACTTCGTTTATACAACTTCAACTGATTAAAAGATGCGGTGAATTTGTGCATGTAGGTTCGCCAGTTCTCAGCACTTCCAAGTCGACTTCACAGCCAGGAATCGGCGCCTGTCGGTCCACAATAACGTACAAAGGGCTCGGTTTTCTAATAATATGTATAGGCTTATGCTAGGGTGTGTATGCCGGTGTGGGTATGTGTGTGTCTGGTGTAATTAGCCGATTAAAAACATCACTGTCCACAGTTCCAGTAACCAAATGTGGTGCACAGCCGGGTAATGCGTAGTATTTGTGATATGTTTCAGTACGTCGTCTGGAGTCGCGCCTGTTAAGCGAGACAATGAAAGTCAAAAGAGTTGATTAGGAAGATGTTTTGTTCGCGACAGCAGAGAAGGTAGGAAGCTAAATGCGACGGTAAGTCAGTGGTGTGTTAGCTGGGATTGCGGTGCTTCTTCATGTGCAGTGTGAGATGGTCGCTGCGTGCAAAAGCGCGTTGGCAGACGCTGCACTTGAAGGGTTTGTCTCCTGTGTGTTTTCGATAGTGTCGTGTCAGCTCGTCAGATCGCGCGAACCGCCAGTTACAGCCGACCCAGTCGCAAGGGAATGGCTTCTCTCCCGTATGCACTCGCATGTGCGCTTTCAGATGAGAAGACTTGGAGTAGGCCTTGGCACACGTGCCGAATGGACACATGTGTATCAGGGCCACGTTTTTCTTGGCTGACGAAACAGTTGACTTCGCTCCACCACCACTACCACCCGCGGTTCGCATCCTCCGACGCGTAGGCATCGGCTTCGCACCGAGTGTAGGTGGTGTGGCGGGTGGTGTCAATGCGTTTACGAGGCTACGTTGTGAGTAAAACTCGGCATCTTTTGAGTAGATGAAGGAAGTCTGGTAGACTGCTGCCGAGGGAGGTGGATGCTGAGAGGGATCTGGTATATGGGTGATTTGGGGGCAGAATTGATACCCTACGGTGGGGTACCGAAGGTCGTCTTTGCGTGCCACTTTGAAGGCCGATGGGGGCAAGGAGGATTGGGGGACACAGGCAGTGCTATAAAAGCCCGGTTGCTCCCAGCGGGTGGTGGATGGGGAAGCACCGAGGGTGGTGTACTGGGGAATGGAGACTTGGTCCAAATTGGAGGCGTAAGAGAAACCGCTTGCAGGAACGACACCAGTGAAGACGGTAGTAGAAGAGGGCGTTGTGGTCGCGGTCTTGGGATACATCATATCAGAAGTGGCGGTGGTGGAGGTGGAGGGATTGGAAGTCGTGTACTGAGGAGATTGGGCTAGGGGCACTAAGTGGCCCCCAGTGGCGCTTGTTGAAACTAATGTGGTCGCGGAGGCCTCATCCCTTTGCTCCACGGAACTGCTAAGGATGAAATCGATGTCGAGGCCTTCCAAATCTATTATTTGTTGTTGTTGTTGTTGCTGCGGCGCTGTTTGCAGGGCCCCTCCTTGATGGTTTTCAAATCGGCTAAGAACACTGCTTGAAGTGGAATCACACGTTGCTGTAGGTGTCACGGAGACGCCACTTGGATAATACCCTTCAAACGTCGAAGAGTTGGAGGATAAGCGTGACTAAAGTGCAAAAAAATAAGTTTTAATTTTCTACGATTTTAAAAACGCCAATAGCATCTGTCTCTCTCCTCCTGTTTGTAGCCTACAAGGAAGCGAAGTAAATGCAAACGTAGACATCATAAGGAATGCGAAGCTAAAACCACTTTTGTTTTTAAAAATTACATTAGACAAAATCCGTAGAAGAGAGTAAATGAATATACATCCATTTTTCTAATGTAGCTGGCAGAATCCTCTTGCCAAAAGAGGACTGTGAGCTATTAAATCCCTCCCATCTTAATTCTACACTACAGCGACATTTTAAACGTCTTCTCCATTAAAATAGTCATTAACTGCGTTGACTAGACTATCAACACACCAGTATACCTGGTTGATGGAAACTCTTGAGTGCTCACTCAACAACATCTTCTGCATCACTAGTGGGGACGTAGGTAAAAGTGTTTCAAACCTCACGCAAACTGCCAATTACCCTCTGTGCGCCCGTGCTTTCGGCCTTGGAGTCTCTTGACCATGGGGATGCAAGCGTAGAAGCTACTATATTGATAGCTCCAACCCTTGCCTCCATTGAGAGGCAAAAGGCGCGCAATCACTGAATGTCTAGGTAGTGTGTCTGAGAAGTTTAAAGTGGCAGTACCAACTCCTCGTGCATAATACTCCCTCCACCCTGTGTTCTGAGATGATACTCGATCCTGCAGATTACATGGATTTGCCTATCTGTAACCTGTACGAATGCTTAAACTGGACAGAGAACAGAGCCTTGGTGACAAGAGAGTTAGGGTTAGCAGACTTACTCACTTCTTGTTTAGAGGTTAAAAGTAAGTAAATGAATTTTAGGTACATTCATTCCCAACGCTAAACTTTTCAATCCTTGGGTAGGTCTATGCAAGATGGACAATAAGCTGGCATTGCAAGCTTCAACATTTAATTGTACCGCGACAACGATAAACCGACTGTGTGTTTAAAAGATGAATCAAACTTAGAATAAAAGCACGGAAGGTAGTAGTAGTAATGATCAAAGACCAACGAATCAAAACGCCTACTAAAACCCGATGTGCTGCCTGTTAGCTGTTATTGCAACATTAAAATGCGTGTTATTGTAGTCCGTAAAAAATATATTCCTCTTTTATTGGGAGAACTGTGGATAATTATGCTCCGTTTACTATCTTCCATACAGCTTGAATACTGTTAACGAGAGAAAATGTTTTTTTTGAACGAAATGCCGCATCAGTTGTGTTCGGCTATGCGAAGGACCTGGAAACATTTAGACATCACAGAAGGGAAGACCAAGTGCTGTAACTTGTGAAGTCATAAATAATGACAAAAGAGGAGTCAAATAAGTGAGTCACAAGCTCCTATCACAAACTGATAGAAATTCACATGTTTAGCTGGTAATAATCGTGGGCGCTTTCATAAAGCCGTTTTGGCCAGCTTCGTAGTAAAGGCGGAGTACGTATGGTCACAATGGAGTTCACTAAATGGTACAAGTTAGTGACGAAGGATGGCAATGTTATTAAACTTTTGTTTAAAAACCATTTCACTTGGAGAGTATTTGCTTGCTGCCGTGGTAAATGTCCGAAGGACGACCATTAATGTTTGCTTTGCAGGACGAGGCATGCAAGCACACATCAACGCACAGTCCGATTCATGCTCACAGCTCCGTGACTTCAGTCCTCGTCGCTGCAGGCTTGTTGGAACCTGCTTTTGCATAGCAGCGAGCTCTGCTCCCTCGAACACCACGCGGTGCGTGGCCTGCCGGTGTCTCAGACCGACATCGTGTAAAATCGTTTGGCTATCTTCACTAGCTATCTCAAATTTAGTCTCAACTTGCTATTCAGCACATAGATGCGTTTTAGATAAAGTCAAATGAAGCTTTTTATCATTGGGTGTTGGAATGAGTAACCCAGTGACCCTTTGAAAACATCATTTAGAAAAGAAATCCGGTGCTACCACTGCGCATTTTAGTAATATTTTCATTTTTTGAAATTTGATTATTTAAATTTAGCCTACAAATATTTTTGAATGGTCTGTCCTCCCAAAATGCTCCAATTGTGGATAAATTTCGTTGCTGACCAAATTGAATGGTTGCCATTCTGGCTTCAGTCGACGTCTGGGTCATGTGACTTGTACATAAACCCTATTGTCATCCCACGGCGTTAGATAGCTCAGAATCCAGTTTAAGTTGCCTGAAGGTCAGAGGTCCTCATGTGTTGGTCTAGCCAACGTGGAGTCGCAGAGCAGTTAACTCAAATGCGTGCTCCATCTGCTTACGACTGCATTTATAAAGACCGAGAGTGCCTTTCCATCGCACCAAGTATGATGAAGTGCTCTGTTTGAGGCCCTACTAATTTAAACCGATATCTGTAGCTTAACACAGACGTCCTTTTCACGGATTAGCAACACTGATTAGTTGCCTCTGGCTCACACTACAAATGTACTCCAGTTTGCAGGAATCAGATACGAAAACTACAGACCAAAAGACAAGAGAGGTGGCGAAAGGGACGTTAGCACTTGTTAGACACACTGAAGAGGACCGACACAAACCTTATCGCGTTTTTCAGAGGCGCAGATATCTCCCCCCGATAGCATTGCCTCCCATTGCCGACCGCACATGCGTTTGTCGGGCAAATACGGTAGCTCATAAAGTGATGCTATCAATGGACTGACCACTCAATTCAGGCTAAAGACGACCGCTACTTAAAGCTGCCATTACTTTTCACAGATACAAAATGCAGTTTCGTCTGGCATTCATGTGGGCAAGTGGACCAGAACTTTGGTTGACTTTGGTGGACATTCATTGGGTGATTAAATGGGCTGTCCAAATTCGACATTGCTAAGAGGAGCTTGGTGAGACGACACAACAGTCACCCTTGTATTATACCCCAATAAAAGCAACTCAAAATGTGTAATTCACCTTGAATGGTAAATGTAATGCATTGAAAGGCAAAGGTTGTATTAGAAGGAATGGCTGTATCAAGCATAACAATTCCAAATGAAAAAGATGATAAAAACTGAATAGTACCCACTATAACAGTGTCACGTGAAATACTAGCTAAAATGATTCTTTGAGTTAATTAATTCACTTGACCTAATCATGGCATTTTAAAGATAAAATGCTAGTAGGTTTAGCCGGTGATACAAATTATAATGCCAAATTCAAATGTAATAGAAGTATTTCCAAAGTGTCATGATACGAACGAAAGGAGCAACAGACCTTGTATTCATAGTTATCTTGTAGAAGGTGATTGGCGAAGTTGTCAGGAATGTTGGCGGTATAGCTGACGGCCATGATGATGGACACAAGGGCGCCAGGACGCTTGAAGACGTGGTTGTGGTTTGGTATGGAATCTTTGGGCAGAACTTCAGCCGAAGACGACCCAGGTCGGATTGTGACGTGTTTTTGTGACCGTACGTGTATGTTGCGATTATTCGCACTCACGATGGTGTGAAGGAGAGTGAATTTGTGGTGCAATTTGGAGGTCTGTGCCTACGTGTGTACGCAATCAGCGGACAGTACTTTGCTCTGAGCATACCTGTTCGCGCACGCACTTACGCACAGCTCAGAGATCCGATTGGCTGACGCGTGCCATGCCCCACGTCTATTGGTTACGAATATTCGCGTGGCCGCAAATCGATTGCACGCATTGCTGCGTACGCCTGTGTGGGTGGAGGGGAGTTAAAGGGGAGGAGGAGGGCATGTGAGGAGGGGCAGTCCATAGGAGACCTTGTGCCAGAGAAGGAAAGAGACGACAAGGTGTGTGTGTGTGTGTGTGTGTGTGTATGGGTCATTATGCCCACGCGGAGGAAACAACTATTGCGTTGAGTCATGTTTAGGGCTACGCACTGGTGCCAATCGGTGTAGGGCGTCGTCTTGACGACGGTAGAAATAACTATGACTAAACCTCTTATCGCTTTTAATGCAAGACAATAAGGACTTTCATTAACGGCTAAAGAAGACCAGCTACTAAATAAAAGACACAACTTCTTTCATAAAAGTAAAATTAATGTTCGCTGGCATTTTCAGTGTTTTGCCCAGATTAAATAATGTTCATCATTTTGTCGTCCAACCATATTGCTTACTCGTTTCCGTAGGAAGAAGGCCCCAAAAAGTAGTATGGTTTTTGCCCCTTGCATGTCGTATCTTGCCAGGTGATAACCAGGTACCAAGGGGACAAATTTCTTTATGCAATTTCCAAGATAAAGTGACACGAACAGAACATATGCATGTGCTGAGCCTAAATTAACAAATAATGAACTTTCCAAGGCGCTCGATGCGGTATCGCTAAAATCTTGAAATCTACAGTCGGTTTAAAAAAGACGTGTCAAATTGCCTCCCAAAGCCCAGTCTCTCTTTATATCCCATGAATGCATACTAGTATGACAGTACGTTCAGAATAAAATAGTGTGCGGGAATTCAAACGCTTAAAAATGTCTAGGTAGCATATTCGGAGCTGGTTGCAGTTGCTTATGGGCGACATCTCGAATGGCAATGCTCATACACCACAAAGTTATGACGTGGCGTAATTAGTGACTAAACCCACACCCGTGAAGGGAAATATTTGCTATTAAACTCTAAATGAGATGCAACGACAAGTAGGGAACCATGAAATCCTGTCGAAGTAAAATATTTCCCGTTGTGTCTGTAGGATACTAGAGTTAGAATGTAGGGCTTTTAATATTCACCTTTTCAATTTTTCTGCCTCACTAAAGTCAAAAATATGCCTATTTAACTTATTAAGGTTCAAGGGACTAGGGATTTGGGTACAGCTTCAGCTGGACAAATCTGTGACAAGCACCACTGCACCCATTTGCTGGCACAAGTGGAGATTTACACGGACATGTCGCCAGCTAAAGTCGAGCTATTAGCAGCGCCTCCTCAGGCCCTTCCACGTCCACCGGAAGACCCAGATATTGGCGGAAGTGAATCATGTATTTATCGCTGCCTCGTGGCTTCCGCAAGATTGGTCAGATTTCAGCATTAGGCCTTTCTTTTATTTCCTCTCGATCGATGCCTGTTCCCCATGGTTCCCCTCAGCAACGCCCTCAGATTGCTGCATGGCAACTTATTGGTGTCGTAAGCTTCTAAGCAGCGCGATGCACATCGCTACTGATTTATTTTTCATTCTCTACTCGGTTTCCTTTACTTCTTTTAGAAGAAGGCGATTAGTGTAAACATCCCATTCGTCCCTTAAAAATCCTATCTACTCTTTCACCCTTTGAAGCTGCGGAAGACTGTAAAGGTGAATTTTTCTTTTTAATTCCGGGTCTATCAAGCGGTTTCCGAATCATTGATTCAGCACTCTTACATAGCCGTTACATACTTTTGGGCACCTTTTGTACGCCATTGTTCCTCGTTGTTTTATCAACACCGTTTAGCCCAGAGTAAGACACCTTTGCAGAAATGCATTCAACTGCAGTCATTTATGCAATTGCAATGCTAGCGATGGATGGAGACGATCATGGCACAAATAGAACGTTTTGAAACACTGCACTTCCTCTTGTGGCCGGCAGCCTGGCCTTCAGTGTCAACGGTCCAAAGCGACGAACTCCCTGACTTTACATGCATTCAAAATGCGACTACTTGGTTTAATCACCAGTACTAAATAATTTATACCAATAAAACAACAAAAAAGACTTTAGCGGTGCGCTGAAGGAAAGAAGAAGCAATAAAAATGGCTTCACATGCTTAAGAAATGGGTTGGTCGCAAAGGCACTTTGAAGTTCGGGTTAATCGTTCAATACAATGTTTTTTTTGCTTTTTTCGAAATAATAGCTGTCAAATGAATAAACTACAATAAATGCTTGAGTAGATAAAACGAAGTAACTTTGGTTTCAATCTCACTCCTTTTTTTAAATTTTGTCTGACAGAATTGACCTCAAAACTTCAATACATTTGTGACATGTTTGTCTGTGTCAATAAAAGTTAACACCTGACTCACAGGCTTTGTAATCGCCCCTTGTAAAGAAACAATTTGACTTGCCATTACTTTCAATAAACCTCCGAGTCGATGTCAGCCTCGAGTGTCCAGAAGCCGTCAGCAAGGCATGGTAAACAGGTAGTTTTTACAACAATAACTATTCCTTGAGACGGCATAGGACCCATTCTGCTCACTCAGCAGATGTTTGCATAAAGATAACAAGATAAGATAATGGTACCATCAGATTGTCCCAAGGAGAGGAAAGTACATGCTCCATGCAAGAGGTGAAAGCAATTGGAAACCTGCCTCACCCTATCCAGCGGGGGACACTGCTGCGTCCATTATCGAGGGGGGGGGGGAGGGAGGAAACAACGAAAAGGATGTGGGTTTGTTCACTTTATCAACAGAAATTAGAAGGCACAGAAAAAAATATGGGGCTTTCAGATGTTGTTAATAACAGGTTAAAGCACACAACTTCGCATATTCCATAAAGACGCCATGCTCTCTTCATTATTGGTGTTAAAAGAGTGTTCATCCACCCATCAACTAGTGTATGGTCATGGAGCTCAAAAGAAAATGGAAGATTGGAGCATCTACTATTGCGCTTCTCTGTAGAGTGGGGGCAGTTTTCAGTACTATGGTGCAAAGAAACAATCACATGCGAGGGAACCTTCCATATCCTGCAGAAGGCAATTAATTAAGATATCATTTCCATTTATCCTCTCCCTTACATATTACTCTAATTAGCTTACAGTCATTTTCCACCGAGCAACACAAAATGGAACCACTTTTTCACATGAAACGATAACATAAAAGCCCAAATCCCTGAAAACTCCTCCCAACTTTGCTTTCGACAGTCAAAACCAGCAAGATTCGTAGTTAACTGTCTTATGCAATTGTGGAGGTGTATTTTGAGCAATTTCGGTCATACTGGTTAAAAAAATTACCTCTTTATTCACTTGGTGTCAGGATAGTTATAGTGATTAAAATAACGGTCTCCTTATGGTGGTTGGTTTAGACGACACTACAAGTTGGAGACTGCTGACTGTTTTGAAGGAAACACTTTCTTTTGCCACGAAGCTAAACAACCGAAGGAACTGGACCGTCACGGAGGCCAGTCAACTAGAGGCGTCTTTACTGTCCCTTAGACTGAGCCAAAGCAGAAAGCCTCCTAATTAGGAGGACTCCTTTTTTTTTGCATACAAGAGAGGGCGGGAGAGAGAGAGAACGATTTTAGTCGGTGATAACCACCCTGATTGGTTGTTTTCACCATTCTAACAAAGACGAAAAAAGAAAGTCAACAACAAAATGGGGCATGCGATAAGGAGAGTACCGATGCTTCCAGGTGAGTGGAGGTTTAGGGTGAATCTATCAGCAAAAATGCGTTAGTAAGTGACTCGTGAAACTACCGAGAATGGCAAAGATTTATAGAGTTAAGACTTAAAACAGATTGTTCTAAGGCTTCATGAGTAGAATATAAATGTAAACCACTTAAAGATCTTTGCATTTTAAAAACGGACTCACCAGTGAAGCCAAACGGTATGGTCCTTCTATCCAACAATGTACTATACCATGGTGCAAAGAACTGTGGAAAATGCACTGTGTAGGTACGAAGCTTTAAATAACTGTTGGCTACCGCCCTGAATGTCATGCCAGACTCGTTAAGGCTCCATTTTTTTGTTCTCTTGCAGAAGAGTCCAATTCTTACACTGTTGTGTTCATAGTGGAAAGTGATTGCTTTCGGCGGCAGCGGGAGATTTGCATAATTTGGTGCCATTTCTGCTTGTGTCACAAATACGTGACGTCTGTTACTTAGCAGTTCATGATACCTTATGGCCGCTGAAGTGTATCGTCGCCAAATGAGTTAGTTTCGGAGCAAAAATATAATGATTGACTTGATGGCCTGAGTAGTGCAACTTTAAACAAAGTGCATCTTTGAAAGGCCGTGATATCCAACACTTTTCTGGGTTCGGTGAGCACATGCAACGAACAAAGACTTCCCCGAAGACGAAAGAGGACATCATGCTGAGGGAAGATATGTATCGCTAATGCACAGAAGGGCTGGGGGGTACTGGTCAGAGGACATACCACCCAGTGGAAGTACAATCGCAGAGCCTTAAGTAATCCCGAAACTGAAAGGAAGAAGTAAACAGGTATTCACTACAACACAAGCAAATAAGTTTTCGTGTAGTAAGTTTCGAGTTTGAAAAGTTCTCTCTCACCATTGGTCTGAGTGCCTCTTTGAATTAAAAACTAACTTTTAATAAGTCCTGCCAGTACGAAATTGAGAACTTTCACAATATTCGAGTTTACTAAACACGGTGACCGTGTTTGTTAACCTACCGCGACGCGTCGTACGATTTCATTCAACTTAAAGCAACCATTTTGTAACGATTTTTAATCATGTTCGCAGGAGTTTTGACAGTTTTATTCCGTTTTACTCGTTTAATTAAGGTAGTACTCGTTCGCACTGCTAAGTGGATCTCTCGGTGCGTAGCGTAGCATGAAGCAGCTCTACAGAGTCAACGAAATAATTGAACCAGCAGGGAATAGAATGCAGATCTCACGAATGCTTTGGGTAATTAACTTTGTCAGGTTTTGTGCATTGTTGAAACAGCGACTAAATGATGTGGTTACTTACCGACCAACCACAACTGCCTGCCTGCCTGCCTGCCTGCCTGCTTGTCTGCTCTTTTGTTTGTGCCCCCACCCGCTGCGCGAGCAGGAGCCACAGAGAGGGAGAGTAGGGAGAGCGTGACAAGATAATTGTCCTCTTTGGTGGTGGTGGCTGTAGCTCTGGAAGGGGGGGGGGCCTGGGACTTGGCTCATGGCAAGACACTCCTCCATTCGCAGAATGAGGAGGTGGAGGTGAGGTGTGTTCTTTTACATTCGTGCATTTATAGTGCAATTTGACCGTAAAAACAAGACGAATTGTGAGGTAAAGAAGGCAAAAATCAAAGGTCTGCATCCAGAACTGGTTGAAAATCCTCTCACACACATAAACACAAAGAGAGATAAATACAGACACAAGTAGCACCATGCTATCAGCCTGTGCGATGCTGTGATATGGGAAAAGTGGCAACGCAGGGCCTAATTGCTTGAAGGCATTTGTAAAGGAGCCTCCTAGCTATCCGGTGTACCATTTGCGTAAGATCTTTATAAAACATTATTAAATGTACAATCATGCGAGTAAGGAGTGAGCTCTACAGACAAAGCTGGTGTCATGAACGCAGAATTGAATAAGTTTGGATTTTGGGAACTACTCCAAAGGTTGAGAGAGACATTGAACGTTTACTAAATTGTCACCTCCATACAGGTACGTACGCATCTTTGCAACGAGTTTTTCTAGATTGAATCTTGCCAATGTCGCTCCAGTTGTTAATAGCTTTCCTCCAGACCTTCCTTTACAGATCACAAAAATATCCTATTTGTAGCATATGTACTTCTTCCACTCCACTAGGGTTCATTATTCATCACCGGAAATCACGATAGCTGTCCTTTGCAGTCAGATTCACTTTTTGCTGCTAGCATTGTACAAGGAAGGCACAATGCTTGGGCAGAATTTGTAGTGCCAACCTAGTGAAGGGTTTGAGCCATGCCAGTATAGCTCAGAGGCCGGAGCACCAGCGGAGATACATTAGCGGAGCTCCTAAATAGCCCGTTACCAAAACCGTAAACAAAGCATCATAATCTACATAGTTTAGCGACACAACTTTGCGACTATTCGATGTATCATGGTTATGGACTGGGCCAAAAGGAAGTAGCAAAGAGTGAAGCTGGATGCCACATCTAATGAGCCACAACCCCTACCCTAAAATCAGGCATTGTGGCAAAGTAATTTTTGATTTCCAACCACACACGCCAGCTAACTTGCTTGTAAAATCCATTTTAAAGGATTCTGTTTAAACAGCTCCACGCAAACAAATTATGAATTACCTATTCAAAGTATCTTTTTCACTAGCAATAAAGTTTATTTTACGCATTAGATTAAGTGGTTTGTACTCTGTCATCGTATACCCGAACTCCGAGAATAAATATGCTATAGACGTTTTAATAACAAGCATAAATTAGTCAGTAACTGGAATTGGAAAATCCACTTAGAGCACTCAAAGCAGTAGGTGGAGGAGGAATTACGGTACAACGGAGCTTGTAGTATCTGCCTCTTGGTAACTTTACACATTTCACACAAAACTACTGAAGGTGGGTGAAGGTCGCTCATAAGTATGCAAAATCGCTGAATCCTACAATGCGCTACTTATCTAATTTAAGCGTCAGAGTGCTCTTTGACTTTGCTTTAAAAGATATCTCATGGAACTTTGACAGTCTTAAATCAAATAAAGAATGGAAAAGATGTCTCATATACTTCATTTCAAAAACATGTTAAAAAGGTGTATTGTAAGTCCACCTTATGCTCAGTTTTAACCAAGCAACAAATGCAACAAGATGAACTCTCAGTGATCTGCTAGTTTACACAGCCACTTGAAGCTCCTGAAGTTGTGCCTTCGCTCTCTGCGGCACGGTCTTCGAGTCGTGCCAGTAGCCTCTTCCATAGCACCTTGGCTTGCTATGACTTCAGGGAGGACTCGAGGTGATACACTCTATTCTGAAAATTGGGTATCATTAATCTGAATGGTAAAAAGTGATATGAAAGAAATGTAATTCCATCTTCGGAGTGAAATAATGACACATTTAAGAACTTTCTAGTCCACTGAGATGTAGCGAGGGGCATGGAGGGCTACTGGCGTGGCCCAGAGGCCGGACCGTTTGATGGTGATGCAATGGCAGGGTCCCAGGTGGCTCATTATCAAAAACTGAGAACCAAAAAAGCAACTAAGTTCTTGCATTCTCTGCATTGGGAGTTCAGTCCAAATAACAAACCAGTAAGGCTGACGCGCCGAGCATTCCTAAGGATTGCAGTTTAGCATTTATGATCAAAAAACCCGCATTCCTGTTTAACTCCTACTAATTCTCCCATACGCATGGAAAACCACCTCATTTCCAACTGCAATACCTGAGAGCAAACTTAAGTTATTCGAACAAACTGACATTCTTATTCCTTGTGTGTAAATTTTGGCCCTTTGTCAGGTCAAAGCCAATAGGAGGTGCCAAATTTTACCTTCAAGATGTAGTAAAGTGTAAAACTTCTCATTTTAAATGCGTTTTGTAGGCTAGAGGTGGGAGGAAAACTTCAATTTGCTCTTGGACTCACGTGGTTCTTCTTCAGAACCAGAGGTCCCTTAGTCATAAACACTCCCCATCATGCATTCCGCCTGTCTCCATAATAAAGGTGTCAAAGAACAGCCGGGTTTCTAATAGCAGGGGTGAAAGAAGGGAAGGGGAGAAAAGGGAAGAGCCCCCAACATGTGGAGTCTTGGAAAGACACTGACAATCAGATACTAAGGCTGATTAAAATGGTACGTTGAATAAGAGCCGTTTTATAGATTTCTGTTAGGCAAAAGGAACGACTAAATAACTTAAGATACTAGCACAAATTTCCATAAAAGCACAAAGGAACGTAATTTATCCTAGCTGGAATTTGTCTTCACCAACTCTTCTGTATCCTCCCCCAATTATGCCTTTAGGGAGAGCCTGACCGCTATAGGACTTTCCAAAACTGAAGTCAGTAAAACAGATATTAAAACAGACCTGGTAGTCACAACCGAAATACTTTGTTTGTCTGACTGCCGATTTCGGAAGCTAGCCTCAGAAACGTGCCATCAATCCCGTTCCCTAGTGTTATGCCTTCTTGTGCCTTGAGGGAAGTGTCGGGGCGCAATAAAGGCATATTCCACCAGCTATTTTTAAAACCCATATTTTGTTGGTGTATTTACAAATGTACAATGATTTACCTGGTGCACGTATGCAATCAACGGTTTGGGTAGCTCTGCATTTTCCTTAACCGTGCTTTAAACATCTCCGACTCTTCAATCCCCGTAAGTTATGCTTTCCCCTACTGTCTGATGTTCGGACCATACCAGACAAGTAGCACTCGGTCTCTTCAGTGCATCAGAAATGTATGTATGACCATATTGATAGGTTTACTTTGAATTTTGGGAAGGTTTCTAATGTTGCAATGAGGATAATTGCTTGACCGAAAGGAGCACAAAATCGGTTCTACTCTCTAGTTTAGGCGAAAAGAAACCACACATGAACTTTTCCCATCACAATCAGGCAGAGTAAACTCCTGAGCCAACAGCTGCAGCCAAATATCAAATATCTAAAGTGAATTTTTTATCTGGGGGAAGGTTCACTGTCGAAAATTGAGTTGACTGGGTGATGCTTTTGAGGCATGTGATTAGGTTCCTTAAGATTCGCTGAAAAAGTAGGAACCGGTCCGAAAGCATAAATCTGTCATGGTTATAAATGGGATGCAAGTAGTAAATACGGTGGTACAATAATTCATTTATCGTTGAATGATTTGAGTTTTATGAGGAAGATACGTTTCAAGAAGGAGATCCTGGAACAGCTATAACCAGCGCAGGATTTGAGCAATTTTTCGGGCTTGGTAAATCAATTTTTTGAGTATTTGGTGAAATTCTTCTTTGGACTATTTATGGTGCAAATACTATTGGTGGTAACTGAAGTGTATGGTGGATAGCTTCATTTTTAGCCTATTCTGCGGTTGGGACATGTTGCCGAGAGATGGCGATGCTAAGGTTTGCCTATTTTTTAATGACAGAGTTGTTTAGATCTCTGAGCAGCAGCAGGCTCAAAAGGAAGAAATCGAAAGGCGTAATAAAGAAATAAAAAATGACTTTCTCAGTCGAATTCTTGATCAGCAAGCAAGAGCGCGTCGTACGTTTATTTACTCGTCTATATTTTACAGTCAATACTCTTGCCATGACCAAACCAGACAAGGCAAAAGCTGTTGAAAACATGCTGGTAAATATGGCACAAACACGTGGTATCAGTGGTCAGGTATTTTACAGTTCATTACTTACGACTCTTGTGTATTTTGGGATGCAACTTCTTTTTCTGCTCTTCCAATGTTAGCATGTTGGGGAATTTCGTGTTTAAACTTGCCTATAAACTATTTATGACTGACCGTTCTAGGCTGAGTTTCGGTCGTACTATTCGGAGATGAAGTCTTTTGCATATTGCTTCCGATTATCGTTAAGTTTTTATGACTTGCGGTGTAGTTGCTATCTATGTATGGAATTTTTCAAAAAGGCTGTCGTTGATTAACGACTACCATGGAAAAAGGGCTGGATTATTTGGCCTTAGGTATGGCGGAACCTCTATTAACATTAGCGAAAAGACACACAAATACATATAGGCTCATTTGTTTCTTAGACTCTCAAAATACTGAAGGATTATACTAAACTATTGAAACAAACGTAATAATATCGTACATCGATTGGCAGAAGTAGTTCGGTTCTACGTTCACAGCTCATTTTGAAATCCCCCTCGACCTGTTCCGACCTTTTTTGCTTCACATTGTTTTGGAAGAGTTGCAAACTTATTTGCTTATTTAACTCAGAGCCTAACAAATATTGGGATGATTCGATTGGAAACTTAATAACGTCAATTTCCTATAGCCGAAGTCCAGCAGCGTTTAGGACGTGATGTCAGTCCATAAAAGTAGTTTATTTATTCTTACTAGATTACGGACGAACAATTAAGGAACATGTTGAACGATATCGCATCCCATACCAAGAAGTCAACCGAAGTCAAGGTATGTTGGTCAAAGCACGAGTCCTACTCTCTTCTATAGTTCGATCGACGAAGAGCCGCCATCGATTCAGACGAAGATTTTTAGTGCAGCACTCAAGATTCCCATCCCCTGTTGTCGCCTGGTGCCGCTTAATTAAACTGCAATTGAACCCTACCTATTCGTTCATTCCTTCTTAAAGTTCGGTCTTGGACACTCATTGAGCCTACAAGATCTTACATTTTGCCCTTTCCATACGGAAGCGATGGCCGATTGGTTAGCTTTTCTTGCCTTGCTCTCTTCAAGAGGCCCAACAAATACCCGTCTAGCCTGTCGTTATTGTTTTGTGCGGCGTCATTCACTCTTTTCGCTGAAACGTGAAATCGAGACTTATGGCTGATATATCCTCAAGTTTCAACGAAATCGGACTATTTGCAGAAGAGGAGAATTGGCGGCCAAAAAAAAGTAAATCTTAATGAAAAGTCAGTAGTTGATAGTTGAATATACAGGATGTAAGCGGACAGGGGAGAGGGAACATAGGCCAAATCGAAGGGAAGACACGAAAGACAGAGGAGATGCTCCCTCATTTGACAAATATGTCGTCGTAATTGGCGATGAGGAGCTGCACGAAGGAGGTGATTTGGCCCACTTCCGTGAAGGAGGAGATGGTAGCGTAGCGCGACCATAGTAGGTTTGGCCCGAACACGATGCCCAGGTTCACGTCGGTCATGTGGTTCTGGGTGGAGTGCGCACATACCTACCAAAGGAAAAAGTACATCGTGTTTTGTGTCGTGGCAGGTAATCATCCCGTGAATGATGTTTCCTTGCTCAAAGATCGGCTTCCAAAGGGATTCCGAGAATCTTAATTGAGCTTCTTTAGCTGGAGTTTTTCATTTGAAACTACCGTAGAAGTTAGCCTACTTACCTCAGTGAGGAGGCACATGAGGTACTTGAGTACAGCATAATTGGCATCGGGCAGGCGAGTCGAGATCATCTCACGCGCTTTCTCCAACCTTGTCTCCCATGGCAAAGCTGAAAGCAAGAAACACTGCTCTCCAGTTGTCTGTGGATTACTGCAAAATAATGCTAAGTGGATGGACAAGAGTTTACGTCAAGACATCGGTGGTCATCAAATATGACGTGACGTCTGAATGAAGCTTAGCGATAAGCTCCAAACAAGAGTCATTGGCTCAAATTCAAGACCAGCCACTACATACGCGTTGTGCTTACTCAAAAGCCTGAGAATTGAGATGAATGTTAGGCGAAAGCAACGTTGAATAAGCTGTGAATGGGCGCTATTCACCTCGACTTCAGATATGAGATGCCTGGGCAAGGCAAGTGACGTACTGTGTAGACTTAAAATTGTGTCATAAAGTTCGTAGGTGAGTATCGGTTCAGTCAGTTCGCGAAAGAAGGTCTTGATGAGGGACGCTGGCAAATGGGGGTCACCAAAAGCCTCGAATTTCACAGATCCACCTACAAGATGGTGATTCGCGATAATTTTCTCATCAAGGCGTTGAGTCTCTTCACTGTACGTTTAGAAATACCTGAGTTGTACGTTCCTTGGACAGACTTCACTAGCGTCGAACTTGGGCATCGTCGAAAAATGCAGTCCACGTCTAGACCTGAGCGTGGCGCGCGGAATGATTAACGACGATACGGCAAAAGCTACTTAGCATTCCCAAAGTAGCAAATGTACTTACAGTCCCGACGAATGTACTCAACCGATTCCTTGAGGATGGCCGGAATGGGGTCATTGTTGTTTTGCTTCATGATGCTTAGAACAGGAAGAGAGCATCAGGTTTAAGTGTCAGAGGGAGGCATTGCAACACAGGGAGGATGTATGACTTACAAATCAAGAGACACTCCAAAGACTTGGTGGGGTCCGGGTGGTTTTATAGCGTAAGATGGGAGGTTGTTTTGCGACTGCACTGCCAACTGACCACCGGTTTGGGACGTCAGGGAGGTTCTTGATCGTACTAGATTGGCATCATATCTGTAAGAGGGAGGGGAGAGTTTCGAAACCCCAGAGGTCATCGTTGGCCATGAAGTTTTATGGAAGATATGGGCCGCAGGGTTCAACTTTAACCACTAGAACTCCTTTGGAAGGTAGTTACCAGTAAGGGGACAAATGCCATTTACATTTACTGTATATTAATAGTACCCAAAGGTGCCACAGTGATGATAAAAAACCTTATCTGAGGAACGAATGTGCAAATCAAAGGATAGAATTGAGACAAATTCATCGTTTAAATGTCCCTTGTTCATTCATACCAGAACCGACTCAAGGAATCACCTCATTAGCATAGCCTTTAACAAAAAAAAAACAAGACGAGAGATTGTAAACTAAACAACTCTTATTTCCATTCCTAGACACCGTGGTAAGACCGCGTAATTAAAAAGGAAGTTAAGAGCACCAGAAATAAATTGCTAGGCGAACAAGACAGCCGTTAAGGAGGAGACACGGCCCGATAGCAGTGTGAGCATGGTAAAGTGAGATTAGATATTAAGAGATGCTGATCCAACCAGTGAGTTGACGTGATCCAACTTACAGTCGAACTCTTTGAGGAATTGGGATCTGATCCAGATGCATGTCAACCGACAGTTCACTCAGCTGATTGACAAAGTTAATTTTCCGACCAAATTTCCGACTACAGGAAAACAAGCACAAAGTAAAGAGTCCTAAAAAAAAGCCAGTTAGCTACTATTGTAAGTTCTTGAACACAATTACCAATTTGCCGAGAATAACTAAGTTTCCACCAATATTGGCAAAAGTCCACCCTTGGTAAAAGGGTCATTCATTAAGCCAGCTAAAAGGTGGGACAAAACTAACCTTATGATAGGCTTGAAAATCTTAATCATGAAGAGGACGAGGTTGGTGGGGTGAACGATGTAGAGAGCTTTGAGATTCTTCTTGAAGTTGCGATCAAAGCCCCGGTAGGCCTGCATCATCCACTTCATTGGTGGTTTTGTGACGTTAGTCAGGCCGTAGTGGAAGTACACCAAAGAGTAGTCATTCGCCACGTACTGCTCCAGCGTTCTTCTGATGTAACTGTCGCGATAAATGACCATTAATATGTCTGCATTTGAAGCACTTATGCATGAAAATGTAGCGTCGTGAGGATTCAGTACTAGGCAATATCTACAGGGTTCACAGTAAACTCGCTCTGAGAACATCAAACTGTAAGTCAATTAACTGGAAGTCAGAATTCCACCCGAGAAAATTGAAAATAGACAAGACAACCAAAAGAAAAATATTTTTCTTGCCTTACGTGAACCCGCCTCCTCTTAAGTAGAAACAAGCACTAGTATAGGCGTTGTTGGAAGGCTAAAATGATTCAACACTAGTCTCGCTTGAAGGTGTGAATGGTGGCAGATTACTTCCATTCACAATGGTGGATGGAAATACGTGGAGGATAACAAAATGCACACTTGAAAATGAAGTCAGAAGACGAAAAAGTATCTTACAGTTTGTAGCATAGCAAAAGATATTTATTTCGAAGGCAAAGCAACAAATTTTCATTAAGAATCCCAAAACATGGGCCCTCTTGAAGGGTGGTATGGGAAGGCGCATAAATCCAATCACGTGTTCCGAGACATTGCACATCACTTTTATAAACTATGACATGATCCTCATCTTATCGCATCTGAGGGGAGAAAACAACTGCTTGCCGATCAAGTATTCCATCCTTCTGACTGACAAATAAAATGTCGAAGGATTAAATAACTCAATCATTGGGGATTTATAAGTTAGGAAGTACCTGGATGCAATACACAATCGACATCAGCGGAATCTGGTATTAACCAACTTATAAGATTTAGTAATGCAGGGGAAATAAGCTTACTCGTAGAGTCGTTGGTAATCAACCTCGTTATAGGGCGGCAGGCGACAGGCAGAGAAGACAACGACCTTCCGGCCCAGACGGTCGTCACCAGCAACCTGGATGACACCCAGTCGCGAGATATCCTTATACTCTACGTCCAACGCCTCTTGAGCTGTCACCTCCTTCACAAAGCAAACGCGAAGCAGCATCGGTTGACACACACACACACACACATTTTAAAATGGAACTTCAAGGGATCTAACCAATGCGCATAGAACAGATTGCCAACTAGAGAGCGATCGTAGTGGAAAAATGCCATTGTTAATATCGTCCGAGACCAACAAGGATGCAAAATGGAAATGCAGCGGTAAAGATGCACCAATCGTAATGACTTTATATATGTGTCACTTCCGAATGCACATACACCCAGTGAAGGCATTATATGTGTGCACGTGCAATTGATTGTAGTAACAAGGGCATGAATATATGAAAGCGAAGCGGTTGACAGACACGAGCCCACCACCTACACGCGTTCTTGTGGAGCACATGATAACTGGTGCTCGGAGGTCCTAAATTGCAGTGAAGTGATACATCTGTGTCAATTCAGATTTCAAAAGGTGGTAAGTGAATTTCTCAGGCATGCAGGTCCTCCTCGCAAGCTGATTGGACAACAACAAATAAAAATGCCGCAAAGTGCAGAAATGTGTAAAAGTTCCTTGGGCATCACTATAATCTAGTCTAATTATAAGATGAATAGGGCAAGCGCCAATAAATAGACCAACATAAGACGAAACTTGAGTAAGTTAACATGACATAATGAAAGAGCAGCTCACAGTAAACGTCCGAATCCAATGAAGCTGGAAGACTTTTAATGGGGTATGAGGTTATAGTAATCATTAGAGTTCGGCTAACCTGCGATGCCGTGCAACCCAATTCGGCTTCAAAATCCTCTTCAACAAACTGCGCTGGGGGAATTCCGTCTGAAGCATCGGAATTGTCATCCTCATCTGGCACTGGTGGAGAGGAGACAGAAAGAAAACTCTAAATACACGCCAGTTTAAATGAGCCACAAATGGCCTAGCGCACAAACCTAGGCAAGTTCGCTAAAGCTTCGGCTAGCACGAAGTCGAAGTGAACAAAAGACGGAATTTATGGCTGCGTTAGAAGTTTCACATGCGCCATACGATGCCTGTGTCTTCAATTACCTTCGTTAAAAAGCATTTGATACTATAGCAACGCCACCGCATTCTCTGGGTATGCAATTAAAAGGTGGTTAGTGAGCTTGGACAATTTCAAATCGTGTTTTAAATGCAACTTCTGCATTAAGACCACTCATCTGTCCAGGCAAATACACACACGTTCATTCAGGCAGTGCAAAACAGGGCAGAGCCAGCAAACCGGTGACACGCATCAAAGCAGAGGAGCAGCCACGGCACCGATGAGGTGGAAGGAAGGAAAGAAGGGGACATTTAGCCCACTCTCTCACGAGCAGAGGTGTGGGCACTAAGCAGCCAGTGATTCCAAATAAAACGCCCAAACTAGCTAGGTGATTGGTGAAGAACATACCGTCACGGGTGTGGCTCCAACTGCGTATGGTGGCGAAGAGAAAATTACTTTAGCAACACCATTAAGCTAGAAAGTTGGTGCTCACGTATAAACCATGGAAAGAGCAAATGCCTCGCAAAAGTGGGGAGGCACAGGCAACCGAATGATTAAATGAAAAGATAATAAAACAAAGATAATAATGCGAGTTTTTAAATCTACTCCACAGTGAATTTATTTGCATGGGCAATACTTTACATGCATCAGAAATTAACACGAAAAGTTACTTCAATTCCCACACAAACAGCAAGAGCAACGTGAAAGCAAATACCGGAATCCAATTTATTTCGATACAATTATTAATCGCTCAAGGCGGATAACAACGTCGTTTTGTAGACTCAGCTTTTAATTGTAAACTTGGCGCTACTTTTGCTCGCCATTGTGCCATGGAGGTGGGTCAAAGTGGCCCTCGAGCCTCAAGTACCGGCTGACATAGGGTTAGAGTTGTGCGCGGGGAGAATTTCACCCATCTCTTCAACTAACGTCGCAGTTTTAAATGAGCTCGATGAGAAGTATCATTACACATCATGCAATGAGCAAAATAGGCAGACGTATCAACGGCTGCATTTGTTGGCGATTCAACTGAGTGGAAAGCACTACTGTAGTACTACTTAGAAACTCAACAAGGAAACCAAGAAATGAAATAGGAGTGGCCAGCAAAACTGAACTAGCATGCTCATGCCGGCAGAAAGTACTCACTAAAATAAATCCCCTGAAGGGGTAAGAAAGCACGCAGAACGATGATGCAAGGTAAAGTAGCAAGGAAAGCAGTCACAGTGGGAAGCGCGATGATGCAATGAAGCACGAACCGGGTGTTAACTTTTCATACCTTCGTTGTTTTTGAAACCTAAAACGGCTTGTCTTGTTAAATGACATTTATGTTAAACAAATTAATGATCTTTAAAAATATGTTGCAAAAATGTGCATCAACAACGATTCAGTGGGATAGGGCGTACAAAAAAGGGCACACGGGCGAGATCAAAAGTAATGGGTAAAATTAAAAGGCTGTGTGCTTATATTTTTCAATAAACGAATGAAGCCGCCAGTACCACAGATACTGGCTTCACACCGTCTGGTTGATTGGCTTAGTGGCACAAGTCCTTGAGAAGCACGAATAAATCCAAAGCTAGGATGGACTTCTTGATTAAGCGCTACTTCAATCGGTAATCCAATGACGAACTTGCATAGTTTCATGGCATTATGAGAATACACCGCATGCTATGGTTAAAACACTTCAAAAGTGCTTTGAGATCACTCCCTTGTATGCAATGGATTCATCCGCACCTCGAAAGTACCTATGTGAGTGCGAGCCAATTCACTTTGTATGTATTTGGTTTCAAAAGTCTGCAATTAAAGATGGAGACTCAGAAAAGAGAGTGGGTAGTTAAGTGTGCCCAATGACCACACCACAGGCAAATTTAAGGCGAGGTGAAAAGATCTACCTTTTGTTGCAGCAAGTTCAGTCTCAAATTGGTCAAACTCGAAATCGGGACTGATGAAATCTCCAATACCGGACTCGTCAAGGCTGTTTAAGGACGGGTTCTGATCCGTGCTCCCGAGGTGAGGCATGTTGGTAGAACTCTTGTGAGGCTCACTCGTCATTATATCGCCCTGATACTGCCTTCCAGGTGGGCTAAAGGAGTGTCACCACAGTTTAATGACTGTATGCAGAAAGTGCAGTTAACTTCAAAGGATTGTGAAAGTTCGTTGAATGTAATTAGTTCAGTCTCAACCCATTTATCCGATCAATGCCCGCGACATAGTCGCAGTGCTTAAGCTGAAAACTGCAAGCAAAAAGCACAAACTTGAATGGTGGATAGTTGTTAGCTTATAAAGTAAGAATCAGTTGGAATTTCACAAAATCGATTACCTTCTAAAAGTCACTACTAAAGCTTTCAAGCCGGGATAGAGGGGGTTAATATTAAATGAGGCTCGTGGTGTGATGTCCGATAGGACGGAGTTGCATATTAGTAAAAACTCCCTCAAGGGTAACTAGGACTATTCATCAAGATTTTAACAATGCCCAGACGATAGGCTACTGTCTCTTAAAGGCGCCAAGAACGATTCGATGCGTGGATTTGGCAAAATGTTATTGTGAAGTTCTGATTTACTCATTGCAATACTGTAAGAACTACTAAACATATGAAAACTCCCAATTGAAAACAATGATAAAATGAGGGTAAGTAGAAGACAACACGTTTCTTTTTTCGGAATAGAACCAAAGGCTATGATAAGAAGAGGATCTGACCACACCCTTTCTGAAACTCAACTGAAATGGCATTTAGAAATCAATTCTAGGCAATCACAATGAACAGGAACAAGCATGCGCTTATGAAGTATGCACAGTTCAGTGCGCTCTCAATGGGTCATTTATTTAGCAACTATCCACTCAATGATAATCACACCAAAGACACCAATTGTAGATGAAAATTCTGACCGACTAAACGACCCTCGACAAAACAACCCGACAGAAACTAATCAAAATTGATCAAAATGTAAAATCCAAGAGGCAAGACTCTGGAAAGGGACGGATGACATCAAAAATATGCAACAAAATTAAAGTTCCATCATAAGGGGAGGGTGATGGTGGTGGGATACATCAATGCGAAGAATAACTAAAGTAGCAAATGACAATGGCACTGTAGGGAAAGGAAGAGAATTTACTGAAAATCGCGGTCTCAAAACCAATTGATTGCAAAACCCAAAACCTCAGCAATACAATACCAAGATTTGCTGCCACTACGTACCAATCGGGTCACTTTCGTAAAAACTACAAGACGGGTGGATTCATAACTCCGGTTATTCTCGATTAAATAAAGCGTCAGCGCATACATTGAAGCAAGTAAAGCATGCTGTATGCTTTACATCCGAAGTGAGAAACTGATTTGACAGGACAGAATGGTTATCTAAACAATCTTCATGAGCAAGAGACCCAAATGTCCAAAAAAGCACCTAAATGTAAAATAGATCATTCACTACGACATATACACAAAGTCAAGTTGTATTTTAGAAGCCTTAAAAAGGCTGACGATAGCACAAACACAAGCTGTAAACGAGTAACGGTTTAAACTAGCTAGCTAATAACCAGAATTCGAGTGAATAATAATTGGTGTACGCTAAGTTGAACGTAGGTTATCTCGTCAAAGAGACGCGACTATTTAATTTGAAGTTATTAAAAATGCTCAAAAGAAGTGAGGAGCCTACCTTCTAAACTAATGGTCTACTAACAACAAATCCCGGAAGCGCAAAAGCTGTCCCAAGACTGCGCGAGCGATCCAACCCAGCTATTTTCCTCTAAGCATTCTCAAGGTCTTTGTTGATTAATTAAAATGCCAGATGTGCTAGTATTGCTAATATTTGCTTCAATCACCGATTTTAGCTGTTCAAGTGCTTGATATTTTATTACCGTGCTCTCATTATGTGTTAAAGGGGGGTCATGCATCCCTGGGCTTAAGTGTATACAAAATATTGCATTTTATATTTCGAATTGGATGATGAGCTCTTGTAGACGCCACATTTATCAGAACAGTTCTGCCTTATTTATTTGGAAGCACTTACTATACGATGAATTAATGTTGTCTATTCGTCGCGATAAGTCGCATAGCGTTTCGACGTTGCAGCTTCCGAGTCTTCCCTGAAGTCCTAATGGGCCAAAAATGGTGTGTAATAACACGTATTACTAAT
This sequence comes from Taenia solium, assembly GCA_001870725.1. Lineage (NCBI taxonomy): Eukaryota > Metazoa > Platyhelminthes > Cestoda > Cyclophyllidea > Taeniidae > Taenia > Taenia solium. The sequence continues at coordinate 87,394 of MIEF01006596.1, forward strand.
CAACAGAAGAGTCTTCGACCTCAAGGACTGCTCACAGAGTGAGCGCACAATCTACGGAGGCTCAAGCGTCTCTGTAGCTAAATGCAAGGTAACTACAAAGGCTCACTCTTGGCGACTCGTCTCCAACGCTCCCTACGTTGGCCATCACTATCTAGTCAATGCTTTATAGAACATTCATAAGTAAACAGTACTATTCATTGAGTCTTCATGCACGTGGGAGGACACTTGTTCCCAGCGCCACTGACGCATCACACCAATTTAGCTTTGCTTATAGCTTCGCCCTATTTTTGAATGTGCACTGGCTTCTGCACTGGCTTCGTATTGCTCAGGAATGGACTACGCTCTACAAGGACAAGGAGAGCAACTTGTACGTCAACCACTTGACACACGAAAATTGGCCTAGAAGCGGAGTCGCCCAATAACAGGCAAGCTTGAAGGTAGTGCTAAGGAGCTGGTGTTTCACACCTATTCACCCCTACCATATATTTCTCTTTTCGGTGCAACCCAGTCGTCTATCCGGGCTTTACTCGGGTAACAACGATGTCAAGTAGGTATTGCCTGTTAGCGTAAATAACGCCTGCATATTGATACAGTAAGTAGTATTATGATAGGCTTTTCCGAATGGTTCAGATGTAACTAGCATTCTCACAGAGCACGGGATTAAGGAAGTTGCCTGCCTAACCACATCCGCTTTTTTATGCCCCGCCGATACCCCCATTATCTGATCAAAACACACTTTTATTCATGGCTTGTGACGATGTCGTGGAGTTAAAAATTTTGGTAACGACGAGGAGTTGGTAGAGGATGAGTCGAATGGCTTATTCGATTACTGTGTGGTGAAGACTCGGCCAACTTCGAACTAACAAAGTTAGCCTTAATGAGATAAGCCGCATGCCCAGTGGATGGTAAACTTCGTGAGTAGCAGGTTTTTACCTTGTACAGTGGAGTTAGCATTTGTCACTAGGAGATTGCTTGCCCAAAGATTCCAGGATGGGTTTATGCCATAATGGAAAGTCATTTTGACGTCAATGATGTCAATCTCCTTTTATGTTGGATTGTAGCACCTCGAGACTCCACTAAAGCCGATAGTAGACATAATACTTGGGCAGAATATGTACTACAGGCGTAGAGAAGGGTTTAGGGTCTACTGTTCAGCTGAATGGGTAAAGGTACAACGGCCGAGACCTGAAGTAGCCCCAAAGCATAGTATCCTCAGGCATGCTAGCAGTCGCTTATAAGAAAGTTAAAAGTGTTCACATCAGGGGTATTTTTGCCTCAGAAATAACTATAAAAAGCATCAAAAATCACTCTAGCCAGCCTTTTAATTCCTCATGAGGATTGTCTCAGACACCGAATAGAGGGCTTCTCCATTCGATTTACAGTGGATTAATATAATCTCCCCAAATGCCCAATAACAATAAAACGATGCCTTGAAAAATTTGATCTGTCCTAGCCAAAGTGGTGTGGGTACTCGCGTGAGAGTCCCTGGAGTAAAAAGATTGATACATTAAACGGGAACGTATATATAGATCCAGAAGTCACCTCCAAGCTTTAGTTATACATAGTTGTAAGGCGATTTTACTGAGAATTTCATTAATTTATGAACGAAGTGTTTTGAAGAAATTTTATGCACCCCACCCATGAACACTGTAATCATGCAATCGCGGAGTTAAGTAATGTGAAGGAAATGACTTCGTAGGTTAAAGCAACTTTTGGCCTCGAAAGGACCGAACCGAATTCCTTCAAGGCGAGATGTTTTTCCGCACCAGATGGGGATTTGGAGAGGCGATTGTTTTTTTTTGTCAGGGAATAAAATGGGAAAGCTATTTGCCAAATGCCTTGGGCAGCCTCATGGGGCGTAGCAATTCGTGCGCTGGCTTTTTTGAGGGTTATCATTGCAACTACGAGGCCGTCAATTCTGCCCAAATGAATATTCCATTTCATTCGGCCCTAAAACAGGTTCTTTTACGGTCACAAAGGCTAGGAGTCTACCTGAACTGCTTGTGTTCACATGTAATATTTAAAAAGACTGGAGGTCTTTGGTCTCACGAATGCCTGGTTTAGTGTCATAAGTTCATTGACCCAGAGCTTACAGCATTGTTCTTCTGCTTAATTAAAAGCAAGCATTCTCAAGAAACTTTTAAAATACAGGTAAATATAGGAAAAATTTTGTAAATAAGAGAGACACAAATTTAGAAATGGAGAAATTTATCTTTCCTTTTAGAACGCTATATTTTCCACAAGAGGGGATCAGGACGGCGGTCAGAAACATCGGTTTTCTTTAGTTAGTTTCTCCTTTCTGCTTGCTTTTTTTTTCTTCGAGAAGGGTAAGCAAGGAAGGAGCTGTATGAATTTAGCAATCGGTAGCTGGACTCCGAACATCCGGTCTTCCTGTGGCTACTCGCAGAGGCGGAGATAATACTAATGGGAATGCAATCCACTAAACCTTGTGGTGCACCCGACCCGAGAGTTTTTACTTCCCAAAAGACCTGTTTTTCAGGGGCTGCACTCTCCTGGATTCCGTGACGATCATGAGAGCAGTTGGACATTAGCGGGCTGTCGTTTACTGCGCATAAATCATACACCTTTGTGGTGTCACTTCGTTTCTGGGGTACGCTTGTACCCTATTTTAACATTTATGCTCATAAAAAGTTGGTTTCAAAGTAATTGCTACGCACCTATTAACCTGATAGCATGGTACAACTAACAGGAGCGAATTCTTCAAGTTTGATGCTACGTAGATTCACAAGAGAACAAAAGTGTTGGCTACTAAAGACTTCCAGATTGAAATTTCAATGAGATCTTGATTTAAGCAACTTCTGAAAAGACTTCGCCCCTAGTTAGAGAGACTTAGGTCTTCCAATTCTAGGCGATTGTATTCTGACAGCGATTTATTTTTCGACGCAAAGCGACCCGTAAATCATCAGCAAAATTAATTTATGACCAAAGGTCTGTTACGAATTATCCCCTCGCATGCTGGGTAAGTTTATTGGAGTAAAATAAATGTGCTTTAATTTTAGTCCTTCGAATTTCAGGCAGCAAAGAAAAGCGTGTCTTGTGCATTGAAAGATACGGAAGATGCCTTCATGCTTGATGGGATCATGGGGACACAGACAACTGAAACGAAGAGGAGCACCGCTAAGCAGCAACGCCTCCAATTGGCTCTCTTCGGGTCTGTTGTGAAATAGGACTGAAATTTCAAGCTCGTGGGCATGATGTTGCGTTGGCTACTTCCATAATCTTGATAAACAGCAGCCTCGCGTGTCCTCTGCCCCCCCTCCTCCCCCCCTGACGCGCAGTTTCAGATCGGAATTCGCGTTCCATTCTCTGCTTTACCTTACTCGCCTTTCCTCTCCCCGCTCTTCATCATTTTCCCCTTGATTATGACATTGGGTGAGGATCAGCCACATGATGACGTTCGATGCCTTCACAGCATAAAGGAATGAGCAAAAAAATAAGGTGTCTTCATTCTCAAATCGACCTTTGAATTGCATCACACTCAACGCGGCCAAGATGGATAGCATTATGCAAAACAACTGCGTTTGACAACACTGACTGGTCATGCCAAATGGCTATAATTCTGCAGGCTCACAAGCTTCTACAAAACAAAAAAGTAGCTAAAATTTTACAATTATTTGGATGGGATATTGTGTCAGCATAATAGTCCTAAGATAAGCAATCTGGTGTTTTTTAACTACCGCAACAGGGAAATGTACCTTTGTGCACTCGAGATCAGACATAAACCCAGCAGAGGTAAAAAAGCAGCGCTTCGGTCTGTAAAGTAGCCTCAATGCTCCGGTTTGGCATCTCAGTAGCACACCTTTCTGCGAAACCTGAGTAAATTGTTAAAATTTGCCATGACCATCCCACCACCCCTTAGCGTTCATAAATCTTGACAATGACAATGCATAGACGTGTGATTGCTGTATGAGTTGGTTAGCTTACCACTGCAAGTTAGTGATGCCAGGATATTGTGATGCTACCAACCAACAGCTCGTAGTTTGAGGAAGAAAAAAGCGTTTTAATCAAGACAGTGTGAAATGCATAAAGCATTTTTATGACAGTTGCAATAAAAGAACTGTCACAGGCTTATTTCTGAGCCAATATAAAGTAAATAGGGTCGAAAAAAGACCCCATGGAGTGAAGTTGGTCCAGAAATAAGTTTTCCTCAATAAACAGTCCCCTTTCCTATTAGTGTATGCTTTAGCAGAACATGAGACTGTTGCAGTGCCTCTAGCCTTTCAGAAGAGCTGAGGCTGCCGACATGTCTTGAAGCAAATTTCGCCTTGAAGAGGAGGTAAGCAAGTCATCAAAGTATTTGACATCTCCTCTCTTCGATCAAGCGTCGTCTCCGGTGCTCTCTTTGCAACGTAGTTGGTGCTGTAAGGAGAAAATCTGGGTGTAAATGTGACGAGATTTGGTCCAAATACCACCATTGCGTCTTCCATCTTGAAGTTTGCCTTGCTTGGTAGCTGTATTAAGTGCGAATAGGCTGGCCATCTTGGATGCCCATTACCAGTTGTAGAAAAATGACCTAAAAGCACAGTCATTTAATAAGGAATAAAGAATTAAGTGATTTTGAGGAGACGGGGCTTTAAATTCGTCGCCTTTATTCGTTCTTTTTACTTTAGTGCTGCCCATCCATATTTACTTGGCCTCTATCAAGTTGGTGGCGAGGTAAGAAGAAATTGTGTCCCCATTTAATGGATATCATTATGCAGGGCATGGAATCGACGTGGCTGCTGAGGGAAGACGTCATATTCAACTCTTCTGTTAGGGCTCGTCACCTCTTCTTCCATCCACAGTATACGCTCTCCTTCCATGACGTCAACATTTGGCATTCATAAACGGAAATCAGGGTAGTTGTCCTATGGGATCGGGTTTGCTCTACCCTGCCCCCCCCACCCCCATGTGGTGTTACGAGACTTCCCTGAAAAGCTGGCATGGGCCGGAAGACAGATGCTCAAGTGTTTGCTATCGAATAAGACACATGCAAATTTTCCCAAGGCCAACAGCAACTCAAATCATAATGTCACAAAATATGATTTCCATGTTTAGCTGAATAACTGGTGGAGTTTATCCGGTTTGAGCTTGCTCTTGGTACCTAGTGGGACACTCTTCAGTTTAATAATCACGTAAATACTTTTGTTTAAAAGGTCTCCATGGAAAATGGAGCATAATTGTTGAATAGCACAAGTGCCAATGCAAGGTGTGTGTAGTTTGCTTAGTAGTAGACTCTAAGTGGAAAGAAAACTTAATGATTAAATTTGCCTTTGGTAAAAGTTGGTTGCTGAGTTGATGATGCTGCGTAATTCGGCCGTTGTAAGAGCGTGAACAGCCCTATGGCGTTAAAGTTTGTTGGTTTTGCACTGACAAGTACAGTATTCACTCAAATTTTATTAATGCAATGAACTTGTAGTTTGGGAAACTTCATCGCATGGTGTAAAGCTATTCATGGGCCACAAAACAATGCTTTTGAGGAAAATTTCCTATAAAAAGTGACTCAGCACAAGGATGCCTACTTTGGGGAAATTTTTATGGCTAGAATCTTTTCAGAAGTCAAAAGAATACATAATACGATGGCAGGATACGTATTGATGCCGTGCAGAGTAGCTGGAGGCAGCTACTGGCATGGCTCGCCCTAAGGCCATGCCATCCAGCGGAGGTAAAATAGCAGGACCCTAGGTTGCGTTACACATATTTAACCACATGATGCAATAAAATTTTATCTCCACTTTTTTTCGGAAAGAAATTACTCTAAAATGCGAGTGATATCGTTGCGAATGGAACAAAAAGAGATTAGTGAGTCAACTGCATCCATCCTTTGGGAGAGAGCAATTCGAGACGCGAAGGCGACAAATCTTACGACCAAAAACACTGATAAATTGCGATACGTTTGCTGGTACTTGTTAAAATTTACAGTTTGTTTTATAGCACTTTGCCCTATCACAATGCGACCGGGAAAACGTCCGATTGTCGTGCCTCTAGAGTTCCTTTCGTGGGCGGAGAGTTGATTTTAGACTCTTCAGCAGCCATTGATCCAGGCTTTGGATCATGCGATAAACTTGCCTCGAGTGACTAAGGAAAGGATCGACACAATAATAAAAGTAGTAAGTGCATTACGTTGACCTTAGAATATCAGAAACATGGTGAAGTGGTATGCAGAGGGCAGAAGAGATGGCGTTTATACCTTGCAGCTCCGGAAGATGCGATTGTAATGGAAACAAAAGTAACACCTGTCGCCATCTTCAAAGGTGACGTCGATGATCGCTGAAGCAGTGAGAGCTTAAGTTACTATAAGTAAAACACTGCCACGTAGCAGAATAATCGAAAATTCGAATTCGGTTTTTGTGGGACGCATTCCTCCGCCTCAAAATGGTGGTTTGGCTAACTGCGAAGTGCCTGCGGCAAACCCTCCCCACACCCGCGCTCACAGGCTCTCAGTGGAAATCGCGTTAATTAGTTGTGAATTAAAGAGACAAATTTACCATTTATCTCCACACTCACCATCACCTGAAATCACGTTTCTTTAAAAAGTCAAAATTAACACGTTGAAAGTTCAAGGCCACTTACCCCAGCTTTTGCCCTATGCCTGCCAGCTGACACAAACCTCATTCTTTAAATTAGCAATCCACTGTGTTGAAGATACCTGAAGACAGTATTTTATTGCACAATGAATTGTGTTGCATCTATCTCTCGCAGTGGGAAATAAATAGAGCGGCATTACGTTCAAGGAGGAATGGCTATTTTACTATGTTGATGGCCTGCCCTATTCTGTCCTACCGCATCTCACTACTATAATAATAAATGTAATTAGATTGACAATGCTTTTTATTGGCATGTTGAAGGTGAAATTCGCTTAGTGTTTTTTGTCATTCGATGACTATATATCATCAGAGCGCGGCTTGAAATCGTTTTGAAAGGTAACACCTCGCACTTTGAATAATAACCAATCAGCAACTTAATGAAACCGGAGAGTGGGATTGACTAGTGACGACAACACCATGTGTCGACTGACGCCTTGCAAAAGGGAATGTGAAGTGGATGAAGAGCAGCCAATTTAAAGTGTGTCATAACTCACAACGCCTAAAGTTCGATGAGTAAGTGAGGACTGGTTTATGGAGTGATAGGCAGTCCCAGATCACTCCTCCCAGCCAATAGGAGGAGCGCTCGCACGCCAGCACACACGCACGGTGGCGTTCAGGCTCGTCTCTCCCAAGCGCTGCCACGTGAACGCATTGCAGCCTCCTCATTGCGGCCACTGGAAGGAGACGACAAAAAAGAAGAAAAAGAGATCAAGACGACGAAGGAGAAAGGCGAGCAATAGAGGTTTATATCTCCCACACACTCATAGAGGCAGGAGAGAGTGAAGCGAGACGGACAAGCAAATGCGGAGAGGCGGGCATGAGGGTGAGTGGTGAAGACGCGGTGTCAGTGTCGGTGAAGCAGGAGGCGCCGCTTGTGGGGTTGTCAGTGGGACTACTGCGCTCACTGCAGTGGATGCGAAGGGTAGAGGCTCTGGTGGGACAGAAGCGCCTCCTCCTAGGGGTCAGTTGGAGTGCAGGCAGTCTCGCTCTCCTCCTCCTCTTCTGCGCCATTGCCATGGACTCCTGGCTCTTCACCGTCGAACGCGAGCCAGACGAGACTTCCAACGCCACCTTCCTCATCACTCTCCACTCAGGTCTTTGGCGTGTCTGCAAGAAAAATCAATTCATGAAAGATGTTGGGAAGAACACCCAGTGGAACTTATCGTGGCGTGAGTTCCCCTTCACTCCTCCCTTCATAATCGCATCTGCGATTCATTCAAATTCCCTCCATTTTGTTCGTTTTAAGCATTATCTTATTGTCATTTACTCTTGGGTATTTCTCACCTTGATCTGAATGCAACATTTCAACCGGCTATGGAACGTGACTTATTTTATTCGCCACTTTAGTATTAGTTTTCTACAAAAAATTGTTGGGACAACTATTCTTTTTTTTTGCTCGATTTACAGGGCTAAAAAATTTCTAGCAATTTGCTAAAGTCACGCAAATACCACCTTCTCAAAATGCAGCCTAAAATTCGGCGAAATCAACATGAATAAATTAGGCGAGCATATGAACAACTGTGCAGTTAAATAAAACAGTTCATGTAAAATCCTTAGCAAAAAGTTTTGATTTATTGCAAGATAAGTTCGTACGAAGCCTTTTATAACTTTAGAGTTTTGTGATTGCGTTTTCATGCGAATAAAACGGAACTACGGCAGCCTCCACGGCCATGCTCGCCTTTCTGATGGGAACCGTCGTGGTCACGCATTTTTTACGGGTTGAGAGGTCATTAGTAACACACAATTCACACGGAGAAAGAACTTGCTCAAAAAACCTTTGGAATTCTAGTGATCTTGTTTAACACCTCATTTGGTGCATCATTTTTGAACAATTCTACTTTTTAATAAATTATGAACAATTTTTGCGATTCATGAATGTACTTCCCTTCGCCACTCTGCTTAGCAACTCAAAGTTAAAGACACAGGAACATGTATAAAATAAGGCGACATATTGGACCGGCTGGAACTTTGGTTGCACCGGCGTTCCACACGCCGGCCGTTGAGAGCTCCAGCACCTTCAAATACGATCCTCTCAACTGCATCCTTTTTCCGTCATTGTGTTGAGTTAGACCCAATACCTTGGCCTGCTTTTTAGTTTTGCATTGCTGACACATCAGTCCTTCCCTTCAAAAATGGATCACCCACCATACCCGTGCTTCCTTGAAAGGCTCACAGAAACCAATCAGGTTGTAGTCAGCATCATCCATGAGGCATTTAAATATCACTTATTTTATTTTTAAAAACGGATAAAGTATTTGGTCAAACCACAAAAACAGACTTCATAACTTAACATTATATGCAACAGTTCTCTAGTTGAATATGCTTCCCACCATAGCAGGGAGGAAGATGAGCACACAGGGACATTCTCATTGCGGTGCATGCTCACCGACGGGTGGAGTGGATTAGTCGTTCATAAATTCCACAGAAGTTACCAACTTAAGGGAAAAAATACGACCCAAGGATTAGTCTACGCTTTGAGAGACAATGTGCCTATAGCTTTTTATTTAACCTGCTGCAGGGTTCTACAAATTCCACATCAATTGCAAGCATGACTTATAATCCGCTATTCATGTCTCGAAGACGCAATGCGTATTCCCTAGGGCCTTCCATCTAACAATATTGGAACAAATGAATTCACCGATTTAACTTGGCTTTTAACCACCGCCTCGACTCCGCCCTGTTTGGCTGACTGTCAGGAGTTATTCTGAAATCAGGCTCAGTCTCCTTAATAAAACTGACCCACCTCAAATGTGCCATACGATTTGAGTAGTCACTTAGGTCAAAAGCATACGATACAACCAAAGTGAGGATCGCAACACATTTTACAGCTCAAATTTTGAAATGCGGAAACTCCCACAGGATATGAGACTGGTTGTATCGTTTTCCCAGGATCAAGTCTGCCACTTGAGACGCATATTACAGAGGCGCTGCAGTCAAACACTACCTACGCAGCTCTGTAGTCGTGGAAAACAAGCAAGAAGCGGTGAGCAAAACAGTTTGGCCAAGAGGATGTTCGCTTGCATATACACGATAAGCATCGGGTACTTCAAACTGCCGCAAAATATGCTTCAGCATTACCACACACTCCCCACACGATACTGCAACGCCCTAACCACCTCTCACTCATTTGCTTGCCAATTTTTCACCACCAAGCAAACACTCGTCGATCAAAACAATGTTTGACGTGATTCAATGGAGCAGTTTGTTCTTCAGTAATCCACTCATAATTGCGGTTGGATAAATTTGACAGTTAAAATTGTTAAAAGACGTATGATGTTGGGAGAGAAAAAGAACACTGAAGTGTTGGACTAATTTACTAGTTGAAAATTCACCCCAACTTTGCTTGGGTGGTCGACCAATATGGGAGCCTTCACGCAACCACATTTCTTTTTCTCTGGAGTTTTTTAACACAGGCGAAACTTTCTTTTTACATCATTCCACTCATTAGCTTCACTCCAAATCACAGTCGCGACTCCGTATTGCAACCCTGCCTGTTTGTCGAGTCAACAAAAGAATTGTTGTTGTTTCCTTTGAGGTGATCATTGAACAGTCTAATGCCCTCATATGCAAGTGGAAGAGCAGCCATGAATACTAATGCAACTTGTTTCGCATAAAGAGACGGTTTTCGGTGAGGATTTTATACTCGAGACGATTTTATATAGTGCTTGTTAGAATCTCAAAGGAAAGGCAGCTTCCGGAATGGCTGAAAGACCTCATCATCCACAAAGCCGATCACCTTAGCACTACTTAATTAATAAAACGTGCTCAAAATCGACGATTTAAGAGAGCAAAGTAGCACCGTTGGGTGTTCATTTTCTAGTTAAAATGGTAAGCAAAATCCTGCAGAGTTCCAGAAAACTGGGTCAGTTGCTGGAGTGCTGCCCAAAGTGTATCCACACCTCAATGTTTATCGCCGCTATGGTTTTTCGTTACTTTTTCCAGCTAGATCCCCTCACTCCCTCGCGGGGAGAGCGCCGAAGTTTACGATCCCCGTGCGTTTGTTTTCTCCCCGCTACCGCCACTCCAGAAGTCGCCGTCCTCAGTGCTATCAAACTTATTGCTCAAATAGCACATAATATAATCATAGGGTGCGTCGCGGAGGCCGTGAACTCACGAGAAGTGCCCGATACAGTGAGTTAGGTCAAATAAAAAATAAATAACTTGGCTTTCCACGGGAAAACAGTTGATTTAAAATTGCATTTGAGACACCTCCACTCCTTCTACACACAGAGTAACAGAAACCAGAGGTCATACCATATGCATACGAAATGGGTTTTAATGTAATTTGTGAAAAATTTCGCTTCACTTTCGTGCTCATTTGGCAGTTCCCTTTAGCGTTCATAGTGAGTGAAAGCTGGTTTGAGGTTTGCGGCGTCTCATGTTCCGTATTCTCAAAAAATGCTTTAATTTAAGGTATCTGTTCACATCAACTACGCGTATTATTCAAGAATATACTAAACACTGTCAAAATACCTCCAAACAAATCCACTTCTCTGTCCTTTTTGGGAAAACGACCGGCCATTTTAATGCATTTTTAAAATTTTATTTGAGTTGGACGTAAGCTCTCCCATATGTCACAGTTCGAAGTGTGTCCTCTGCTTCAGCATATGGCACGGTTTTCTTGCCAAGCTCTGACGCCAATTTTCGCCTTCATAGTCATTTTAGTTCACTGTTAGCTCGAACAACAGTCAACTGACAGGCACCTTGTGGTCGTAGTGCAACTTCAGTTCACTTGACTGTTTGACTTGGGAAGGCTACGATTTTAAAATCCTTCCTCTACTTAGAACTTTGCACACATATACAGCGCAAGGTGCGTAGATCTCCGTAATCAGCAGATGTCAACGTCGAGTCTTGATTTTGTACGAATGGCTTTTAATCTCAGAGTTCGACCTGCCACTTCTCGATGTGGTACTTTTAAAAATGAATTTTCTGTTCTCACGACTCCCTCCCTAGTGGCAGATAAATGCATGATTACTATTGAACCACTTTTGAACCCTTTGTATTTAACTGAACTTTTCATACCCTTCGAAGTAGCACTGCCATTGGTTAAGGTGGAAGGGACATAAATAAACGCAATATTTTTTTCCGCAGAAGAAAGCGTTTTTTCTGACCTAACCATGCAGAGTGTCTTCTGAATGAGGCACCCATATCCACGCTCCAACCGATTGCTCTTTATCCATTGCAGTGGTCCATGATTACCACTTTGAAAACTGCTCATCCATACCCCACTTTCAACAGCGAGGCAAGGAGTCCGGCGAACTCAAACCCACCGAGAGCATTCTCTGTAAGTAAAGTGTTCTTTCAATTCCGATATGTTGAACCAGCTAGCTAACTGTTAGTTATTTGTGTGTGTATGTCTAGTCTAATTTTGATGAATTCCCTACCATAGGATTGAACTGTTATTCCAGTAATTGCGCCGTATTCCTCCTATCAGTAGGAGGAATCACATGCCCTCTAAGTGACGTGCTGAGCTACAGGTTACGCGGGTCCCTTGGATCAAAATGCACCAACAATTCGTCTGCATAACTTATTTCACTCTAACCGTTAAAAGAACTGACTTGGTTTTTCTCCCATTGTTCCAACGCGTTAGTGATTAAGGCAGTCTTTAAATTGTGGTGTAAATTCTCCATTGGATCATTTGTTTCACTCAAAAGACTTAAAACGCAAGGTCAATAAATCATACGCTTTAAGACTTCTCTGAAGCCGAAAGAAGGCACGATGATAGGGCAAAGCACGTATTGCCGCTATACAGAAGGGATGGAGGATACTGACACGACCCGAGGGCCATCACCAAAACCTGGAGCTAAACAAGCAATTAGCACAGTTGACTACGCCGCAATTAGTACACAGTGAAAGTACCATTAATCAGCCACAAGACTTATTTCGGTTGAATGTTATCCTGTTATAATCCATCACAAACAACTTTATTTGGTTTTTGCCTCAAATATGACCTCCACTGGGGATGATTTTCACCATTCTTGGCAATCTTTAGCATAGTAAGGTTGCTCCTCCACAGCTTCACATCTCTTTGTGTAGCTCTGTAGGCACATTCGATCCGACCTAAAACTCTTCCTCCTGTTGCAATCAACTCGTGGAGAAGTTTTGAAGACTTTTTCTGCTTTATACGTCAAAAAGTGCTCCTCGGTAGAGATAAATCTCCGAGAAGGAAATGCCATATAAGGGTACTGAAAATTGGAAAGAATATCAAGATTGAGGCATTAACTTTAAACGTTACCTTGAGGTTGGGGATGAAAGCAGGATGCTTATGTGCTCTAGTAAAATAGAAAGAGGGTAGAGGGAAGGAAACTACCCCGATTCGAAAATTGAACATAATTTAATCCACCTCAGGGCCACACCTTTATTAGTTTAGTAAATTACATTGTTCTAGTGTATCCAACTAGAGAATCGTGAATACGGCTCTACACTTCCCAAAAGTCGACAAACTGACACCCCACAAAAGCATTTCGACTCCAAGACTTAGAATTCGAAACTGCCTAATCAGATTTAGCTCAAACAACCAAAAGTGGAGAGGCTTGATCCACTTTTTTCTAGCCAGGCCTTCGCCTCGACTCCTGAGTGTGCCCCGTGGTGGTGGTGGGCTTTGGCACTTGAAAATGCGAAGTTTGTTTTTTCCCTCGGGACAAAACGAGGCCGCTTTTTATTCTAGCACTGATCGGACACGATTATCAACGCAAGCATCTCTTGCCAGCTAAATATATCGCGCCTGTGCTCATGCCTACCCAACACGGCAACCAAATTTAAAAACCCACCTAAACTCTGGCATTACAGAAGCTAATTAAGTGATGTATTTGATCAAAGCCATATTATTTGATAATAATAGCGAGTAAATGTTTTAGCAGATTTTTTAATATCATTTATTTATCAGCCAGGCATGTTGCTTAATGCAAAACCGCAAAGTGGAAAAAAGAATTAGCATAAAATTTTCATATCAAGTAGCTTTATTTGCTATTTCAAAAAAACCTTTTTGTTCCTCAAAACTGACCTTCAGGTAAGGCAACAAAAAAGCAGTCTAGTCGCATCAACTGTATTTCTGACTGTTAAGCACTTCTCAAGGGGAATTTTGTCGTAGATAAGAAATTCGTCCACTTTGCAGCGTTCGGATCGCTACTGAACCCATGAATGCATGTGGAATGTTCCGACTGCCTTGAATTTGGGCCAAATTTTAAAAATTAAGCGACGGGTTTCTTTTTTGGTGTACATTTTTGACGCTGAATTTAGTGAGTAAATGCCGGATCCCGCTCCAACACATCTTACTATATGCTCATGCATTGCTGTAGGTGAAATTCTGTAAACTGCCTTATTTGTGGTTTAATTATTCGAGGAATGGTGCATTCGCTTGAATTGAATTTATTTCGCCCTAAAATAGGCGACTCCGCCGTTGTCGCCGAAATTGATAAGTCACGAAACCTTCGATCTGGCCACGTCAAAAATTCCATCGTCTGCCATTTTTGCCCGCCTGCCGTGATTTGAACAATCATTTTAATGTTCTTCGCTCTCCCTCGCTCACGTTTTGACGTGGAAATGCAAAAGAGGAGATTCTAGGAAGGAATTTTCATGCACTCCATCTTAAAGTGATCCAATAGTCCACGGGACTTTTGCGAATTTGGATTAATTTTCAGCTTGGCACAAGAAAATCAGTTTACAAATACCTCTGAAATTAAGGATTCACCTATTGAATGAACTTTTTCCACAAAACTGTGTTTTTTGGCTAGCATACAGGCATTTGCCGGGATAAGAAGGAGTTGCATGCAGGGTTAATCCTTAGAAATTTTGGTTTTTCTTCATTGCATTCTAGCTAGACAAAATCCTCTCTTTATGAGGATTAGTCCCTAGCCTTTCTGAACTCACAACCAAAATTTTGCCTCATGCGCACAATTGAGCGCTGATGGGTTTAATGTGAATGAATGGTTTAGCTGTTTCAACGCAAAATTGCGGCGACTACTTGAGAAGGAAAATTTTGACTGTTAAAAGTTCTCCTTGAAATTTGAGCCCGATATAATTGCGCAGCTGCCACAAAAGCCTCAGCTGGGAAAATTAAATGATGTGTCGTTATAGCCCCATCTTCGATACTGTTGATGGTGAGTTTTAGAGGGAGAAAACGCCACAGATGTCACGAAATCCTTCTGCTCCGAAGTGGAGAAGCGAATTCTCCTCGCATTGGGCATGTACACATGTTCCAATTAGGTTATAATATAACTTATTTAAAGGATTTTGGATTGTCTTTTATGCAGTAAATATTCCTTCCAATTCGTATGGCGTCAAATTAAGTAATATACGTCTATTGGAGTTATTGCCTACAATGAGGCAAGCATGGTCGTTATCAGGCCACTGGCTAGGCTTCTCATATTAGATGAAAGCTAAGTTCAAAAACGTCACTAAGAGCGACGCTTTAATATTCAACCATGCCACCATAGGGAAGAACGCCTACTTTCAGCATTAACAAGGTCTACACCCACGCAATAGTTCCCATGTCCTTTTTGAAAAGAAAGTCAGCCCGTTCTCTCCTCTCCCGTACCACACCTAGCTCCCATGATTCATTGCTCCTGTTGTCCAGATTACTTTTGGACATGTCGGTAAGCTTTTTGCTTTCAATGCTATCTAAAAATCATACAAAGAACTCATTGCATTTCATAAGGCTCTCTCTGTGTACCACAATTTATAGATCTATTCGCCAGCGGGGGAAAGTTAAAGTGCCTTGCTGAAGCGCTTGAGTGAAAGATTTTGCTAGCGCTGAGAAATGTCGCCACATCAAACGCGTACGGGTCCAAGCAGTGACTTTTCGCCAGGCCAGGGACAACCGCAGGCCTAGAGAGAGACAAGATCAAAGGGGAGAAAAAAAAATCTAAGCCAAGCAACAGCGGTGCGAGAAGATTTATCGCTAAATTGCAACATCTTTTAAGCATGAGCCTCATTTAATTTAGCCGGGCTTATAGCGTTCCCTTTTGGACTCGACGTTCTCCCTCGAACTGATTTTGGCTTGCCGCATGCTTTGTCATGAAGTCTGCTTTGCATTAGCAACTGATTTAGCATTGCGTGAAACAATGTCGTAGAGGTTAAGTATCATCCTTCGCTCAATTTGTTTAGTCAGTGAATTACGTGGTCAGGAGTTTATCTACAATCACTGATTAATGCCCTCACAGTCTAAAATGGCTGGCTTTGGGAGTATATCTGCGAATAAGCCAAATGCTGTTCTGTGTTTAAAACAGGTTGAAGCACAAATTTAACTTTAAAATTTTTGAAAGGTGTCAAATGAGGCGTTCTACTCTACTTCGTCGCTTAACTCTCGATTTGTGGCAATAGGTTACTCACGGCTCCGTTAGTGTACCCAGACTGGACGGCCGGACCTCCAGGCCATGCCAGTAGCCCCCAGCTCGTCCGTACTTCGGCTATGCATTTCCTGTCTTCCAGCTGGACGACGTCTCTGTTTACGAATTTACAAAACTACTTAAACGACATCAAAGGATCTCCCCACTTGAAATCATTTGTCGTAGACTTGGGGTAAAAACGAGACCTTGAGCGAGGGACTCCATTTTGAGATTGTAAGAAGAAAGATCTCAATCAAACACCAATCACAAGGATTGACCTGCGAAAGAGTTCCACAAGGAGATGATGGTGATGGTGTGCTCATTCTAGAGGTGAAAGCATTGGTCCAACAAATTGCTGCTCTTTCCTCTTGTAAATTTAACGGTGTGGTTTGAGGAGGAGCTTGCAACATTTCGAGGAAAGGCCACCACAAAGTGGTTCATTTTTAGTGCACTCGTGGAAGAAGAAGGAGGCAATGTTACAGCTGGCTTTTACATTGGCAAGACCTATCAACTTGAAGACGTCGTCAATAGGATTAGGGCAAATGAAATGGCTTTTGCATTGCTAGGCATCGACATTAGGTTTCACTATTTGAAGTTCTTCTGGGTCAAGCTATCGGTGGCTAGTACGATTCTCTAGAGCATACGAGGCCTTGCAAATTCTCCTTGCTGATTTCTTGGTACAAGTTACCAAGCCTTTCTAAAATTAGATGACCCTAGACCTCGTGTTGCCCAAACTTATTTTTTATCCACCTGTAACTGCTTCTTCGTCAATCAGTTGCCGTTTCTATTTAACTGACTCTACAACGTGCCAAGTGGCAGATAAAAGCGGACGAATCTTTTTGAAAATAGTGAACGAAGACAGGCATGTCAATTACAAGTACAGAGGGCTTAATCACGTCTGTGTATGCATTGGCAGATTCGATGCGACCTGCCGCCTTCTTTCCCCCAGCGGGGCTACTGCTACTCTGCCTCGGTGGTGGTTGCGGGCTGGCAGCCTGCTGGGGCCGACAGCGCAGTCGACGTCTACTATTTCTCAGTGGCGGTGCTTGCATTGTTAGCGGTGAGCCCTCTTCTCTTCTCCCCTGCATTTGCTACTCATCCTCATTACCTCACTACTGCAACTTTTGTGGACACCCTCGCTCTGTCGATATCTGGTGGTACAATTCATTTTCACCCACTCCCCCTAGTCTACACGCAATCTTGCTGCATCTTATGCTAAAGAAGAAGAGTTAAATCCTCCATCCTTTGTGAGAAGTGATATTCATTTTCACTTTGCCCTCTTCTCAAGTAAACAAATGGTAATTACGGGCTTCAGCTGGGCCATCATCCACTAGCTTGACTCTCCATCAGTTCGAGTTTGTGGTCCTTTAATTTGCTGCCCAGATGGCGTTGGAAACATTGGGAAACTTGAAGCTACCATCAAATGCAATGAATATGGAATGGAGGTACCAATAATCACCAAAATCCTCTCTCTAATAAATCTCACATTTAGTCGGTAAAGGCTCTACCTAAGTTTCTGAAATCAAGGTTCTGAATTTTTTATAACAGGCATGGAAAATGCATTTGATGGCATTTGTCCAAGCCAAAAGTCCTTTGATCAATGTCACGTGTGTGTGTGCATGTGTGTGTGTGTGTGACAATAAAGAGAACAATAGCGCCGCTGCACTGCTAAAATGTCCTAAGTCAGCTCTCCATCCCAAAGTAAGATGCATAGCGCAGCTAGAAGAAGAGTTTATGCCTAATGCAAACACCTTTGAGAGTCTATTTCCCAATCTGCTATTCTGTTAGTAGTGACGGTTAAGGCTTTTGGAGGGCCTACTTGCAGAAACCTACTTACGAATATCCCTCTGTCACCCGTATGGAGGCAGAATTGCAGTATCTTTCATTGCTAGTTCATTCCAAAACATGTTTAGTTTTTTTCTTTGTTAGGCATATTGACCCTGATAGGCATAGTACTCTACGTGGGCAGTGTAAGCTTGGCATTTGACTCGATCTCGGGTCCACTGCGAGTAGAGACGCGCTATGTGTACTCCTTTGGCGCGGCTTTTCGCCTCTGCATTGGAGCCTTTGTGCTCAGTGAGTTCTCTGGCGTCTTTGTGATTCATCTCTTCCTTGCCGAACTGCGACACAGACAAAACCAGCGCAACAAAGCTCGCGGTCATGGCTACAACATGATGAATAGCGTTTCAACCGACCTCCTCTCGCCCTCGCGCATCCCCACCGCTACAACATCAGTTGCTCAAATATCTCTCACCGAAAATTGCCTTGACAAAGCCAAACCCGGGGACACACCCTTCGCCTCCACCAATCGCAGACCTCCGGTGCTCAAAAGCAACCACTTCACAATCTCCAACCACATCACCAACTCAACACGTGTGAAGGTCATCCCCCACACCAAGCCTTCAAATACCAAAATTCAAGTGTCTGGGATATCTGTGCACAGTCTTGAATCTCCTGCAACGACAGAAATTGTCAACAACAGTTCCCTTGATGATACCATGCGTTGGACTTCGGTGAAACGCCGTAGGATGGTAGATATGACGGCGGAGTCGATGACCAATGTTCTCCCTGTCGGACGCCTGAGACGAGGCAATGCCAGAAGTGCTGTCAACATTCGTACAGAGGAGGAGATACCGGACTTCATTTCCTGCCACAAGTCTACCCGGAGTTCCAAACAACTACTTTACTACTCCTGTCGTGAATGCGAACAAATGGTGAAAAAACAGCAACAACATCAACAACTGCGGCACCAGCAGCACCAAAACAACACTACAAACTCAATCAACAGGCGATCGCCCAATTTTCAACAAATGCCCACCTCGGAGAGTACTTCCTCTACCTCTAGTGATTCCATTACGCCTTCTGTCTCCATCAGCTACTCCTCATATTCCGGGAGTGAGGAGAAGCTCTCTGACAAACTCTACTACGACCCATCGCCTGGACGACTGCCACGCTCACAGTGTCTGCGGCTGCCTGACACTGCAGCCAACAAGAGGCGGTCCGCCGGTAGCAGCAGCAATAAAAACACCCCCACCTCAAAACTGCAACGAGTGGAGGGCTCAACCGCCTCAGATTCGGAACGAGGCGGTGTAGAGCCCTTACCCACTGCGGTCTGTCGCTGCCTAGATAGCTGCTCGGGCGCCGAGACACTGGCCTCGCTGTCCGAGGCCCTAGCCCACAGCCCCTCAAGCACACTCAACACCCCTCTGCAGCGACCAAAGAAGCGAGCCAAGCCCTACCAACAAGTCACCTCCATCTAGAGGTCCTCTCTCTGTCCCCAAGCTGGCAAGTTCAAAAGCTACTCCCTCATCCTCCCTACGCAAATTTATGTGCATGCAAATGTGGAGAGTGGTGACCACTTGACATCAGGTATCGCCTTATCTACTCCTTAGATTATCATCTTAGATGTAACAAATAAGAGTCTACTTTTGACGTTTCCGATTAAGAAAAGAAGTGTTTGCTGTTACTTGTGCTTCTGTCTTCTATGGATGTGCTAAATGTGAAGATAGGAGGCTGTGAGTTGTCGTTGATCGGAGTTATCTAGTGAGGAGTCACGTAGAAAATGTAATTAGTCACTAAATTCGCAGTAGCAGGGATTTTATTTCCTTTAATAATACCAATCGTGGCGTTTTATTGGGAACTTGACACATGACTCTAAAACAGAAGGGACTGAAGCACTCATGGGTAAGGAAAACATGTCGGAAAGTTAGTTTCTGTTTGCGAACAGTAGCGACTGGATTTTTAAATGACCTAGAGTAGGTATTTCAGGACGGTAACAGAGCAATTAACACGTCAGTGGTTTGGGAATGTACTGGCAAGTGTATATTAAGGGAACTGTTGCCATTTATCAACTTGATCGGAGGATCGGTCCGCTGTAACTCTTCCGCCACAGCTTCTAGGCGTGTAATTAATTTTCTTTTTCCCAAGGATTCCAAGTTTTGTTGGCTTTGACTTTCAAGCGCCATCCAATCCTCCCTCCTATTGGCTTGAGAAAGGGAACCAGAAATGAGCAGGTTATAACGATATGGAGGGGTATTAGCAACTTTGATGCGTACTGGAGCATTAAGTCCACACCTTAAAAACAAACTGCATCGCGGTCATACTTACAAGCTGACATTTCGTCCCTCGCATTTGTCACACTTGGTTCAATAAAATAGCTTATTGTAGCTATTGCAGTAAGCTTTGATGATGAAGAGGTGGGAAATATTTCTACTCGTTAATGGTGTGGGTGTTGAATCTACAACTTTTCTGATGTAAAAAAGGTAATAATTTTTTTTTACTTTGAGTGTATATTTTTTATTTTTTGTACTTTTAGTGCTCCAAGGCTTGTTTATTTTTCGAGCTTTGGCGCAACTTTTTGATTCAACGCTAAGTATGTACTGATTGTGAGAGAAGACGGTGAAGACGACGATCCATGTCTATCTGAGAGGCGTATCATGGCTGCTCGACTTTTTAGCCTTCGAATAGCAGTAAAAGGGGGAAAAGAGATGTCGCGTTGATTTCTTTCGTGCTACACTCCAACTCCTGCAGCCTGAACGCAAGTCTGACTTATTTGCATAGTTAATCCCCTTGTGGAGAGAGAGACTGTCCGTTGTCGTCCTTCCGAATACACAGCAAACTGCGCCACAAAGAAGGCGTGTGTGCGTGTTGAAGTTTATTTGTAAATTAAGTTATCGCTGGTTTTATATTCCTCTCGATTAAGACAATCATTGAAAGAGGAAGTAGCAGGGAAAGAAGTTTTCAGATGCAATTAGTTCAATTTCGTGTAATAAGTGAACCATACAATGAATGAGTTTTATCACCAATGAATTCATTTCATGGCTTCCACCCCAGGGGCTGTTAAATTTCCAGTGTTTCCGACACCCCGCACTCTACAGAAAGAATCAACGAATCTACTTAAGAGAAGATTGACTTTTTTGCGTTTTCGAAGATACCCTAGGGATTGGAGGAGCGATTGCGGGGGCTCATTACACCACCACATCAACTGTTTTCACTCGCGCACGCATGCGGATCTATCGCGCGGGGTTGGACGGCACCGTCAGGCACGCGATTTGGACAGGATCTCAGCCTCGGCTGACATTCACGCCCCATTCGGTCATACTAGTGCGAGAACTCTTTTCACCACACATCGTAGTCGCTGTCACTGCCATGGTCACACTGCGCAAACTAGACGTACTACTTCACTTGGTTGCTTAACTCTCGGTCTTTGGTGGTGGACCACTTAGGACATTGCCATTGTTCCCAGACGGGGCGGCCGGATGTCCGAGTCATGCCAGTTGCCCCCAGTTCTCCTGTACGTCGACCATATATTCTCTGTCTTCTGGCTAGACAACTTCTCTGTTCGCAAGTTTACAAAACTACTTAAATGACATCGTCAAGTTTTCTCATCCAAAATAATTGTCATTAACTCTTTACTTTCCACGTAAGTTGGGATAAAAGCAAAACCTTGTTTGAGGTACACCACTTTGATACTACGAGCAGACTGATCCTAACTAGACACCAATCACAAGGATTTACCTGTGAAAGCTTTCCACAACGAGATGATGATTGTGATCTGTCCATTCAAAAAGTGAAAGCATTGGTCCGACAAAACCATTGGTCTCTCCTCTTGTAGATAATTTGTAGAATTGAGACACTAAAGATAAGAGACACTTAATCCTGTCACCTCGAACCATTTAAGCCTGTTCATGAGCTTGCAAAATTTCGAGTGAAGGCTACTCAAGTTGGTTCATTTTGAGTGCGTTCGTGGAAGAAGAAGAAGAAGAAGAAGGCAAGAGTGTACTTGGATTTTACATTGGCAAGACCTATCAACTTGAAGACGTCGTCCGTAGGGTTAGGGTAAATGAAATGATGAATCTGACCATAAGAAAACTGACTTTTTTGCATTTAGTGAAGTCGCCTTAAGGTTAGAAGGAGCCATTTTGGAGGACTCATTAAACCTCCACATCTGCATCAGGTAGTGCGAATCCATCGGACAGGCTTGGACAGCACCACCATACACGCGGATTGGAAGGATTCTCAGCCCCGAATGAAATTTAACACCCCATTCGCTCCTACTATTTCCTAAACTCTTCACCACAGAACATAGTCACTGCCACTGGCGTAGTCATACTGTGCATCAAGGGCGAGGCCTTCAAATGATCTGACGTCGTGGAGATGCAATAGCTACCATATTGTTACTGCTACAAATTTTGCTTAGCTCATGTTTAAGATGTGCATACGTTTCGCAATGCTTCAGTAACTGGGTAGACACAAAAGTAGCGAACTTTGGCGCTTCAGAAGCACCAAACATGAAAATCTCCACTGTACCATTCTCTACAAACATTGAATGTAAGAAAAACTCCGCCAAAATGCTGGACAGCTCCAAAATTTCTCTCAATTTATCTTTATACAAGTGTTTGAACTCATTGATAAGTCTCCCAATTCGTTCGTACTTAAAGTTTTCACAACGACCGTGCTCCATTTTGCAGGCATGAACGAGGCCAAAGTAACCACTGAAAGAAATGTACGCTTTATAGCACGCATTTTAATCACTTTCTGTGTGATTGATGGCCATAATAAAAGTGTAGACTTGGTCATGGTTTCAAATAAGCTTATCCTAAGGACGGCATTTGATTTAGGGTAGTAAAGGAACATCGCATCACTGAACAATGCACAGTCAAGCAGTGTTTTTGGTGATTATCTACTCATTTCTATTAGGACACATCGTCGCTCTCCAATTTGAAAGTTGAAGAGATTGCAGAGGCTTAAGTCATTTTGTATCCTAGAGTTGCGAAATTGTCTTACTACTGTAGCGCACCCAGACATCGCTGAAGCCAGAGGATGCAATAATACTCAAGCTGAATATGTATCGCCGACGCAGTGGAGGGCTCGGTGGCTACTGACATGATCCGCAAGCAAGGCCGCTTGACGAAGGAACAATGGCAGAGGTCCAAATTTGCTCTTCATGCCAAACTGAGAGTTAAGCAAACAATTAAAGCATTGCAACTAACCCAAGAACTTAAATAATGTTCCATGCAATGCACTGTATTATAAATTTCATAGTAATATGGTGATTTGGCAAATTCGATTATAAATGTGATGGTGAAATTAGTGTTGCTGGAGCGTACTACAATCTAAAAATTGCATCGATGTTCCTTCCCGAATATGCACGCCATAATGGCCTGTTTGAGTCACTCGCCCATTTCACGAAATGTGGTGATGTTAGATCATCTGATAACAGTCATCAAACGAAACCCAAACTCTTTTATCCTCTAAATACCCATATTTTAATTAATGCATCCGTGCTACACAAAATTTGCATTGCCTATTTTATCATGCATGCAGCACTCATTCGACTGGTACAGGCATATGAGATCGTCTCAAGACTTGGACAAAAGCGGAGATTTTGACCATCACTCCAGGTGCTCGTTTTCACCACTTATTTACGTAAAGTAGTATCGTCAACGATGATAGCTGGAATGGCGAAACTGTCGGAAACTCCGCTGGTATAACTACGTGCAGTAAATTAAATAAAATAGGACTTTTTTATTTGCACATCCGACGGAAAAGATGACTAGATGTCTCAGTTTGGATCCCTACTGCTCTGATCAATCAAGACTTTGTGAACGACTTATGCACATTAATGCTCTGGTAAAGCCTCCAGAGAGTGTTTAGAGCCACAGTAATTGTAAATTGCTCCAACCTTCATCTTTTACGTAAATTTGTGATAAATATGTGACCAGCTTATGTTGATAGGCATAAGACGAAGCATGGATGGCCATTTCTTCAGGCATAACCATAATTAACTTTTAGAAATAAGATTAGTTTACTTCAAGGGAAAGTAGGCTGCTTCTCCATTAAAGAGCATTCTTTGTTTATGCTTGATTATTCTGCAATGAATGGAGTCACGGATTTAACAATACAAGTTCGTATATACCACTGCTATATTCACATTCCTCCCCAATTTCAGACCAGGTGGAATGGCCTCCGAGTCATGCTAGTTGTAATAGTTGTGGTGTTTATATGCGCTATGTAGGTGAGAGGCGGGAACACAAGATCCACGTGGCCGCTGAAGAGCTCGCTTCCCCACCTGAGTCGGAGTCACGTCTCCAGTAGATCGACTGTATTAACCACCTTGTACCCCTAAATAAAGAGATGACCAAAAGAACTCGTCCTTCTCATACCAAGGTGGAAAGGAAGGAAGAGGAGGAACGGGAGAATCCCTCTACGTAGTAGTTCCGATCTATTCCATATGCCAAAATACGTAATCAGCTAATGTGCTACGGCCTTAATCGTCTTTGGAAAAGTTTTGGGGAGTTCCAGTTATCCCTTCTTTTGCCTTCAGGGAAATCTCGGACCGTAAACTACAAAAAAGATAAACTTTACCATTTGTTAGTATCCAAACGCCCCTTACACTAAAATGCCTTAGAATGCAAAATCATATTATGGATTCGCGCAATGTAATTTTAAGATTCTCATCTTCTTTTAAGTAGAAATCTTGTTGCAAAATCGTTTCCTACAAAATGTGCTCTGAATGGCTTTATCCAATGCGGCAAAATGAAACAATATTTATAGGGAGGAACAATATACTTACCTGATTTTCAAGCATTTATTTCTTTCAAGAACATTTGACTTATCCATACGTTTTTGTGACCCTGGATGGTCTCTTAATTTGATTGGGTGTTAGTACATCAGCGTTTTAAGTTTAAGCTTCGGTGTGTTAAGATGGCTAACCGGACTGTCAAAGATGCTCATACTCTTCATGGTACTAATCCGCAATATTTGGTAGAAAAGATCATAAGGAGCCGAATATATGAATGTCAATTCTGGAAAGAGCACTGTTTCGCCTTGACTTGTAAGATTGCTTTAAAAATTACACTTTCAGCTGAGCTCCTTGTTGATAAGGCTGTGGAGTTGAAATACATTGGAGGCACATACGGTGGTTTGACCAAGCCAACCCCTTTTATCTGTCTTGTTTTGAAAATGCTCCAAATTCAACCCGACAAAGATATTGTCATCGAATTTATTAAGCAAGAAGACTACAAGTAGTGACTTGCTTTGAGATAGATTTTCTAGATATGCAAGAGCACTTGGCGCATTTTACCTGCGCCTTGTGGGAGAATCAGTGGAAATCTATAAGTACTTGGAGGCCCTTTATAATGACTTCCGCAAATTGAAACAGCAAGACACCACAGGCAGTATATTTGTCGAACCAAGCATTAATAAAGTTCTCTTCAGAGTTTTCTATAGTACGCATGGACGAATTCATTGATCAACTGCTTAACGAGGAACGGGTATGTGATGTCATCCTGCCGCGACTCCAGAAACGCTCCGTTCTCGAGGACAATAATGCCCTTGAGCCACGCCAATCAATTCTTGATGAGGATTTGGAGGACATCAACATCAACGAGGAGCTTGAGGCCTCACAGGAGATTGATCAACATGAGGAAAAGGAACGGCGGGATCAGAAACGCGAAAAACATCGTGACCAGGAAGATGAGGAGGATGGCAGGCGGCATCGTAAACATCGCCATCGTGAGGAGTTAGCCTATCGCAATCATGATCGCGATCATGACTATGATAGACGACGTGAGCGAGAGGAGAGGGATAAGCGGGATAGACGACGGTAGGGTGCTACCCATGCCTCATTTATGATGAGGGTCCTCGTATTTTTTCCTAGCACACCCAATTTCGTCATTTATCACGGTTTATTCACCTTGCTCCTTTAAATGTTCAGTATTGCCTTTTTTCACTTTAGCGACACCCTTTAGTCTCTGTCAATGTTCGAAAGCGTTTATCTCTATCCCCACCTGGTTTTCATATCCGTCTGAAATTGTTTTCATTTATTATTTGTTGTCGCATACAATTAACGCACATAAAAGACTCGTTTACTTAAAACTGTGTTTCTTGGCCAGTAGCACATGTGTAATTGCAGTCTCCGATATAGCCTTCGAATCAGTCGATCTTGGCTTAGTTCAATTTCATATTATGCTTTTTTAAGACGAAGTCGCAGTCGTTCACGGGATCGTCGGCGTGGAGATCGAGAAGACTCTTCAGGTTGGTGCTGAATTTCACTCTCCATATATTTGGGTTTTTTGACCATTAAATGCTTTTCTTTTTTTAGACCGCAAACGTAGTGGCAAGGATCGTGATCGGGCCCACCGTCACTGAACTGTACATAGTTGTGAATATTGTCCAAAAACGCTTTTGTTTTGCCCTGAGCTGCGGAAAATAATCTGTACGATACCCGAGAGGCTGATTACGCATGGGGGACTGTCAGTGGTCCTGGTAGGGGGTCCATCAGGCTGTGTTGCCAACCCGGCGGGGGATCGGGGTGTCCGCTGCTCACACGCGCTCATCCTCTGGTGCCGCCAGCGGGGTAGCGCGCCAATCGCGGAGGATATACGGCGTGAAAGTTGTGGAGATTTGTTATTTGACGGCGCCCATGGTTATTTTGAAGTCGAGTCACGTCGCGGTGTGGACCGGCCTGTGGGCCGTGACCAGTGGCCTTGAGTCGATATTGACGGGTAGGGTGACACTACGCTTATAGAACAACGCCTGAGGTTATCAAAAATGGAACACGAGAAGCAAATAGTACGGATCTATTTTTTAAGTCGATCATGGATCAAAGCTACCAATTTTCGGTGATGTGGTGAGAAGCAGAGCGATTACTCACAGAGGACAGTATTTGTACAACTCACGCATTGATTTTACTGTAAGCACTAAGTGACGAATTAGTAGATAAGGTTGGGAGTAAGCCTAGTCTCGAAACTGCAGCTAATGGAGTAATTTAGCCCATGTAAGTCTATTGGCCCATACGCACATTTTGATGCTTCGTTCGGTTTTTACCTCATTTGCTACGGTTTTGGTGCGTTAACTAATTGCAAATACAACACGATTTTTTATGGTAAGTTTTGTACAGTTCGGATGGTGTGTGGGATTTCGTGTGTGACTGTGACTCTCGACTCTTGATCTCGTTGTCTGGGTTGATTCACTACATTTATATCTTCATTGGACTATCGCCAACAGCTAAGCCATCCAAATTAATATGGATCATCGAGAGTTACACTAGGCGTAAATCAACTTTAAGCATATTCAGCCAGTATCAAACAGCTTTCGTTTTTTTTACCTAATCCTTTTACAAATCCTGGGACTCACGTTGTAGTCATCAAGCCTTGTTAAAAATTTCTTTGAACTACCTTACCTTCAAAGCTTTAGCCACCTCTAATTCTGCCTCATAAACATACTTAATATGTTTCTTCAGCCCCACACCATTGTGATTGGGGCGGACTGGGTTGTCAGCACGTACTTAAGCCTTGGACGGTTTTCTGTGGAGCAACAGTTTGATTGATCACTGTGGCTCGTTTGTGCTTTAGGTATGAATAGCCTGTCCATCACCTTACTTCGCCGTCTTCCACGCTTTCAAAAGTCGTACCGCCCTGTCAGGTATGTTGGTACAGCAACTGAAGAACCGGAGAAAAAGTTGAATCCCCGTCACTTTCTGCTTCTGGTAAACTCTTCCTCTTAGCTATGCATTTCACTACTCAGTTGTGTCCGATTACAGCTTTTAGTCTCGGTTACTGGCAAATTCAAAGACGAAGGTGGAAACTTGATCTTTTGGAGAGAATGGGGAAGATTCTACCCTCTCCGCCGATTCCCCTTGCAGAGGAGTGAGATTCGGGATGCATTAATTTGCTTTATATAGTGTAAAAGCGAGTACTGATCTACCTGAATTCCAACCCATCACAGTGGAGGGTCGGTTCGATCACTCACGCGAAGTGATTGTCGGTCCCCGCGCTATCATCACAGACGACATTCCCGCCAGGGCTTACGGCAGCGCCTGGGGCTCAAGTCCTTCCGCTGAGCATCATACGAAAGAATCGAGTCTCAGTGATTTTGGAGCGCCTGCACCAAACGGTTACTGTGTCGTGACTCCGTTTGAACTTAAGGATCGGCCAGGGTGAGTGCCGCTGTCAAATTCGGTCAACTCTGATTCATTATTAAGTGTGTTCATTTTAGTTAATCGGGGCTGGGTGCCTACGGCTCTCAGAGATCCTGTCACTCGTCCCGATGGTCAAGTTCAGGGAATCGTAAAAATCACCGGATTTATTCGCTATAACGAAAAGGTTTACCGCATTGCGAATGATTTCATTGGTTTAGCCTCCTCCATTCACCCCTGATCCGAAGGCTATGAGCAACGCTGGGAAGGACCAGAAGCCACATCAGCAGTATTTCTCTCGGGAAGTTGTACGAATATCTGAAGCCCTTAACACCTTGCCCATTTTCATTGATGCTAATTATGGTGGGTCCTTCCGTACTTATTGATGATTTAAGTAGACAATCCTGTATTGCTTCATCTCTCATCATTTCAGGGTCAACTGTCAGAGGTGGGCCAATAGGAGGTCAGACGAAAGTGCTACTGCGAAATAATCATACGGAGTATATCATCACGTGGTGAGTCCGCGTATTAACCAAATGTCACTCAAACCATCCCTTCCATTGCCATAACCTTTCTGCTTTGCTCATTAAGGTTTTCCTTGGGCGCTATCTCGCTGGGAATGTGGATGTACTGGCTTTTCTTCTGATCTCGTTAACCTTTATTGAGATTGATTTGTGTGGAAACATACAGTTGGGCTGTATACGCCTGATGAATTACAAAGTATTGGTTCTTTCCACCTAATTAGTGCACTGAGTCCTATGTATGCCAGTGATTATACTTTTTCTTTCGATGAATATGCTAGTGAGTATTAATTAGCAAGAGAGTAGTGGAAACTGGTTTTATTTATTATACCACTCTGCGATCTCCAGTAGTCGAGGTGTTGAATTCGGTCTATTAACTGTAGCATCGGTTGTTTACTTTTTGCCACGGTTAACCTCACAACCCATGTCCACATTCAGGTGTTTGCCAGGCCGTGCAAACTGTTAATTCAGCTACCACGGCGTTCAATTTCCAGGCCCTCTCAGTTGGGTTTCTATTAAGCCTTTGTAATTAGAGAAGGCTTTTTAGGAAAACTAACCGATTATGGTTACAGTTTTAGGTTCTCTCCGTTTCCAGCACGTCTTATTTTGTGGGTGGATACGCATACCGGTCCTAGAAATGACTATCCTCTTGTGAACGCCGAAAGTACTTGCACGAAGAGTTCATTCATCGCATACTTCTTCTTCAACGTCATTGTAAAGTGGGTGGAGTCAGCCATAATTAGGAGCTTTTAGCCCGAATGGAAAAATCGTTTTATGTGCATCCATCCTGAATACTGGTTTAAGCGAGCCCCGCACTGCAGCTCTTTTGTTTTTGAATTTAACACCAATTTTTCCTCTAGTTTTAAACTCTGACACCGTATACTTAAGATATTAGCGCAGCTCCCACCACGTTAGGATGACTTAAACACAGACGACTAGAACCTGACCCTGCCCATAGACGTAAATGCTACTTTTTTGTGCCAAATACATGTAAAAACGTTTCTGTCTCTGACCCACACTCCCTTGCAATGAGTCACATGCAGTCAACCCCCCCGTCCCCAAACGGAATTAAGATACCAGCGATCACACATAAATACACTCTTCCTTAATTCCATTTAAAAGAGGGTCGCAGAAGCTGATGAGTTTAGCGAGTTAAAATGAGAATCACAAGCACAGGGTGGAGGTCAGAAGGGGCAGGAGGTGACGAATGCGGGGGCACGGAGAGCGCGACGGGGTTTAAAGTGCACACCGAAGAGATCAAGGTGGGTGCGCATAAGCGTATTGGTTTCACGCCTACACACACACAATGCATACGTACACACAACAACAATCATGAGCACATTAGTACATTGCAGAGATAAAAAGGAGACAGGAGTGGGATGGAGCATCAAATCATGATTGGAGATGATCGAGTGTGGCCTGGAGGGCATGAAGCCAATCTTCCACGGTGGGCATTGGCCGCATCGAGAAGTCGGTTGTGGCTTGCGAGGCAGCAGCAGCCAATATTGGAGCGGAGGCACCCCGACCCCGCAACGAGGCGGATGGAGATGGAGTGTGCGTGGGAGTAGTGGTGGCGGTAGTAGCAGAACTTTTGCGTGACAAAGTGAAGAAGAGGAGTCGGGAATCACGTCGCTGCGGTGTAGGAGTGAGGGGATTGTCATCAGCCCCGCCACCGGCAACCTCCACCGCAGGATCACTGCGTCCAGCGATAGGACGCAGACGGTAGGTCTTGTGGAGGCCCGGGTGCGTCAGTAGGAAGGAGGTCTCGTCCACTGTGCCGTTACGGTGACGCGCTAAACCTATGCTCGGAAGGCAATCCACCTTACCCCCATCTATGGGAGACTGTTGGAAGGGTTGAATTTGACACCGACCGATTGCGAACTAAAAATAGCACGAGTGAGCAATGACAAACCTCGGTTTGCCAACGTTGACATTTTAACTGAATGAAGGAGTCCGCTAAAAAGGGGATAACACGAGCATTAGAGTTGGATTAGTTCACCACGAATGAGTCTAAAAAAATCTAATTACTTTCCTAATGTTGGTGGGCACTCAGTGAACTGATATGGTTATAGTTGGTGTGAAAAGGGACGACAGCTTACATCCTCACGTCGGCAAGGCTTCTTCGCCACAGCGTCGAAATAGACCATATAGGCAGAAGTCCAGCCCTCCATCACTACGAGAGCCGTCCAGAAGGGCTTCCAGGAGGCGTTCCGAGGGTACCTTTGCTGTGGTTGTGCAGTCAGCGGTGGAAGAGGAGGGGTAGGGCTGACGGGGAAAGGACAAGGGGAGTTGGAGCCGTCGTCGCTGAAGGTGCTCAAGTTCATCAGCGTGCTGGAAGCCTGCTCCAGTCCAGGGGGGATGAGACGGCCGACAGTTTTGCGATTGACGGGACCCTCACAAAGCACACAGGCGGATCGCAATGCCATGATGAAGGGGAAGGCTGTGGGTGGCCACTGACTGAAAGACGCTCCAGATTCTACAATTACAAATACCATGTGATTTCAAGGCCTTTCGTATCAGCAAAAAGTTGTTAACTTCACAAACTCAGACATCACGGGTATTGCACTTGCTTTGATTCCTGTCGATAAAGCATTTGTTTACCGGATTGGTGTGCATTAATCAAGATCAAACCAAATTAGAAGAATGCTGACTGAAGTCTCAGGACGCATTTTACGGTTCATGTTGTTTGCTCAAAGCAGCGTGACGACCCCGTCTAGAATTAATTTTATAATACAATTATACATAATGCCAATGCGTTGGAGACGTGATCACGCACAAAAAGTAGGTGAAAATGGTACCAATTGACCAGGTACATAGCTGACGTCCCTTTTCATCGAGAGTGCGTCCAAACTTATTTAAAGTGCTTCAACACCGTTTCCTACATGGATTCCCGACTTCGTAAAAAAGGTGAGATTAGTCGAGTTGGATTCTCACTCGTGAATAAAGGTATGGATATGTCAAGTTGAAAGGGAATTTTTGGCGCTTTTATCAGTGCCGCATCAACCCAAAAAAAAGACTAAATGCAATGGATAAAAAGTCGCCTTCGTGTTGGCAGCCAATGGGAGTGCAGAGGAGAACATTGGGAAATCTACTTAAACCTTGAGACGCTGCAGACTGTTAAGCTTAGTCACTGAGAGCAAGTTGGACACGAAGCTTACCAGGATGACTTTTTGCCGCTTCTTTGGCGCAACTCTGTTGGTGGGTTGGATTGGCCACAGCTAACACAGCTGAGTAGATGTCACATCCTTGGGCAAGAGGTGACTTGGGTGGGGCAGAGGAGACGGGAGTGATTGGAGCCTCGACTCTAGTGGGGTCAAAAGCAGTCTCTTTGTCTGATTGGCTGGGTGAGTCGGAGGAGAGAACGACCTCGGAGAGTGAACTGAAAGAAAGCAAAAACAACGAGCAATTGAGTGCAAATGCTGTACTTTTCTAAAGACAATCCAACGATTTCAAGTTCCAATGAGACATTCACAAAGTGGGATATAGAGAAGTAATCCAATACGCCATAAAGTGGAACTCCCAAAGCAAACCGGAAACGGATAGAAATGCCAGTGATTCTGAGTGGCTCGTTACCAATTTTGACCAATTTTGAAGCAAGATACATCACCATAAGCTGAAAGGCTGAATCAGATCCAGACCACAAAGACAGTCATAATTCTTCTTGCCCCCCCCCTTCGAAGGGGGAACAAGGTTAACCCTAGGATGAATCACACACAGCATTCCTAAGGCCCTCATGCAAAGACGATTAAAAATAGCGTCAACACCTTATCAACTGGACGACTTTATTGGGATGTGTAAAACTTTGCCCATTGTATGGTCAAAAAAATGTACAGCAAAAAAAGCTACCTTTCGGATGCCCAAGATGACATTTACACATGGCTGAACGGTGAATCAGCAGGTTTTTCAAAATTGCGCACCTGCGCGGACAATAAGATGCCGTCGTTGACTCGTGTATAGTATCTCTTGGTCAAAGAAGGTGAAGAATAAAAAAGCAAAGCTTGAGCATATTCGAATACCTTAGGAATAGGGCTAGCCTAATAGACACGCGCCACCAAATCATCTAACCCGCTACTCCGTTCTGGAGGCAACATAAAAACTAAATGAACAAACAACGCAGACCATAAAACTCATTGATGAAGTATTTTTGGAGTAATGGACGGTGTAAGCAATATGTGATACAGACTAGTTAAGAGACCACCCACAAGCCAACAACGGCTCGGTGTCTAAACTTCCATTAGTAGATGGAAAAAGATCATTAGATAGGGAAAACCTTACTGGTATGCATCTTTGCAATACAAAGTAATGAAAATCAGCTGGATTATGAATTCGGTCCCTTCAAACAAATGACCTTGACAACCAAAAGTCGCTATTACAAAGGGTGAGCTACCAAATAAGAATACCGGTAGTTGAGTGAAGCAGTAGAATTGATAGCCAAATTTTGCACGAACTTAGTGAACTAATTTCAGTCGGCCACGTAGTTGCGATTTATGACCATTAAGGATATAGCACATGCCCACGGCAGGCATCTTGATGGCCTCACTTTGCACATAAATTATGAAGATTTGTGACAAAGCCACCATAGTCACTAATACTTGGACTTGTGCATTATTTACTGCAAAGCCAATGCTTAAAAGGTCGACGTTGGTGCAAAAGAAAATTTGTTAAAATTGTAAGCCTAAAAATCGACTGACATTCATGTATTAAACAATCCTCAGGTATTTCTTGTTCAAGAAAAGGTTCTTTATGGAATTCACTTAAGTGCTGTAAGTACTACCAATCAAAGAAATATGGGTAGGCATAAAAGAGCTAGGCTGTAATACAGTGGGAAATATTTGATTCAAGATCGCAAAACATCCCAACAGAATTCCAAGTGCATAAATCAAGCGGTTCTTCGAGTTAACTTTGAAAGATAGATCAGAAGAAACTGCAATCACCAGACCACTGAGTGAGAGCAAAGAAGAACGTCCCTTTAAAAACAAAACCAGGTAAAACAACACCCTCAAGCCCCTTGTATACGTAATACAGGCAAACGTAGACGTGTACTTATAGAAAGGAAGAAAGTTCCACGGATATAGGCATACAAGAACTTTAAAACAGGTAGAAAACAGTAAAACCTACCGGTCGGTGGTGTGGCAAGAGTCAGATTGGGATTCTTGTTGCCGCTCTTGCTGTGACGAGAGTGTATGTGACGAACGACCACAGAGGAGGCAGCTAGTGGAGACAGGGGCAGAGGGGTAAAATTGCGGAACCTGTACCTCCTGGTCGTGCGTCGCCACACGCAACGATTTGGAGTCCGTTGAGATCGAAACATCATCACAGGAGGATTTCACCGATTCCAAGGCTTTTGCAACCGAACACTCCTGGGGCAAGAGTTTATATGCACGGTCAAGACTGGAAATACAATTTCAGGCAAAATATGTGGAAATATGACTGGTAAAAATGTACACCACTGGTTCGTCTCGAGGTACAAGTTGATTTAAAACGTTGCAGAGATCAAGTTTTGTGCATAAGTCCCCAAAGACAGTTAAGGAGATAAAAATTTGTGTACCCCCTAAGGCCGAATATCAATCAAATTCGGAAATGGAATTCATGTGAAAATCACAAATCACGTTGTTCTTCATCGCTTTTTACTTATGAAAGAGGATCTGCTGACAGCTGAAAATTTGTGCTGCATTTCAATAGATACACAAAGGCCAAAACAGATGAAAAGAGAGAAGTGTCTCGATTGTTGAGTCTTACGTGGTTGACACCAAACTCATTCGAATGTCGACAGCTCCATAGTGAATCCAACCCCCATGGTGTTGAATAAAGTGCCAATTCCTTCACTGTGAAACCAGAACTTTCGGTCGCTATTGTGCTTTAGTTTTTTCAAGTTACTTCCTCATGCAAAACCAACTCTTTTAATCGCTCCTACCAGTGACATCTATTTGAACTCGAGATACAAAGGCACTGTGATGAATGCTACGATGGTAATCTTGGGGAAAGTTTTCAGCATGATCAAATACAGCTTTCATTTGTAAACTGAAAAGTTCAAAAAGGTATTTTGCGCCTTACTCTGCAATCTTTCCAGTTAAATGGATGAAGAAAAAGGAGTGCGCTACCTCGATAGTAAAAATGTCAACTTTCTGGGAATCCTTGTTGAACCATTCTAGTCACGTGCTTTTGCCTCCCCGCACAACAATACCCTTTCCTCTCGAATAAATAGATTCAAACTACATTTCTGAAATTTATGCTGTAATGTTAGCCCTGTTTACGACTTTACAATGAAGGCTGCTACACCTGAATGATTCATCGCGCACAGCTCCTTACGCTTGCAGCTACGCTATTTCCAAGAAATGTCTTCTTACGATCGATGCCGAGAGGATTGCTTGTTGTGTTTCAGTAGGATCACTGAGTATAAGACCACAACCAGCTTGCTAATACTGTCACTTTTCAAGTCATCTCTCTATTGCGGCTCCAAGTTGCCTCCACACTCCTAACTCGAGCGTAGATTTCAGGTGTCAATTTTCTTCCATAAATTTTCTGGCAGATTCCTGAGGTTTTTGCCTCGAATGTGAGATTTTAAGGTTTATTTCTAACATGCGCCGTGAGTTTTACCTAGATTCCACATTTCGGTTCTCGAAATGGAAATTTATAGCACCTCTGGACAAGAAAAAAAACAGTAGAACAGTGAAAGGATCACCTTCTTTGCCTTGGAAACGGATGTGTCATTAGCGAAGCAGGTCTTAGAGTCAATGGAGACGGTAGCAAGGTTGAGGGCACATCCACCGCTTTCTAGCAAGCCGACGGGATTCGGTGGAAGCGACAGTTTCACTGTGGTGCCGAGGTTTGTGGACTTAGCACAGAAGACCCCCATCTCCTCTCCCTCCGCGTCCACCTCCGCTTCTACTTCGGTGCCCGCGCCCATCACCGCCTTCTCCAGTGCAACCGCAGTCGTCTTGAAGCTTAGCTGTTGGACTGCTGACGGCATTGCCTTCTTACGCGGCGCCTGATCTCGATCGGGGAGAGAGAGGGCAACGAATAACGGAGGGGTCTTACACGAGGTGGCCGTACTCACGCGCGCCACCGCCGAAACACCTCTCCGCGAGCCTTCTGTGCTGTGCCCGTTGGCAGCAGCAGCGGGAGCCATCAGCGACAGCGGAGCAGGCGGAGAGGCATCAAGAATTGGAGGTGGTTCAAGGTGAAGGGACATCTTAAAGTTGGCGTCCTCGAGAAATTTCTGCAGCTCCTCAATGTAAGACTGAGCAAGTAGGTAGGCGCGGATACTCTCGTTCACTTGGAAAGCTGAAGGCACGTGGAAAAGTAGCGATAAGGAATAGCTGAATTAGACTTTCTGTTTATTAAGTTGATGCAATAGCATCTAAAGATCGAAAAAGGACGCTAAGTCGATTACAATAATCCAAAAAAACCAGCCGGTATTACCACCACATGTACATTTACTGCTTTCTTTATTACACGTTATTACTAAGAAACATAAATGGTACCTAAGTCAAGCATGTGCTTTCAACAATTATCATTTACAACGCGCATAGTTATTCAACTTTAATAATGCAACACAATCAGCACAAACGGGAGGAGTGGATCTATGCATTACATTTATGGTATCTCAAAAGTTGGTGGGGTTTGGGATGGAGACTCGTGGTGTGCGATTGTGGGAATGCATCATGAAGAAGGGCTCTGTATTAGCCCATCAGTACTCTTTACTGAGAAAATTAATCGGTTCCAAAGTTGGATGAAAGTGTTGGCAAATTTAGAGAAGGTGTGGCAGCAGAAAACGTCGGCCAGAAATGGTATCAACACCTTGATTCAGGTGATGAATCACTCAAAGATGGATGCATTGTGATTATCAAAAGCCTCCATTCCTGATAATGAAGAACTACGTGCCGCTATTGTAATCGCCCCTCGAGATCAAAAATTCAAGAATAACTTTTTCCATGCTTAAGGGGAATGATGAAATGCTTCGCTTATACTAACATCGACTAGAAATGGGAGATAGTAGAAGCAAAACAGATTGGGTTCTCTCACACGCTAATGGATGACAGGAAACAAGCTTGCACATTCGGATTTGTTTGCCCACAGATGTGGGACGAGAGGTGGCCTTTGGATGCCAATGCTAAGTGAACAAACACACCCTTGGTTGTCCCTAAATAATCTGCCATTCATCCCACGCCCCTAAGACACACATCATCCCATCCCCATAAGTCTGCTTGGTTTGTGCGTGAGATGGTTTTCAGACCAAATGTCTTGTGAAAGTGTAATTCACAAGCTTAGAATGAATCGCAAATTGTGATGCCGGTTGATTAAAGAAACAAACCGTCTTAAAGAAGTTTATGCAGCTACTTAATTTGGTTATGAAAACCGCACCACTATGCAAACATTTAGTTGATGGCGTCAAGGTCAGATGGGACTTCTAGACTTCTCGCCCCCTCAACAATCTATAAAAGCAAAGAACTTGAGCACCACGACAGCCCTCAGCACTGATTGATAGTCAACTAGTCCTTCTCAGAATTCTCCAGCCACGTGAAAGACTACACAGGGAAGGATTAGAATGGCAGAGCGGAGGGGGAGAGTCAATTAGCCCAAAAAATCGCCGTTGCCAACGTCGCGCACGGGTCGTGGATTGACCGCCCCCGCATACACATCCCCATCTCCCCCTCCCCTCCCCCTCCAGTGTCTGGCCGAAAATAGAAAGTTCGCAAATGGTGAGAGCGCCAGTGTGGCAAGGATCAAAGGCGCCGTCAAACGTCACCATTGGCAGCTACCAGCATAACCACCAACCGATTGTGCGCATATGCACATGCGATAAGTTAGAGGAGCAAAACAGATGATAACTTAAATGATCCTTTTTTAAGAAGTGAGGAAAATTTTTGAAGGGGGAAGCGCGAAATGGGTTAGGTAACCACCAGAAAGGTACCGGACAGAAAGAAAAGGCTGGAGGAATGAGGAGCGGAGTCTTACTCGCGCTTGCCGTGATGAAGGTCATGTTGCACAAAACCTTCACCCTTGACGAATGAAATGTGCATGTTCAACTCAACGATTACAAGTATACCCATAGAATGTATAGGCAACTGTAGATTCTGAAGACAGTCTTATCAATTTTAGGGAGTCGTAACAGGAATTAGTATTGGTAAAGTACAAACGAATTGCATAGTGCACAGATTGCTAGCCAGATAGAATACCCAAACAGGAGCATCATCGTTAACACGGCCACTGGCTGAGTTTTGGAGATAAACCGACCGCTACAGTACACGTCTTGCTGAGTAAATGTGACACCAACTAACTTTTCTCCCTTCATTTCCAATCTGTTTAACGTTGCATGTATCGAGCGTGATAACTAACGCACTTCCAATGTAAAGCATGAGACAGCCATTCGATAAATGAAAATACATTCTCGCCCTGGGGAGAGGAACTTACGGAAGCGTGACTGCTGGAAGTGAGCGATGGCATCGACGATGGTGTTCAGCTTCGTTACCCAAACCGTTGTCGGCTGTCCGTTGATGCGCGGATGCGCCACGTTGGTGTAAATGAGATCAGAGAGGTACAGACCTGTGATTGGTAAGGCGCAAGAAGGAGAACCATGAAGTTGAGGAGATAAAGACAGAAACAATAAAGGCTACTGACCCGCGACCATGTTATTACAATTTGTGGTCCTTCGAACCTGAGGCCATAAGCTGATATTATTTTAAAATTTCATAATTATGAAACAAGTTAGACTAGTAAATTTTACCCATTCATGGCCATAGGTGGAGAGTCTGCAGCAGAGGCTTATGCAAAGCGTCACCTCTCAGATGACCTAGCGACAGCCTTCAAAACTGTATTTACTGAGGTTTGAGCTAATGAATAAAATTAATCGCAGTGCTTTTCCTTACTTCCATAGCTAATGACAAATTTTCTCCCACTGGAATATCTCGTTAACATGAGAAAATGGTACCAATAATGGTTATATTTACTATAGGACATCCATCAGGATGTTTCAGATAACTGCCTTATTTGTTCTAGTTATTTGATACCAATACATTTGTCAATGGAATTCACTCCACCAGGAAAAAAAACTATTTCGATATTTCCAACAGCCTTATGCTTTTGTTTCCTCATAGGTATAGTCGGAGGGGTCGTACCAAGCATTAAAATTTAAAAGTAGTCAAGTCAGAGTCAGGAGTAAAAACTTCACTGATCGGGTCATTTGGACGGCCCCGAGGTAAACAGAGCTATCAAAGGAATCAAAGATATTAAATCAGTCCAAGAGTGTCCATGCAAGATGTTGCTGAAGCAAGCGAGCCACTGTTGGCAACCCACCAGTCGGATAAGGAAGTGTACACCCTCTAAACACCCAAAACCAAGCCTCACAAGAGCATCATTCCTTACTACACAGCACGGCCTTTCAATTTGCGACATCTCCAATGACGGCAAAAAGCACCCCAGTACCCACAGCTATACTCGCCAAGAAGTGTGGAACACCACAGCCTGCTTTCCTGACACTTATGTCACATTGCATTGATGAAAAATGTGGACTTTGGTTTCTTTCCTACCAATGTTAGCTGTTCTCCAAAATGTTCGGGGACAAAGTACTACCACGCGGCTCACTCTTGACTTCACGTTATCCACTGCATTTCGGTACGTAACTAACGGAAAGCAAAAACTGTTACCACTTGGTGGTGAAACGCGTTGAACTCACACTCAATTGACGGCTTTCGGAAAAGTGCACTTAAATGAATGAATGGTAGTAGATCCATCTCGTTATTTCTTCTAGAATGACTAATGTCAAGACAGCTCCCATTCTTTCGTGAACATGTCGAAGCACGCACCCGTTCGCCGCACCAAAATCAGTGCTAGTAATTAGCGCTAGCCTGTATTCAAGACTGGCCAACAGACGAATGGTGGACGTTCGGGGTCGGTGCCGCTTAGACATAAAAACGTTAGATGGCATTTTAGCTAGGTCATGCACACACAAAAAACCTCCGCAGTACCTAGAGAAATGACATTTACTTATTCCTAAATAGCATTTGGGCTAGGAATAATGGCAAGCACAGCCAATCCATTGGTGACGCTAAAGTCAGAAAAGAAGGCTGTCAAGTTGTATAGGTAAAAAGATTCTCACGTGAGACTGATTTCAAACGACCACTAAGTTTCACATTGCGAGCGGCAGTGACTGCAAGACTGTGGGTTTTATTATTTCAGGTATGAGTAATAAGGTGTTCCCTCCCCTTTCGGTGGTGGTGCTTGTAGACGCGCAAATGTGCAATCTAATCCGTCTGGGTCGGAGATCGTCTGTAAATGCAGGCATGATCAAGAGAAACGATTGAATATTTCTGATCATTGCACACCACCACTATCACCACTACCTGAAATGTCTGACAGCAATGTCTGCTGTTCTATTGCACACGGGCGCGCAAACAGAGCCTGCAGCCCACACTTACAATCAATCATCACGACTAATGCTAATAAAAGAGATGAGAAGGCCATACATAACTCCATCGGAGGTTAATTCCGCCTTGGAAAAGGTACGTTAGTCGGGCAAGGCAATTGCGCAGATGCCGTCTGGAGGATAGAATAGTAGAACAAGGGGTACGGTCAATGTCCAAGATTGAAGAACATGCGTAAAAAGAGGAGAGGAAACGTAAATGAGTGTATCCGCACTTATGTGCGTGGTGTGTGTGATCTTCCAACCAGTCGGCGGGATGGGTCAAGCTTTAAAGTACAAACGATTCTGATGCTAGAACCCAATGCCGCAAGGCTCGAAAAGCGTCCTGACCTCATTCAAGCCTTAGCATATTGATTGGGGCTGACAAAAGCGCTTGCGTGTCGGCTCCAACACCTGCGCAACTGGTATGAAGGGCCCTCAAAGCTTCCACTTCAACTGTGACACGTACCAAACTTTTGTTTGGAAATTTGGTCCTTGCAAACTGCACCTCCAAAAGTTTCGTCGAAGAAAAGGCGAGTGTTAGGGTCGCCAGCGTCTAATTAAGAGGTTACCATATCAGCGTCTTCCCCATATATCATGCCATATGGAGCATGATTTCACAAAGATTGTAGGGTCTTGTTGAAAAAATGAAATATATGGCAAAAGAGTGTCAAAACTAGTTCATTTGTGACCCCCTCTCATACCTTACGCATCATCTGTTAACAAATAATAGTTCCCTTTGTTCGGTAATGAAATAGATTCAATTAAGCCAATGCTCATTTCGGTGTCGAGTTTTAACATAAATTCGTGGTAAAGTGTGCACCGTCTGATCACAGTAGCGTACACTACTGTGCAATACGAGTCCTTCGATTGCAAGTGGAAGAAAGGATTTGACGAAAGAAGGCACGTAAACTGACACCGGCATTAGGACGAGTGTTGAGAGCGTTGTGATTTTGGCCCAACTCAACTCGGGGTGACGACGAGCAATCGGGAGTGCTGAGATGGCGGTAGTGCGGCACGCACGTGCTAGGTGATGTTAGAATCTAGACGGCCGGCAGATGCCGTAAGCGTCCGTCTGCTCGCTAGGCCAGTTACTCTTGCATCTCCACACACATACATATGCACAAGCACCGACTCACGCGTGACTGCGTGCGCACACGCAAAACTTGGTGATATAGAGGTGATCCACACCTAATAAAAACGGAACGCATCCGTGAAGCCAAATATGGCCATAGCTACAACGGTGCAGTGCGTTTAAAAGGCCGAGTGGATCACAGAACTAAGTAGAGAGAGAAAAGGTAAGACAAATTTCAATCAGAAAAGTACCGTTCCTTCCGTCAAAGCCAGTGGGATAAGAATAGCACTCAGCAATGTAAGACAGTTTGATCGATTACAAAAATACACAAATGCGTGGATCTGTTTACTTGAAGCATGCTACCCATCCCCAAAACATCGCACATCAGCACCCCAGCTGGTGGTGCAATCACACACATAGACCGGAAATTGGAATTCTCCTCCGGCCAGAAGTCAATGTCATAAGCCATAAACTCAGTGCTAACAGTTCGAGATAAAGCCAAGCCCTACAAACCTTGACAGTCGGTGGTTGCACAAGTTTCCGGTTCATTTTTTTTCAGAGAAACCACCCATCCTCCCCCATACATCCGTATGTGCCTGCTCCAACAGTAACTAAGTCCCGCTCATCCTGCATTTTGCATCCCGAGATCTCAGAGTTGTCGCGCCAACAATTTCAACTCCATGCCTGCCCACAACAATGCGTATCGCTTTGGCGAATATGCTGCTCATGTGAGTTGAGCCTCATACCTTTTTAAGCAAAAAACATCATTCATAGTAGTATTCATGAGTGTGAATCACGAGATGTTCGCGCCACTTAAACGATTTGGTGTGGCTAAGCCAATGGTAAATGGGTATGACTCACGAAGCAAATGAATGGTAGGGAGGCTACAAATAAAAAAAAACAATTTTTTTCCAAACCAACAATGCTAAGACAATCCAATCTTTGCGACTGCGACCGGCGTAGGTCATAGAATAAAGCCGCATGCGCCCAAGGATCATGGTAAGGCACACAGTAAAGTGAATGACGGGAATGTTTAGGCGTTATCCCAGAACTCTCCATCCACAACCTACATCAACTTACAATTTTTTAAATTAGTTTCAATGTGGCAGTTTGAGAGATCTTAACCGAAAAAATAGTTACTGTATGATTGCCATTTGGGGTGTCAAATAGAGGAGCTAGCAGAAATGCCATGATGCTTTAGTAGAGCAGTATCATTTACACAAGCGAAATGGCAACGAGATAAAGCTAGCGTACCCTGGGCATTCTAACAACAAAGCTTTATTCTCTTTTCATCCGATGCAAAAATTGTGCTCATGCGTGCATACACGAGGTGGAAGAGGTCAGCGTGCATGTGAAATCGGACTGTGACCCAACAGGAAACCAGTCAGGCCAGGTAGCGCTTTCAAATTAACGTGTTTGCATCTGAGCTGAGGCCAGACACACAAGTGAGACGAAACATATCAGTGAGTGACTCGATTCGCGTTTGTTATTCCAAATTTGAACAACCGAGTTACTGTTCATGGCGATAACCCGTTTCACACGTACTGGGATCTGGGTACACCACTCCATCAAGGTAGAGGTGGATGAAGTTGGACGCATTACATAATGCATGCCCCGCCTTTTCAGACAGCGGTGACACTAGGCAAGATTGAAGCGCAGCTGGCAGGAAGAAGGATTGCCTTTCGAGTGCTCGAGTAGGAGTAGAGCAAAGCGTCATCCCAAAGTCAAGGCCATCTTGGAGTCAAACGGCCTTGACGCGAGCACACACACACACACACGCAAAAGACCGAAATTTTCTAAATATGAAGAGAATGAAAAATAATGGAATTGAAAAGCAATGTCAGTTAGTGGGAACACATCGGTTGAAGGGCATGAAGCACTGTGGCGTGAGGCAAGCGTTTACAGTATTGACCCAGTTTCCACAGT
Organism: Taenia solium; assembly: GCA_001870725.1. Taxonomy (NCBI): domain Eukaryota; kingdom Metazoa; phylum Platyhelminthes; class Cestoda; order Cyclophyllidea; family Taeniidae; genus Taenia; species Taenia solium. The sequence continues at coordinate 130,150 of MIEF01006596.1, forward strand.
TTAATCTATTGTTTATATTTACACGCAAGACGAAGTCAGCAGGAAATGTCTGGTCCATTCATGATACTTGACCTTTTTCACCACTAGCACTTACAACTAAACCATCAACAGTGCACCAATTTCAAATTCCACTGGCACAAAATGTCTGATTTCGGGCATTCAGACAAAACAAAATTTGCGTAGTAAGAACTCACACTACCTTTATCTTTAAAACGGAGAAAAAAAGAAGCAATAGATAAAGAATAAAAGACAATAGTTTACAACTTTCCACCTGAACATCGTAGGAGGGCCCGCGCACACCAAATGTCCGCAAAGCACTCCGGGCTTCGATGAAGTATGTGTAGGTGAAGCGGACGGAAGAAAATGGAAAAACGACGGCCCCTTACCATCTGCATGATTTGCAACAGACCAGCTTGACTGTGTGTGGTAAAATCATTTGCAGCGGTCTATTCGCTTCACCGTAAATGGTGGATGTTTGACATTGTAAAGATAGAAAGAAATGATAGACAGAGGAGGACTCTGTTAGGTCTACTCTCGGGAGGCGGGGTTGAAATTTTGTACGAACGGATGATTTCGAGCGTATCACCAAGCATCACCCGTTCCATCTGTCACAGAAATACATGTGTCAGTAAAAATGATCACTAGTGAAGGGCATGCGATGTAGATGGCACTCTTTTTTTCCCAAATAATCCATACTTTACTCCGTCTCAGTTGTTAATGCATGCATTTCTTGTTTTACAAATTACCAAGGCACGGGAACGAAATAACCCTATTTTTATGGCTCAGTAGAGAGCTCATCATAACGCAAGAAAAAATTATGCAGCCAAGATTGGCGCAACCTCCCCAATAAGACTCACGGTGCGCCTTTTACACTAGTCTAAAACAGACAGGCAAAAAAGAGCTGCAAGCAGTAGGATGCTGGGACACACCAAACATGCACCAGACTGATAACGCTAACGGCATTTACAAAAAAACATTGAAAAGCCAAACTTGCACGCACTCCACTTCCGCATCAACAACCAATCGGATCAAAACGGATGAAAAAGTGAAACCACCGTTATGCATACTTCCTAGAGAGGGGGAAGCACTTAACGTACCTATGCCAAACGATTACGAAGCCATTGTATATAGCATGAAAAATAATCAGAACGTAGAGGAAAAAGATGGCGGAGGAAACTCACCGAGGTAAGGGATACCGGGGAGACGCATGGCGGCGGTGTGCTCGCGGAGGAGGCGGCAGTTGTCCTGTTGGCCGAAGAGCTCCTCCAGCCGTCGATAAGCCGCCCTCTCGCGATGACCTAGCCCAGACCAGGTGAGACGCAAACGGTAGATACACTCTACTTGCAGGGCCGAAACTATTGACATAGCTGAGTAGAGATTGTTCACCTCTACCAAGTGCTAAATAAAGGGGAGCAACATGCAGATTCAGATTCGCCAGTGGGTACGAGTGAACATTCTCATTGTGTGGGAAGGGCTATGATGCTTCCAAACAAACTCTGAGAATGTGGCCTAATGGCAGCGTTAATCGCATGTGGAACATTTCCAATCATTCATCAGCGCTCATAAGAGATGTTAAACTACAAGTGCACATAGAAATGGCATCGGTTCCTACCGATGAATGACGAATTTACAGATGGAAACGATTGTAAAATTGGCTACGATGCATGGAAAAGCATTTTAAATCTATCCCCACACATCTCAAATAATATTGAATGTAAAGTCTATATGAATTATGCGGTCATTTATGAGGAAAACGACGCCAAGAACGTCCGACTCACCTTGGCTAATTTTATGAAGTAAGAAAGCATTTCCGTACGCTTGTTCACCGCAGGATATTTCAGGATTTCCTTTTGAACCCAAAAATTGATTTGATTAAACCACTTTGTGGACTCGACGATGTTTGGTGCGTAAATTTTCTTATCCCTGCCGTTCCACTTAAGGCTGAGAAACTCAGACCGCTTGATTGCGGCAAAGTATGTCATATCGATGAGGGTGATTTGTTTCTACCATTTAAAGAGGTAGAGGTAATTGAAACACATACCACAAAATCATCAACGCTGACCTTAGTAATATCAGCGATGGCGATATTGCACATTAGGTCCGAAGCAGCTTTGTCACTTTTCGTCTGCTTACCTTCCAAAGTCGCATCAACAAGGCAGACCTAAACAATCGTTAAGTGTTGAACGCTTCAAAAAGAATTATGTTAAAAAGATACTTGCTTTGCTTAACCAAATGGGGGAGTTATACTACCATGTTGGCGGCATGAACACCCATCCAAGGCCAGAGATTGCCGGCTCTTAAGTGTGGTAATAACAAGCCTACTCCCACCATTAGACCGGGGAGCAATAAAATAATATCACGAAAGAATACTTCCATGAATATCACTTAGAGCTGATCATTTCAATCGTTTCTGGGTGCCAGGGCTTGGTTGATATGGCACAAATTTAGCAAAAAGTACAAATAGCATAGATGTGTAACTGTCTCGCCCAAACTCTCGAACCATGCCCACAACCATGAGTAGGATGACAAGGTGTTGAACATGCCAGTTTGTTGCACTAACAAGGAGGAAAGACCAACACAAGGAAACTGTTCCATGAAAGGGTAGTAAACACAGAAGACAAAGTGCACAAGTATACCAATATGCGCTACTGCTTCACAACAATAGGCTAGGACTCATCCTGAAAATCAGCTAAAACAGCTTAGCTACCAACGTAGATAGAGACATACTGCAGATTGTATAACTAATATTTTCAACTCCAGGAATCAAAATTACTCGTCTTATAAGAAGGAGAGACGGATTTAGTCTTACTAAAGAATACAAAGCCCTTGCACAATAAAACGGCATTTGAATGTGATACAGTAAACAAATGACTACGAATGCATGCAAAAATTCACAAAAGATACGTACTTCAGAAGACGTGGCCATTCCGCCCTCGTTAACCAGCTACGCAAAGCCAAAGAGTTACGCTAACACCACAAGCCACCAATTAGAAACAACAAAATGTCCGCTTGTGGATGTAAAGGTCACATCACTGAATTATTACAAATTCAAAAATAACAAACAGCTCATTGTTTTCCTAGTTCTACTTTTATGCTGTTGTATTTTAATAAATCGCAAATGAGGTGATCGCAAATGTGTGGTATTAGGGTTGCACGTCCACAAGATATACTGATGCTGATTATTGGTGCAAATAAATTTTGTCACCCAATTCATTCATCGCTGCTAAGAAAATTGGATTTTTAAGTATAATTCACAACTATCTAAGAGAATACCTAAGTTACATCCACATGTAGCGCCCCGAGACTTCCTTTAAGGTAAAAGAAGGCATAGTTGTAGCGTCCCGAGACTCCCTTTAAGGAAAAAGAAGGCAGTGTACTGGGGCAGAAGATATATTCTAGAAACAGAGGTCTTGGGGGCTGCTGGCACGGCGCAAAGGCCGGCCAACCGGCTGGTACAATATGGCCACCAAAGTGACCGAAACCGGCAGTTCGAACAAACAAAGTACTACAATAGTACTAGCGTAGAAATTGTTGGCACAGCCCAAAGGCCGGCCAATCGGCTAGTACAATATGGCTGAAACCGGCAGTTCAAACAAGCAAAATACTACACAGCCCCTCTCTTCTTTCGGGCGTCGTTCCCGACGCTCCCCTCAGTCAGCCTCCGTGTCGGCCATCGCAACGTAATCAGTACTGCAAGAAGCACCCACAGGCTGACCGTCACAGTCATCGAGATTCAAGCGCATGTGTTCTTGTAGTGCCATCAATTCCGCGTAGCACTCTGTGCAGCAAATGCGCATTTCTTAGTCCTCTTCCCCCACGATAATGTGGCCCAATGAAAGATGGGAATGAGAGTCCAAGTTTTTGAATGGGTCGAGACACACACAACACATTGTGATTCCAGGCTTTTTTGATGCCGTGGGAGAAACACGAGGGTATCGTAGAACCCTGAGCAAATGGGGCGACCGGGCCTCATAGGAACAAAATGCATGCGATCCAAGTGTGCAAAGCATAAAACGATGCTCAAGAACAGGAGAGAGAGAGCTTTCAGAGGATGCTTGATCACAATGTCGCTAGTCTCTCTTGGCAGCTCCACTGGACTTGAGAGCAAGGGAGGTGCCGAAGATGGACGTAGATCTCAGCCCTTCCGTTATGGGATGTGAGGGGTTCTCCCATCCATAGAATATGCACTCCATTCACGCAGCCAAAGATTGCCAGAAACGGTATGGGGCGGGATAAAATCCATCAAAGTCCGGTCCGCTTTCCGCTGCCACCAACGTAGCGTCCCGAGACTTTCCTTAAGGTAAAAGAAGACATAGTACTAGGGCAGAATTTGTATTCTGGAACCAGAGGGCTTGGAAGCTGCTGGCACAGCCCGGAGGCTGGCCAACTGGCTAGTCCAATATGGCCACCCAAGTGACCGAGACCAGCAGTTCGAACAAACAAAGTATTCCACCATATATTTCGATAAATGACTGCAATGGAAGTTAGTGCCACAGCGGCATCACCCAGGCATCAAGTCACCAAGTTCGAACTATGTACAAAAAATATATTGATACCTGTCTTCGATGTTATTCGGGAAAGGATCATATCCACAGTAAACTCTTTATGCACGGAGAATTATTTTGGTAGACAACCCGAAGCTACTCGTCCACATCCGCCGATGTTAATTTCAACGTAAATAAGCTGACTGAAGTGCAGATGGCGCATTGTATTACTTGAAGGTGGAACTGGACATGTAATACAGAGTTTATGGGGATTGAATAGTAGAGTTTGCCTTGAGTTAGGACGCTGTTGAGTAAGTTGTCAAGTGTCGAACTCGTTACTCCAGTATCCGGTCGTGTTGACACACAATCATAGAATAATGCCTTCTCCATGCCAAACTCCCATTTCTCCTTCCTGTTATCGGTGGCGACTCCTTGCCCTAAAAGGCAGCATCGTATCAAGGTCGCGGATGGCGGAGTTTCCATTCTTGGGATGATCGTAAAGCAGCAATTTGGAAGTCTATACGTGGGCCTTCTCCCCTTTGCCATCCTGCCACCAAAGGCCATACATCCAAATCCGAGTAGCGCGCAATAGTGTAGAGCAGTGCTAACTTGGCTGTTTTCCGTCCCATCCACAATCAGCTCATCTCGAATGCCATTCAGACACTTGTTTGTAAAGGATGGAATAAAAATTGATGTTTGAATGTGGAGAAGAAGTGCTAACAGTGACAAGGTCCGACCGGCCTTTTAGCCACCGCTTCAACATCGCTTCGATGCTACGACCCAATTACACTTGCATCGTCTAGGAGGGGAAGGAAACTGATCCTACCCGCAGGCGTCAGTGGATGACGGATAGTAAGCACTCACTTATTTACTTCAACTTCTGAAAGCGTAGTGGGCATTGCGATTTGTCTGCACAGCCTCTCGGAGCCCCTTCCCCGCCCTCTTCAAGTAAGGGCAGGGTTCAGCCAACCTGCCCTGAGTTAAGACTCGTGCCAAAGTGTGTTTTGCGATTAACCTTACTTTGATCGATTAATTCTGTTTCTGCAGATTAATTTAAAGGTTTTCAACGGTCCCGCATCCAAATGAGCAGCAAACACCGTGTCCACACCATGTTCAAAGTAAAGATCTGGGCTTTCCAGGCGGAATTGCAACTGCTGTTGAGGCCCCTACATCATTTCCACAAGCTCGACCCAAAGACGCTAGCCCTCCTCTTCCTGCTCCTCTTCATTTGCACACTTGGCTACTTCAGTTGCAGTTACAGCAACCCGAAATCTAGCTCATAACTGACACTTTAGCATAAGCATCCAAGGCTGGTAGGATGACACGTGGGTGGGTCCTTCATAATGGTTAGCGGTTTGTAGTGACAGCTTGCGCAGTGCTAGTGCAACTCCACTCAGTCCCTGTTGGTGCACATTTTGGATGGTTCAGGCAAGGTTCAGCAGGAAATCACTTTGACAGTGGACCAGACTGGATAGACATCCCTGTGTACGATTGCACAAACAATTCGCATCCAACATCCTGCGTCACCTGCAACACGTATTCTACCCTAGAAATATAATGGGAGTAGGATGGGACCAATCGGGTTTCCCTGAAGTTGACTTGATTTCATGTGGACGATACATAGTGCCATTAGAGACTGCAGTCATTCACTGATGACAAGGACGTTCGTGGTATGGAAAAGGAGGAGGAGGAGGAGGAGGAGGAGGAGATTCAAAGAGGCCTTCTGTCACATGTGGTGCTCATACAAAAGACTTTGTCTAAATTACTTGCCTGTGGCCGCAGTATTGCCGACAGGCATTCAGAGCACATTACTGCCTCCCATAAAATCCGTACTATGTGTTCAATTACGCTTTAAAGAAATGCACTACGCTATTTGATTTTCAAGCTTACCAATCAGGTTAGCATTAGCATCGACAGATGTGGACGAGTGGCTTGCGGTGGTCGTCACACTGCGGATCTTCACTTATGAGTTAACTTGGGATATGCTCCTATCCCCAGTAACATCGGAGACAGGCAACGACATTATCTGCAACACTAAATCTAACTCGGCGACTTGGTGTCTGCGTGACGCTATCGCAGTATTTGATAGCAAGTATTCTGCTGCGATAGCCTTACATTGCCAATTTCACCAGACGATATGAAACCAAATGCAGGCATGAGTGACACATGCCCTAAGGTTTCACTGGGACAATCACATTGAGTAATTACAGACCACACCCCACTGACCATGCAATAGGTGGACAGATGCAGAGAGGTGCCCAGTTGAAGCAGAGCAAGGCGGCAAGCGAGCATACATCTCGTGACAAAGTATCCCAACCTACCGTTTGCAGAGCTCAAGTCCATCCCTCTTATTTCTTTCTGACTCGTAATCTACTCAACATAGACCATGGACGAGCAGAAAATCTATTATTTGCCAAAAAAGATAAGTTGCATAGCATATGTTTTGGCGATTTTGCCTTACCTTGAAGACACAATGCTTTCTGTGATCAATGATCACTGCCTCGAATAATAGGACTGAACGTGCACACATGCACACTCAGACCACTATCGCATGCACAAACACACGAGGGATAGAATTGGTGTCTTTTGAAAACAAGTCTAGCAGTGACATGAAAAGTTGTACAGACTACATATGCTTAGCGAAGAGAAGAGAGAGGGATACGTAGTGTCGCAACACCATTAATGCGTGCGATACCCAGCCTCCACATCAGCATCATCGCCTCGGTGTCGACCACTTTCCTTGCCTTTGCATTCTAAAGAGGCAATGTACTCGCTACTGAACAGTGCTCAGTAGAATCACTGGGTTCGACATTGGTTAGAGCAACGTTGCAGCGAAGAGACGAGGATGAGGCATGCACCTCATTCATACCGCCGGTCTCATATTGTTAGCTTGGTGCGTACTTCCCTCTCCACAGCACGTTGAGGTCTTTACTGTGCTACATCGCTAACGGTTCTACTGAATGTGGCAGCTGAAGCGCGAAACTCAATGTGGTCAGCAGTGACACCGTCCATCCACCGTCGCAAAGCCACCACACTCGCATCGATCTTCCCACGTGACTGGCGGACTGACTGCGCGTCGTTACCTTGCCTCCACGCGCTTTCATAACCCGCGACATTTCACCGCCGTTATGCGAACTGAGCTGTAGTGCGTGCAATTTACTGCTGTCTCGCTTTACCGCCTCATTTTGCATCCCGAATTCGCCCTCTGCATTGCTTGGCTTCTTATCCTCCTTCATTTCATTGGTTGGATTTATCTGCGCGACTCCACCAAGTCCTCGACCGCCACTCCTCCCCAATCTCAGGATAGGGAATGACTGAGCTCGACCTCACGAGCAATGCATCTTCGGAGGGGTGAGTTATGAACCACTGCGTGATATTGAACCCATAGCACGAGGCGGCTCATTTAGTACTGAAGTCAAGTTAAATCAAGTCCTCAAGACACACTTACTTACGTACTGGCTTAGTGTGGAAGCAGTTCTGCCTCGTAGGGGTAAGTGTGATGTTGTGCCCCCATGATGCATGCATCATGGAGTGGAAATTTAGGAGGGGAAGGGGATGGGTTTCCAAATTACCAACATTTGACGCTTGCCTTTGAAGTCCAATGCAGCAGTGTACATCGCAACTCACATTGTGCCACAGAAATGCGTTGCTTTATCGCTGCTGATCGCGGGACCACCATAGCATTGTGGAGTATATCCTCACCTGTACAGGCAAACTGACGTCGCCTTCACATCCAGTGACGAATTACGCTCGCTCTATTCTGCTCTCACCCACACTCATCTCCTCCCACGTCCTCTCTGCCTCTCTTACTCCCTCCCTCTCTCCCTCCCTCCACTTCTCCCTCCGTCTCTCTCGACTAGCGCACGAGATGACTGTCGTACCTCACCGAATTCACTGTAAATTAGCTGAATTGTTTGTGTGCATGATGTCTGCCCTCAGCCTCATTGTGTGAAACGCAGCCACGTCATGCACCTCACAGCAAAGTCGATGACAATACAGCTGGGTTGTTCTGCTCTTCTGATGCAGCGCGACCTGCTTATGAGGTGGACTACTTCCCAATCCTCCTTCTCATTACATACCAACTAGCAATCAAACATGGGCACTATGACCAACTGATGGTGATGACGAAGTTGAAGAGCGCGATGCTGGATATGGGAAGACAAGCTGAGAGAAGGTCATTAAGTGAATGACGTTTCTAGATGCAATCTAAACATTTAATTTCATTTCACTGACGATATGTAGAACACTCCTAACCATTAAACGTGTTATTTGCATGTGAAATGCAGAAGTACATGTTGGCATCGTGGAGGAGATAATACCTCCACATTGGCATCGTCTTCGTTCTCCTCCTCCCAACTCCCGCTTTCCCACATTGTGGCTGACTACGTGGACACATTCAAATGGCACAATGTGGACAGAAATGAAGTCACACAAGGCTGCTTGCATTAATTTATCTAATGTTCAATCTGTGGCATTGTACAATATGAAAGGCCACATAAAAGACTACTGTACTGGGGTGGAATAGCTTCCTCAGGCGAACAAGCGCACTAGCGAACTTGGTGACAGGAGAGGCTAAAGCGGCTCCGCACGCGCACTTGAAATCGCTTAAGCCAGCGCCGCTATCTCCTTTCTTCAGCCTTTTTCTTCGATGCATCGATGCATTCGCGTCCAATTCACTCTCCATGTCCACCTGCACCTCGTCGTGCGCCTCTGCCTCCGCCTCTGCCTCCGCCTCCAACAACATCTCTATTGTACATCTCATTCACACCACCACTGCTGTCATTTCCTATGCCAACGGATCTTCCGTCTCCAATCTTACCAACCACTGACTTCCTTCGCCTCTCAACATCCCCTTCCTCCTCCTCCAGCTCGCGTTACTCCTCAAGTTAAAACAATGCCACAATGACAAAGCTAGAATTGAATCCACCAATCGAGGAATGATCTGGTAGGAATGAGTTTGTAGGCAGGCTCCACTTCTACTCTAGGCTTCTTCCAGCTGCGCTTATAACAGTTAGGTGAGCAGACAATCTTCGGAGCATCAAGGCAGCGTCTCTCCCGAAAGAAAGTCACAGGACAAGAGAGATGGCGACGAGAAACATCTGAGGTGCCGAGCAAATGCAACAACTGCGAGGACCTTCTTGTCGACCTGTGTTTGCAATACTTTTGAAATACACAATAAACCCGTGCGCACAAGTTGGTCATTTTCACTACTCAGACGCTTCCGTGATCCACTCGTACTTGGTAGTAGCGTCCACCAGAACACTCGAGTTACCGAATTCGGTGGAAGGTCACTCCTCTGCAACTAACGTTGCCAATGAGCTTCGAAGTCTGAGTGTTGTGCACTTCGTGACTGTTGGTATTGCTATGCATGCAAGTCTCTGCAGGAATGAGGACGTTGCAGGAAAACCAAAACTAATGTACACACATCTTTCCTACTAGTCCTGCTCACGACATCACCTCACTGTGGCGTCAGAAATAAAAGGAGCGAGAGGTTTGCTCTCGTAAATGTGGGCAATCTTGCCAATTTATATGTGCCCGCCTTCCCACCTTGTCCATTGGATAGTCCTCAATGAGTTCTCTTCATTTGTATTGATTGTTCCTTATTTTATGCAACACGCTACGCCGACCGACACTCGCCCTCCCTCCCTCCCCGCCGCCTACTCATATCCTTCCTGTTGCCTCGCATCTACCCCTTCCAATTCACGTTCGCCTCCTCGCCTCTGTTCCCACAAACACACACACTCGTGCAAGTACTTGTCACCGCACCTGCCACAACTTCTTCCTAAGTGGCTTTCTGGTTATGTCCATTTCCCCCTCTACCTCTGTTAATCATGATGCTGTATTCCCTCTTTCCCTCCTTCTCTCTTTCCAAACACTCTCCTTTAATAAATCCCTACCTTTCTTCTCCAACTTCCATTGCTTATTTCCCTATTTCTGGCATTGAATCTCCCAGTCAATCTGTATTCATTCATTCCTTTATTCAATTTGGTACACAGTCTCTCAATCCATGTCATCACACATCATTCGCTCCCTTCAATCTCTCTCGCTCAATCTATTTCCCTCTTTTACTACATTTCTCATTTATGCATGCCTACATTCATTGCCAGTTTCACTGTTTACGTGAGGCTAAAAGACATTCTTCTTTCCTTCATTCCTTCCTTCCTTCCTTCCTCCCCTGTTCCTTCTCTTCATCAATCTCCCTACTTTTCTATCTCCTCCCTTTATTTATGCTTCTCCTCGTTCGTTGTAGGTGTCTTCTTTCCTCATTCTCCTCCATTCATTCCTCCTTTTACATAAGAGGAAATATTACTGCTGCTACTACTACTAATAACTTGTTAATTAAATCAAAGCAGCCATTTCCTCTCCCATAACATTCTCAGTACTTCTCCTTGTTCATTGTAGGTGTCTCCTCCTCTCATTCTCCCTACCTCATCCCTCTTTTCACACACGAGGAAGTACTAATGCTACCAATAGCCTTCTCATTAGAACAAAGCATCCATTTACTCTCTCCTCTCATCTACTCGCCCTCAACACTTTCAATGTTTTCGCCAACACCATTAATAGAAGCAACAAAATCTAACACCACTCATCAGGGAGGTCTCAATACTTTCCCCCCACTTCATCAACTTCCACTTCATTACTTTCACATTTCATCTCATCCACCCTCACCTCTATTTGTGACACAGAATCACATGTTTATTACCGATTTACCGTCCCCATCACCGTACACCCTCCATATTCCTACCATTGCTACTGCTGTATCAAGTCTTCTACACACCTGCATACGTAACTGCCCCTTCAGCTCCTTCCGTCCGCCCCCACACCACTGACAAAGACACTGACTCGCCTTCCCTCCACCACACTCTTTCTCCATCTCTCTCTTCCCTTCTTCAATTCCCTCTTCCCTTTACTCCTACCTCTCATCTTATTTTCACTCACACATACTCTGTAGGTACGTAGGTAGTTAGGTGGGTAAGGGGAAGGGGGGGTACCTGTCACGACAGCCCAATAATTCCCATGCACCCATAACCCTTGCCCACCTCAGCTTTACCACTTACACCTCTATCACACCACTTTATCCTTCCCTATTTCCCTTTCTCCGCGTCCACTCCTTTCTCTGCGCATTTCCTGCACAAACATTCTCTCTCGTCTCCTAATTCCTCCCGCTTCTCCTTCCTCATTATACCTGCCTCTTTTCCTCGTCTACTCACACTTGGTACGTTAGGCGATGTGACAAACCTGGGTGAGAGCACCATTCCACATTCATGATACTACCCTTCAGGCTTGTCAAAATTCTGCAAAAGTGCCCATTGTAGAGAAGAGTTGACCAAAGTATTAGTTGTCAATGGCGATAGTGCATTCACCCTCCCTGTATTAACACGGAGCTTGTTTGAAATCATCAGTTTGGCGCCTTTGCACATTAAACGAAAATGCTTGTTTCAGGTGATTAGTGGAGGGCATTGATGGCTTGAAGCATATCTAGTATTTTCGGTTATTTGCACTGCACACGTAAATTTCGCCCCTCCGTCGTTTGATCCCGGTCCATTGACCATGCCTTGAGCGCTGTCATCCTGGCTTTGTGAGCATGCATATGTAGGCGTTTTGGCGGCCTAATTCGATCCTTATATAAAGCGGCACCTTCGAGTATTTTATCTCTTAAGTGTTATTATCAAATGTTTATTGCGTATACCAGTGAAGTACAACTGCACAACAATGGCAGCCGCCAATGCGTTGCGCCGACGTAAGTGATGTGCGAGTGGAAGTGGGCTAGGCCAGAGGCTGTGCCTCAGTGAAGTGGGGCGATGAACGCTCCTTACAAAACAAAAGCCGTCTCTCACTGCCTATCTCAACAGCAATCGAAAGTCTGTGTTTTGTGCAACTATGCAACCCATATTCGCTTATAAAATGAAGGCTCCGATGGCAGTTTGAATGGTCTATTTGCGATGGCCTACATTCCAATTAGCAGGTCTTATTTTCAAGGCAACACACAAGCAGACTGCCAGCTCAATGGAGCAATGGTAAAGGGGAAGTAAATGAGGGCAAATGATTGCAACTTTGCATAAACCCTCTCAACTCCAGATGTTTGGAGCTCATCCATTGCGTCGATTTCACGCTGTGCAATGTCTGCATTCTGCTTGATCTCAACCTTGCAGTCTAAAGAGAGTTTTGAAATCAGGGCTTCACTGCATGTACAGTTGCTTCATTCCACGATGAAGTAATTGTTGGCTGTAAACCTGAGGTTCTGTAGTGTCTGTAACCGCCAACTACTAGGTCTGCTCATGGGTGGTAGGCAGTTGTAATAGTCCAGCATTTCCATTTAGCCTCTACTGGTTGTCCGTACAATTATTCTGCTTCGCAAATGCACTGATATCTCAGGCATAGATAAATGCTCATGCAAACTTGACGACTTACTTTGGCAGAAATCGCTGAGCTGAGATTTCCTACTTTTCAACTTACCACACCCGCTATGAGAAGGTTGAGTGAATTAAACAAATTTATTGAAGTGGGAGGGAGGATATGGGGTGGGATAGTCGGATTGGTGAAGTTGTGGACACCTCGGATATCAGATAGCAACCATTAATCCATTTGATGCTCAGCCTCCACATCAGCATCGTCGCCTCGGTGTCGGCCACAGCCTTTGCAATTGTAGTCTGCAGATGAATGTCTTCGCTACTGACTAATGCTCAGTAGAAGCGGTTGATTCGACATTGGCATGGACAACGCTGCTGCGAAGACAGGAGGACGAGGCATGCGCCTCATTCCTAATGCAGCCTCATAGTTTTAGCATGCTACATATTACCTGCTCCGAAATAAATCATGGTTTTCAGAGTGCTACATTACTAACGGTTCTGTAGAAAGTTATGGCTAATTTTAGGTGTGTCACTCCCTAATTCACTTTCACACACGAGGAAATAATGCAACTAAAAATTTCTTTTTAATTGAAGCAAAGCATCTATTTTCTCCTAACCCACTCCTCTCCCATAACACTTCAACACCGAAAATGGCAAAGAAATCTAACATGACTTATTAGGGAGAACTCAATACCTTCCCTCCACTTCATTAGCTTCTACTTCACTATTCTCTCATCTCTATTTGTGACACACACATGTCTATTACCGATTTACAGTCCCCATCACCGTACACCCCTCATATTCCTACCACTGCTACTGCTGTTTCAAGTCTTCTACACACGTGCATACGTAACCGCCTCTTCTGCTCCTTCCGTCCACCCCCACACCGATGGCAAAGACACTGGCTCGCCTTCCCTACGCCACATTCCATCTTCACCTCTTCCTCCCTCCCTTCTATTCAGTCTCCCTTTTACTTCTATCTCCTTTTTAATTTCCATGCAAATCTTATATAATATGCAGTGTTTGCTGCCACCTGCGTTCCTCCACTACCACTACCACTACTAAAACCGCATTTAATAGAGCCAAAGAGTAATGAGCAGACAGCCTACTCTATTGCATATTTTACATAAATGAAAGTGGATGGCCTTAGAGTGGTGGGAATGGTGTGATGGCACCAACTACAAGCCTTCCCTTTGCACACTATTTAGTGATTGCGCAATTCGGTTTTACTTTGCCCACTCTCATCTCCAACGACGCTGGAATTCAGAGCATGAGATATCAGGTCGTGGAATAAGAGGACTCCGACCCGACCCTCTTTGTTTCGACGCCCCTTTTTGGTAAGAACCACTAACCCTTCAATGCAGGTTCATTCATCGCGACATCTTGTCAATCTGCACTGCGCCTCACCTTCCCTATTTGACAAGAGAAGTGGGTGACGAGTGTTCTCCCCTGCTTTCCTCGTTGGAGTTCTTTTGCACCGGCCAGAGTATTCCCCGTGTAGGTGGTGGAGTGCTTTGAGAGTGAGAGCACTCCATCATGGGAGTTGGAGTTGGAAGGAGGGAGGAGGGAAGGGTATTAGTGAGGGAGGAGTGATGTGACATGGAGCACCTTATGGCTTGCAGATGGTTTAAATGCTGCAGAATGAGGAGGAGGAGCTGGAGCGTGTGGGTCAGTGGAAATGTCTGCAAGTATGCGTCTCCGCGAAAGAGGAGGTGGGGAAGGAAAGGGAGTCAGTGACTGGTGGGATTGAAGAGGGCAGTGCAAATGGGAGGCAGAGAGGCGCGGTGAGGAGAAGGAGCGTGTGAGGTGACGTTCTCGTCTGCATGGAAGGAGCAATGAAGACTGAATTTAGTGAGTTACTTTTTGAGAACTCTCCACTGGTGGCGATGAGAAAAGGTAGTGAACACCATACGCCATCTCGTTCGTTCGACCTACTCACCCGCGTGCACTCGCCTCCTCTCCATTCACGAAATCCGTTTGAAGCAGCATGAGGAGGAACTGCTTCCACACTGAGCCAGTGTGCAAATGCATGTCCATCGAGAACTTAACTTGACTTCAGTATCAAGTTAGCCACTTCTTCCACTACGTTAAATAATTCGCAGTCGTAAATAGCTCACCCCTCCGAGGATGGACTTCTCCTGACGTCTGCCACATTGATTACCCAGGCTGGGGTTGGAACAGTAGCAGCGAACAACGTTGTGGAGCTGCGTAATTGACTCCAATAAAATGTGTAGAGAAGAATGAGGAGAAGCCAAATTATGCAGAGGGAGAAAGAAGGTGCACAATGGGGTGGTAAAAGGAGACTGTAATACATTGCACACACTGTGGCACTGTGGTGCATTCCTCATCACGGTAGTGGCATGCTGCTGATTGAGAAAGCGAGTAAATGGCAGGTGAGGCCGTCTAGTCCGTCAGGTGGAGGAATCGATGAGAGTGTGGTGGCTTTGAGTCGGCGGCTGGATGTTGTCACTCCTGACCAATTTGCCTCTCACGTTGAAGGCGGCACTTTCAGAAGAACTGTTAATAATGCAGTGGTGGTGGAGGAACGAAGGTGGCAGCAAGCGTTGCATACCAAATTAGGTGTGTTTGTGTGTAAATTAATGGGAGATAGGAGTAAGAAGGAGACAGAATGGAAGGAGGGGAAGTGTATTGTCAAAGGAGTGGGTAGGACGGAAGGAGGGGAAGAGGTGGTAACGTATGCAAGTGTGTAGAAGACTTGATACAGCAGTAGCAGTGGCAGTGGCAGTGGAAGGAGCATGAAGGGTGTGCAGTGGGGAGTACGGTGAATCGGTAATAATAGTAAGCAAACGCCTAAAATGAGCCACCACTTTCAGCAGAACTGTTAATAATGCAGCGCCTTAAGGACATTGACATGTTGCGGAGTAGGAAATGCGTCCCATGCTAATAATGTGCAACAGCAGTATGAATGATGGGCATGCCTTACCCCCGTGTCTTCGCTTCGACGTTGCCCAAGCCAATGTCGAATCAACTGCTGCTACTGAGCATTATTCAGTAGAGAGGATGATTTATCGCAGAATTTGATAGCAAGGTCTGTGGTCGACACCGGGACGATGACACTGATGTGGAGGCTGAGTATCGCATGGTTGTGGTTGTGGTGGTGGTGTTGTGACACCACACGTCCTTCCACCTTCCTCTTGTGAACCGAATCTAGTTTGCGTACCTTTCCTTACCTCTGTTAGAGCTGTGTTCGTTAGACACGAATCCTGTACCCCCGTGTGTTTGTGTATGTGCTAATGGTTTGGGTGTGCATGTGTACATGTGCAGCAGTGTTTCTTCAACATAGGGGAAAGCGTGTTAAAGCATATGCTATGCAGGTAGCATGATGTTGGTTTATAAATAAACTCCTGCTCAATTTGTGCATATATTGGGTCGATTGTGGGGGAGAAATATGAGGGATGGTCGCGACCTCTGGAATCGATAGATGACGATCTTCTTCCATACGATTTGTTCTCACCTACTGCCTTGCTCTACTTTAAGTCACGCGTAAAGTAGATGCGTACCCAGCCAATACGAAGTAATCACGCAACTGCGTAGCTTCATCTTCTTCTTCTCCCAAATGCATGAAAGAGGTCGCTAGCTACATGACTTTCAGCTGCACCCAAAACATGGCAAATGGAATTGAAGGGCGTGTGTAAGCTAGATCAACTGCGAATCTGTGTACGCATGTGCTTCCCTGTGTCTCGCCCTCTGCACATCCCAATCCCCACAAAACAAGGTTTAGCATCTCTGGTGGTGTGAGAGTGCAGTACATCCTCCAAGAAACGCAATCGGAGAGCTCTGATTCACGCCAACTCATTTAAAGTCCAATTTGTGCTCCTTCAGGAAAGTGGCTGAGCTCAATGCTGGTGATTTGACCGTCAAATTCTTAATGAGCTTGCCACACCCATCAGCATGCTTCTATCTATTGGTGAAAATAAAAGCTGTTCATCGTGGAAATGCTTGCGTTGATGTGATTTAGACATGTGCACACATCAAAGCCTTCGCACTGACCATCCACTCGACAATTCCAATGCAAACTTCCCAAATGTCCTCTCCATTGCGGTACCTTATTCTCGTAAGAGAAGAAAGACGTGTTGCGTCCCCTACACTAAATTGCTGTTGCATTCCAGTGCCTCAAGACCACGCGCACACAATGCCCCGAGGTTATTCTCCCGCCCGGTTGCTAAGCCCGTATGGTCACCAGGGTCAAGTTGGCGTTCACTCAATAGCAGTCTAATGTCCTCCGAGGCACCGCAGCGTTTTGGGCCAGGAATGTTTGCTACGAATCAACTCATTTACAGTGGGACCGACGACTTCAATGAGGGCCTCACTTATTCCCTCCACCTCCTGGAAGCTTGGTGGACACACCGATCTGACTGCACAGCGTCTCAGAGACCAACACAAACACCCACCCTGTCCTCTCCAAGTGAAGGGGACGCTTCTGCCAGGTCTCCCTTGAATTAATACTATCATGAGTGTGTGGCTCATGCTAATCGGGTTTATTTTGCTCCGTTGATGCCGTTTCCACATTGTAGTCCCTAGGGTTTGATACGCCTCCGCAACCAAGTTTACTGCAGTCACCGTATCCACATCAAGTTCCAAGTCAAGATCTCAGTCACCTAGGCAGAACTGCAACTGCTGTTGCGGTCTCAAGACTGTTCCCCTACGTTCGACTGAAAGACCCTCGTCCTTCTGCTCCTCAGCTGATCCCCTCCTCTTCACTTGATTACTCGCTCAGCTAAGGCGAGTCATCATCTGTCAGGCTTTGAGGGCGATTTTGCCACTCAGCCTTGTTCACAGCCTCATTGTGCACCTTCCTCAGCAATCACGCCACCTTCGTAACACATACGATTCCCCGAAGTCAGAGGCGCCGAGTCCACTTTCACCACTGCAGTCCTCTCAGCACAGTAAGGCATCAACTGAATTAGATTACAGGCCACTTTCCCACACTATGTGGACGGATCAGCCCACGAAGTGCGTGGCATAGTGCACCAACAACAATTCATCTCAGCTTACAGCACCATTCCCCTTCTCCCTTTATTCTGGCCCAGATTCAGTCGCAACCGTCTAGTGTGCACTGTAAGCTCTGTAATGCAATCCTTCGTACGAAGCCAATCCGCATCGGGAATGAGCTCACGCAGTGCCAATTAGCACGATCTCCATGCCAGATATGCTATCCACTTACGTGTGGAAATATGCTGGCATTCTGATGGAAGGAATCGTGCTGCACTACAGACGAACAGCCAGAGGACAAACTCGGTTATCGAGAGGTAGTCGCACGAAGTGGGATAGCCTGGCCAACGTCCACCCAGCCACTGCGAGTATCACTTCTTTCAAAGCTCCACCACTCCCTTCCTCCACTTAAGTCTGTGATCTCAAATCGTGGCAAAACTCATCTAATCAAGCCATTCGTTCACTCCAAGTGTGATGCCAGCGTTTAGTCTTTGAGACTTCAAGACATCAAAATGGAGGAAGTGCAGTACGTAGCAGCCTCAAATAAACACTTGCATTTCGAAAAGTAGAATACGCTTAAAAATGGTAGGTCTCCATAGGCAAATAGGTCATCATGCTTTCATTCACAACTGCATACGGAGTAACATCCCACCTGCAAGTTAGGCGCGGAAGGAGTAAATTTATGTCGACTCAACTGAAAACATGGTAAACCTTTGCGCCCTCGTACACATAATTTGATTTCCGATTGGCAGGTCATTTGGTAGCAAAATTGACGTACACTATCAGTTCGCATTATAATAAGCTTATTCAAGTCCCCCAAATAGTCCTTTGCTAAGGCAAAATAGGGAATGGAAATCAATGCAAGCATTTAATAACACGTTTATTACCAGCTGCAGTGACTTCCTTTGAGGGTAAATTTTGGGGAAGCATCGAGAAAAAACCTTGATGGTGTTAGTAACAATCCTCAAGGATGCCATTCGGACCTAGGTTAAAGGTGCAATTCGCACAAATCATTCTCCACAGACACTCCACAAATGGAGGAGACTCAATCTTACCAATGTTTCCACAATTCTTCCAAGTGCTTCTCTTTTTCACATACTTTGGCACAATGCAATGCTATCTTCTTCAGCGCCGTTGTCATCGTCACGCAAACCTCTTTCTCCTCCATTTGCATTTTCTCTGCAAATAACAACATTCATCTCTACCACTCGAAAAGTACAAAAGCACCTGAGGTGAATAATGAAGTATACGAGTATTTGTTGCTGAAATGCTTTGAGCCGGTGAACTCATCTCAAAATACAGTAAAGCCATACCCAAGGAGGGACGCAAGACGTCTTGCAGTGCTTTCATACTCCTAAATGAAGCATCCAGCTCATCATTTACCAGATCTATACTATCACCATCCACAATGATCTGGTGGATCCGTTGCAGAACCTTCTCGATGGGCTAGGAACGGTGTCGACTTAAGTAGTGCAAACCCAACTTACTGTTACAAATGGAGTAGAGTTGAAGCGTTTGCAAATCTCCTTGTAAAGATAAGGCACATCGCACGTACTAGAGAATGCTACACGTGACAACAAAGAAATACCCCAGACGAGGAAGGCGTGCCAAACGACTTATATCCAGGGCAGCAGAAGCTCCCAACTTTATGCCTTCGCCACCTGATTGACTCCTCAATTCGTTCAACAGTGCAGACAGACGATCTGCCGATTTAACAGCACTATCAAAACGCCCCAGTGCCTTCAAACAGCAAATAAATTAGGCAGGAAAACATACCAATAATTTCAACGAATACACGTTAGACGAGAGGCTATTGAGGCAAGTCCTTGCACACACAAGTTGCGATTTCTTCTCCATCTGACAATAGTAAAAATGAGGTTTTTTCCAAAAAAAGCCTCCCAACTCGAAAATATACTTACAAAACGCCTTTCGAAATCAGCAGAGAAGCAAGCTGCTTCACGGACTTCCTTCCTCAAAGAATCCACACAATCTTCGCGAGCTTTAAGAGTTGCTAACTGGTTTTCCAAAAAATCCCGCTTCGCCTTCATGCCAGCAAGTGCAGCACGAGAGAGAATCGGTGGCGAGTTCGCCTTTTTCTACCAGCATTTACGGGATGTATGCAGCAAACCCTCAGTTCATCTCTTTCTCGAACAAGTTCCCCGATATGAGGAAGCATTCTCTTACAGGCAGCATAGGTCCGAATGTGTTCCAAGCAGCGCCTCTAAACAGAATTAAATAGGAGGAAGCTTGCATCGATGGAAGAAACGCTAAAATCATCCAAACTACAAAAAAAGGTATTTTCTGACGGGTGCTCCAGAACGGGTGTGTTTTTCGCCTCAACAGCGTCAGCAATGGCCCTCGCCAAAACTGCTCCAGAATACTTTTTGATAGCATCACTAAGTCGAACAGAAAGCCTATTGGTTTAACTAAGTTTAAAGAAGGCACACTACGCAGGTGACGAAGCTGCACCACTCTTGTTTTGATATCCCATAAGCAAATCCTCAGCCTAAAGACATTATTGTTAGGGAAGAATTCACCTCTTCTTTGACTCCAACCCGCATAAAATCATTCATTTCACGGCCCCTGCTACTAGGTGTCAAAATGGTATCCTACCTACTGTTCAGAATAGAACTATTCAGTAGAGCCATGTTTTCTGACATGATATGCGAAATGCTCTCCAGCTCAAACCTCAATCTGTTTACTTCAGCAGCTTTAATTTGCAAAAGCGCAGCCATTAATAGCAAACACACTAGCGAAGTAGTAGACCACAGAGTTCCTATTTAGCAGAACAAACTGTCAGAAGAGCGTCAGTGCACTTCAACAAATAACACAGCATAAAATTCTGCGGAAAATACAAAGCAACTTAGCACGCTAAAGAACCCTAATTATATATATATAGCCACAAAACCTAACGAAACATAAAAGAGCTGAAACATTAGCTCACGTTCCTAGTTAAAATAGTAGATAATCTGCGCGAAAATCTTTCCTCTTTAAAGTTGTTGGAACAGTGCGTGTGCATCAACGGCTGCTTGTGATCACTTGTAGATACTTATATTACCAGGTTGAACCTGGGTTTTTAACGACCACTGAGTGATTGTCATTGGAATCGTTAAGTTCTTCATATCTACCTTGTGGGCGAGCTGCGAAAGGACATTTTATATTTGGTTTTGGACGAGTGGTATGGTTCCTTGGGCATTAATCATTAAGCTACCTAACTCCCGCTCACGCGCTTTCTACTGTTTTGTAAATTATGATAAGGACTTCTAGGAGCATTCATCCTTCTCATACCTGAAGTCGTCGTAAACAGGAGGAAGAGTGGGAGGAAAGCAATACGACCGTTGCATCTGTGCCGGATGGGCTGGCGCTTAGGTCACACTGGCAGCCCCCATGCCTGCTGCATGTGAAACGTGTATGTTCTGCCCTAGTATTATGTCTTCTTCCATCTATAAATGGAACTGTAGTAGCCGCAGGACTGCGTGCTAAATGTTACATTTGCTGGAAAATATATGGAACACTTTGTTCGCCGGAATTGCCATTTTTGGTCACTTGGGTGGCCATGACGTGCTAGCCGGTTATCTGTCCTCTGGGCCATACCTGCAGCTCCTGATCCCTCTATTTGCAAAGTATGTATATTCTGTCCTAATGCTACGCCTTCTTACCGTAAAGGAAGACTCGGGACGCCGCAATTTAAGTCTCCAGTCGTTAATCTTTCTTTATCTCGAGAATATTAACAGCCGAGCAACTGCACTTACGTCTGCAAAGTTTTTTTGCCTTATTTGACTACAATTTTTGGTCACAGGGCAACGTTTGCACGCGTTCTGGCCTAACGAGTCACTTTGACCCTTTTTTGTAAAAAAACTTATTCTTTTTCTAGCACAATACCTTAAACCTTTAAAAAATCCGATACTCTGCAGTGTCTGCGGAACATGTTATTTGTTAAGCCAAGAAGGGATTATGTCTAGTCACTCATAAATCAGTGTACTACTGCTTGACATAATTTTTCGCTGTTTTTTGCATTGAATTCTATGGTTATTTACATGGGCCAGTTTTGATTTCGATTTTGGTACCAAAGCTTTTCATCTTTCGTATATCACAGCCTGAAATAAAAAAGCGATGTAGTGCTCCACGGTTCTATCCGTCGCTAAAAATTTTTACCTACTAGCAAAAGCAATTAGGGCTGTTTTGAAAAATGTTCCTTATTTTGTAATTTAGTCACTTTATTTACTCTGTTCTGAGGTCACCCCTCTTAACGCGGTTGAATTGTTACGGTTGGCTTGTGACGTGCTGGTCTGTGTATGTGACATGACCGATTCTCGTCACTATCTCGTCTCCATTCCTGATTACGATATCAGAGATCAGGATTATGTGACATACTTTGTTCAAGTTAGGGTAATTGCTGTCTTAGTTTATTACACGACCCTTAATTTACCTTATTTTACATGCCACTGAGTTTTTTTGTATGTGGCTCGTTTATTTGGACGTAAACTCATATAAATAAATTTTTGAATTATGTTGCTGCAGCTCCTGTTTGTTAACGGTTGCAACACATTCTATAACCCATCCGACTTTTTTCGACTTCGGTGAAGATTTGCTGTCATGTTAAAAATTAGGCTTAACTTCAATATTTCCTTGATTTCTTTATAGGCTTTGTCTAGTGAAGCGTTAGCATTGTCGAATGGCGTCAAGTCGTGGTGCATTTCGCGGCGATTCTCAGAGTTTTATCGTCTTCGTAGCATATTAGAACACAAACTGCCTACTTGTCTGATCCCACCGCTTCCTAGTAAACAGGACGGCGCAAGCAAAGGGTGGTATAAGATTGTTTCCATCGTTGGCACCAGGAGCGTTGGTCACGTTTCCATGGACGCCATTCCCGGAGCTCTTGTTGGAAGGCGTTTTGATGTCGATTTGATTGACTCTCGTCGGCAGGCCCTGGAAGCCTTTCTCATTCGGTGCTTATTGCATCCTCGAATAGGTCATTCGCCTATTTTACATTCGTTTCTTCGTGATTGTGAGGACTGGGTTGATTATCAGCAAAGCCATGTGAGTCAAGCTATGCAACTAAGTGACTTTCGGAATGCTTATTCAGAAGTCACAGTTATGTTTCTCCATGTCATTACTTTAGGAAAACAGTTTGATGGATAGAAGAAACATAAGTGAAGACGGTGAAAAAAAAGTGCAGAGCTCTGACGAGCTGGTGTCACCTTCTTCGGACCCTGCATGCGATGCCAGTACCCTACCCGAAGCACTACAGCAGAGATCTCAGGATCTTTTGGGCTCAATTAAGCGATTTGTCGACTTAAGGAAACAAATTGGCAGAAGGCGAAGTGTGCTTAGTCCGTTATACAAGCAGGCAGCTGATGCACTTCATCGTTGGTGTCCCTTTGAACAGCAGGACTTACCAATTTCTGATTCTACTCAGGTAGTCTATTTGACTTGTTTTGGATTTTTTTTTCAGTGGCATAAAGCGCTATGATAAGTGGAACAGTCAATTGCTTTATCGAATCTCGTTTTTAGGGAAGGGGTCTGTCTATAATGCATGCATTTTTTGCAGCCTAGCTGTTATTTGTTTTAAGTCAGTTTGTTATTATTGGTTGCATTCACTGTCAAGCTTTGGCCAGCCTATTTAACGTAACTTTGACTGCTATTTGTATGTGATGTTGCAGACCCTGGCTCATGTCCTCGACAGCTACCACGATCTACTGGCGCTGATAGGGGATGAGGAGAGCGATATCGACGATCGGCTGCAGGGTAACGTGCGCTACACCGCTGCCCTCTTTGAGCTCTGCTCCCGCGAGTCCTCCATCCGGCAAGCCATCGACGCCGAGCGTGCTGTTCAAAATCAACTGCAGCATGATGCTCTGTTACTCAAGGTAGGTCTAGGTGACACTGCATTATTTTGCCCTAGCTGGTGTGCATAAAAGCATGCACCAATGCGCGAGGGGCAGCCAATCAGGCTATCTTCCTCCTCAAGATTCTCTAAATGTGGTAGCCGATTAACTGTCTACCCCTCGGCTAGGCTCATTAATTTCTAATCTTATCATGTTTTGCATTGTGGCCATGAAAAAAGCTTTTTGGTGGTGCGACCTAAAAACTTTTCTGGATGTAGGCTTGGAGTTGGTGTTTGTGCCAGGCCCCTTTTTTTCACACAGCATTGCTTGTTTATTTTTAGTCATAATCCCGGGAAATGTGTTTGTACCTCGATTGCAGCTTTAAAAAGTGCATGTATTTCTTTAAAATTGCGCATGGATGTGGAAGTGTGTCAAATAGAAGACTGAAGGATATCTGAGTTGCAGGAATTGGGTCATTATTGGGCACATTGCGGTATGGGGCGTGAGTGGTTGTGTGCCAGTGTGGTGCAATCCGGCTTTCTTCTCGAATGCACCCATCTGCGTATCCACTAAAAACTGAGTAGGTAAAAAGTGGGAACACGCACGCAAATCCGCCTAAGCGTGAAGCAAGAGCTGTTGACTGACCTGCGTGCTGTTTGATCTCACAGCGGCATTCCATCAAACGCAATTCTTTGACATGAGTTGCGGAGAAACTCCAGATTTGTCATTGAATCTCGATTTGAGCGCGCAACCTGATTCTAGGGGTCATTCTCTGGCAAACCTTGTAATGCTGTGCAATTTTCAAAAACTGAAGCTGACTTTATGACAAAACTGTTGCGGCCGTATGACGCAAGTATTTGTTAATGAAAGCACCGCGAAGCCTACAAGACATAAAGAAATCGAGATTGCAAAATTTATTGCCAATAGCTGCCTGGATACATTCAGTCTTCAGTGTGAGTTGTAGACTGCCGTAAAGAGGCATCCCATTCCGGGGTAAGGCAATTCGGGAAAGGGCTTTAAAGCCTCTGTCAGAAGCTTGTTGAAGAGGGTACACTAGGCTCACACTAACGAAAGTCGATGACATTACACAATGGAAGTTTTCGGGCTAGCAGGCAGTGGTTTGAAAGGCTTTCAAGCGTAGGAGGCCGTATTTGCTGACGTGGATGTCACAAATACATTTTCAAATGTCTTTATCCACGGCAAAGGCTTGATTAGATCTGTAAACATGGATGAGACTGTCATTCTGGGAAAAAAACCGTCGAGGACATGCCTGATGAAGGAAGAGGCTTTAGCTTCTGGATCTTGGAGCACAAGGGGCCAGAATCAAGCTCATTATGTGTGTTTGGATGTACGAGCCGGATCTGGCTTATGATTACTCAAGAACAGGACTGCTACGCCTTCCTTCTGGATGCACAATTCCAAGATCTGTCCAAACGGTTCCACAGGTGTTCCACCCCTTGAGTGGAGTAATCCCTTATCAACCTAGGGTTTGAATTTATAGTGTTGCTGCTCAAGGAGGATGCGGGAGAGGATCTCCTAGGTCTGCTGTGTGATGGCATAAAGATTTAATTTTAATCCGCCTATATCTTCGCCCTTATACAACTAACTGACGAAGGAGTGATCCGTGCACTTAAGGCACCCCGCATGCATAACTCTCTGGAACACTTGGCCAATGCAATAGATCTGATGGTGGACTTCGTCTTAAGCGAATGTTAAAAAAATTCACAATATCACTGTGCCTTACGCCGATTCAGTCCGCCTTCAAAGGAATGAAAAATGGAACTCTCAGTGAAAGTTGAAAACAACGTGGCTTGATGCAGTCTACGTCTACAAGGGCTTCTTCCTGAAGGAGACTTACAATAAGGCTGTCAACAAGGCTGACTGTCAAAATCAGTTGAAAGCGAAGGAGAGGAATAATTCAATGCCTGTCCTGAACCTCCGACGAATGGTGGCTTGTCTGTACTGATCGAGTCGGTAAGTGAAGGGGGGAGGAGGATCAGCTCGGGAACAAGGAGGGCGAGGGTTTTTCAATTGAACTTTGAGGACTGATTTTAGGACCTCACCAACGGTTGCAGTTCTGCCCAGAAGACTGATATCTTGACTCTGAACATGATGTGGATACGGTGAATGCTGTACCTTTGATTGTGGAGACGTGTAAAACCCTAAAGACTATCATGCAGAACCGGCATTAACAGAGCAAAATAAACTCCATTGGAAACCCACACGTTTGCACAAGTATCCACGTGGTTTGAGTTTTGACAGTGATAAGGAAAAGGCAGTCACCAAGTTTACGGTTCCGTGCTTTACTTGATTGAGCCTTACCGTAGGTTCAAAAGAAAACGGCAGCCACCGAGTTAATATACTTTGGAGACTACATTTACACCCCATACTGTAAATACGTCAATGTGGCAAATAGTCATTAGGTAATATTTTACTCCACTTTTGCGTTTAATATTTGCTTCCTTTGGGACGGTATTGTCATGCTGGTTTTTAAATGAAATGAATGCGCTTTGGGAGCACGATCCAGATTATATCTAGTGAGCAAACTTCCAGAACCAGACCTTGACTAACACCTTTAGTGAGTCGCAGGTAGGTTTTGTAACCGAACGTTGTGAATGATGGAGGCTCTACTGTATGTCTTTTATTTGTCCCTTGAACGAGGAGTGGTAATGAGCAGCTCAATCAGCTCTCTTCGGCTTGCGTGGGTGTGCGCTCGTGACTCGGCCGCTGATTGGCCAAAGCCGACTGAGGAGATTGAACTGCGTGGTACGGCTAATGTCTCAGAACGTGACGAGGAAACGGATTCCTTCCTGGCAGTGGCAACAGTGACATTGTGTTGACAAATGTGTCTATCTCGAGGCTGAGAGTGGCGTCCTTTCTCTCTTTTATTAGTCGTTCCGGCGTGTCTTGATATGTGGTATTCTCATCCCTCTGCCTCTCAAGTGGAGAGTATACGGTTCAAGAATTCCATTGCCTTCGTTCTATCATTAATACTCCACCAGCTTTGGACATGCAAGCAAACGCTTTTCGGTATATACGCCCAATAATCATTTTATCACTTAACGGTTCGCGATTATTATTGAGTTTTTCATCGTGTACTTAATAAGGTTGCAGAAGTTTTGCCGTTTGCTGTTTTAGCTTGAAGAACACAGGTGGGGCCCTCGTGCAAAAGCCTATATTACTTCTCATTTACCTATGAAAGAAGTTTTATGACCCACTTGATTCGATTGTTATTCATGTTTCGTTCAATTAAGGGTGGTATGAGGCCGGAGCTTATCCCCAGCGTAGTGGGCCCGGTTTCCAGTACGGCCAACAGCATTCTTAACGGGTTGAAGTCGCTCTTTCTCGGTGTTGAGTCGTCCACCAAAGTAACCGAAGGACAGGACCCGGAGATTGCCAAAGCGATGGAACAGATCACGACCAAAATCAACGATTCTTCCTCTTGCTTGACTGAACTGGAGGTGCGTAGATTTCGAGCATACTTCTGAGGCCCAAAGGAACCAATTTTACCTAATCTAAAGGCTTCTAATGCTTTTCGTTTGCTCTCTTAGGAGGCACGCTCAGATTTCCAGAAGTCCGTAGCCTCAGAGTATGCTTTCTTCGAGAAGCAGCAAAGTGATGACCTTCTGACCACCATACGGCTGTACGTGACGATACAGCTGCAGATTGCAGAGCGGTGTTGTCGGCTGTGGGAGCGCGCCCACTCCGCAATGCTCAATGCCACACCGCGTGATCCTTCTTACAACTCAAAAAGCAATGCAAATTCGTCCTCTGTGGCATTTGTAAAGGAGATGTAATCATGCACACCACATGATCAAGAAGGGTGCTCATTTGTGCCTTTTATTTAGGACGTGCACATTTCGATTTGATTATGCAACCTTGTGCACATCATTTGCAAAAGAAATTGTAACATTTTATGCTCAACTTGAGACGAGTTTGAGGTTTGTGTGTTTGGTAGAGCAAAGAATTGTTTATTAATTGGGTTTATTACTGATAGGGTTATGACTTTTGGGTATGTAGAACGCTTGAATAGCGCAAGTGGGCGCGCATTGGGGAGGTCTCTGCATGATGGCACGCAACACAAATTGGGGCTGTCGTTGCTGTAGCGTTTCGAGACTTCCTTGGAGGCGATAAAGGCGTGTATATTCAGCAAGCAAGGGAATGCAGCTGCTGGCATGACTTGGAGGACATCTCACCTGGCTAAGGTAATATGGCCACCCAAGTGACCAAAACCGAAACCGGCAGTCAAAGCAAACGAAGTGTTACAGTTGCCAATGTTTTATTTAAAAATGGGTGCTCAGAACCTCACGATTTGGTATTTACGTAGCTAATACAGGTCCTTGCACTACAATTGCACCAAAAACCCTCACTCTTCTGCCAATTAACAATAGTTCTTCAATACTGGCATTGCTTATAACATCAGGAATGGCACATGAGCCTCCAGTGACGTAGCACATAACCCATACTAGTAGCCCCATAACCTCATTCATGTTAATAATTTGCATTATTTTACAGCACTTTAGGTTGTTGGAACTTCAGAGCAGACCCAGAACGCGATATATCTGCGGAGTTGGTATGTCTTTACGATAATAAAGATTTAGCTTGTACCATGGATCACAAAATTTGGTGCAATTGGAAAGTTGTGGCAGAGGTTTCAACATTTTTCTTCCTTTTATATTATTGACCACAACGCATTTTTGCTTACAGAATGAGAGAATTTTTACAAAGTTGGAAAGAATTTACATTCTAGTCGGAGTTTTTTATTACCGTTCCGATTAGTTTGTTTATATCAAAAGGGCTTTGAGGAGGTAGGTAGGAAGTTGTGCTGCGTTACTTAGATGAGCGGTCGCGTTGCCCATTCGATTTATCGCTCTTCTCACAATGGTTATTTTTTTCGTGACTTGAAGCCATTGTCAACATTCCACTTCAGCCCACGAAGAAGATGGCAAAGTTCAAAAGCAGCTGACGGGGAGCGTTCGGCTTCCTGGGCTTTTGAGCTTGTAAACTGTTGTTCTGAATTGGAGCGGAAACATTTGCATGCGGCTTTGGAAAGTTTGTCGGCAACAAAAGATCCCACGAAGGATTCCACTCCTGTCTCACACAGCCAACTTCGTCTAGGTTAGCGTAATTTGTCGCTTGTTACTTTCAGTCTTTTTGGCTAGTGCGACACCATTTATTGGATTTGGCTTCCTCGATAATTTTATAATGATAGTAGCGGTAGGCTTACTCTACCAAAAGTTTGTGACAGAATAGGGTGAATATGTTGACCTGACGCTCGCGACCGTTTTCGGATTTTCAACGATGGCAGGTAAGGCATACTTCTTGTTTGAAATATTTTAGTTAGCTGCTGGTATCGGAAACCTAATATCGGATCTATGCGGCTTAGGGTAAGTCTTGGCTCTATCCGCTGTTCGTTTGAGAATGTCCGCTGCGAATCGAAATAGTGCATATATAGTTGATGTGGCCTGATTAGTGTCTACTAGAACAAGCTAATTCACATCGCTAAATGTTTCGAGTTATTTAGCAAAGTACGGCGGTCGAGTATCAGGAGTGCTTTCCGTGATGCGGCAAGCTATTGAATAGTTCTCATTTTATGGAGCCTAGGCTGCTTTCTTTGCTTTTTTCTAACCATTACATTGCTACATCCTTAATTTCCGGGTACTGTGAAATAGAATATTTGTTTCATCACCCATTTTACATATTTTTTCACTCCAGCTGATGTTAAACCTTCTCGATGACTTTTCTTAGGCTCGTGGGCTATGTAGAGCGTTACGCGACTCTCTTTGGCGTGAAAGCTCCCTCCTTGACTGAGTCTCAAATGAATTCCAAATCCTTGCGACGATGCTCTAATTTGGTAAATTCAATTACCTTGAGAGCCAATTTTCTTGCACCTGCGTAATCTGGTTTTGTTTTCCAAGCAGAAGGGGTGCTATTTTGACCAGAATTTCATGCGTCTACCTACTTCATCGATTGCAAATCCAAAACTTTATTTTAATTCTTAAGTCCACCCCCCTTGTTTTTTCCTTTCCTTCCCTTTGCAAATTTTTGCCTAAATTTGCTTTCAGTTACGATTTTATGCTAGTTTCATCGCTTTATGACTAGCTTTTTACTCTGCAGCGCAAGCCGGTGAAATTATGTGCAAAATGGTGCGCTGAAATAGGTCAAATGAATAGTTTTGGACTGCTTGAGGTGCTGATTAGTAGGAAGAATTGCTTTACTCTTCTTTTTGTGTCGCCTGCCGCAGGTAGGCTACTGTTGTTGGTGCGACTAGGTGATTTACATAATTATCGAAGGTGTCCTTTAAAATAGCGAATAGCGGCTACCTTTTTCCACAAGATTTTCTTGTTTAAACTGAGTGGTCCGTACGATAATAACGTCCGTACGTTTTGTTTTGATCACTGAATTTTTCTAGAAGATACGTACAAGTAGGTTATGGCAAGCGTCGGGAACTATATGTGTTAGCCATTTGTTTGCCTTCACTAGGACAGGTTAATGTGCTTGCGTTTACTTTAAGGGTCGGATGTTCGGCATAACGGTGGGTTGCTTGGTTGGAATGCTCCCTCTCCTATTCTTCCCTTATGAAGAGGATGAAAAGACGAAGACAGAAGCGAGGAAAGGAGAAGAGTCTCTTAAGTAAGCTGGCGTTGCGACCAACTCAGCCACCATATCTCTGCTGATTCCCTTCCTCTCCGTAAATGTGAAGTGGCCGCTGATTATGTGATCACCTTCAATCCCTTCCTTGTGAAAATCCGTTTTGGCTCCTAAAGTCCCGCTCAATTTTGTTGTCATTAGTGAGGGCGCTGTGTTTCATCCTTATCTTTTTTTGTTTACCTCCACAATCCTTCCTACAGATTAGCCAAATGCCAAACCCTTTCGCTGGATGTTCCTATTATTCTGCGACAACTTTACTTCCGGATTCACTTTCGGTCTTTTATGCATCGTAAAGTAAATCTGAGTAGATTTAACAGAAAAAACGTGGATATGCGTGCGCATTGGAGCATGAAACATTTGGCCGAAACGACACTGTAATAACGCTCTGTAGTTGCGATCGGCAATCTCACAAGACCAACTTAGTCTATCGAGGCGATACCGAGACAATCTTTTGGGCACACAGAGCGGATGAGTAGGGGCTTCGTGCTGACTTAATGTCAAGGTAGGTCGCCGTAATACGTTTTCTTTTAAGTGGATTTTACATAGCGAGTAGGCAGAGACCTCTAGGGCGGAGGCAAGTCCAAATTCCCCACTAAACTTTGTGCCGATCGTCCTCCCTTCTAGTGGTATAAAATGTCTTCCATATTCTAATCTTCTAGATCTAGGGGTCTAAAACTGGGTTAACTACATCTGCTCTTTGCAATCTCATTGTTGTTTATTTTCAGCACAGCAATTTGTCACTGAAGTGATGGTTTTGGCATTAAGGTAGCAAAGAAGACTTGATTATGATCAGAAAATGCAGGCAAGGTTAGTCTCACTGACTTCACTGAGTAATCCTGCTTAATTGTCAATTTCCAAATTTAGAATGGCGCAAATCGGCACCGCAGCGATTTGCAAAAAAGGGATATGTAAAAAAGTTCTCACGAATAAATCAAGTGGAGGCTAACTTGATGCGACGTGTGCGCCAGAGAGACGTGTTTTAGTACATCTTGCAAAAATAGTCTGGGATCCTGTATACTGTAACCATTGGTCCTGGTTTCTTCTGCTCAAATTCGCGCGAATCCTTTGGGTTTGTGTCGCGATAGATATTTTTGTCCGCTTAGGTGCGATTGCGCATTTCAGCCTCCTTTAGGTACATCTGTTGTCGCAAATTCGTAGTCCACCTGCTCACGTATTCTCATTCTGCTCATCGTTACCTTTGTCCCATTGGGTAATTTCCCAAGCAGGGACGCGAAATTTAAAGGCAACAACTAATTCACGGCCTTACTTTGAATAAAAAATGGCATTCCTTAAACTAACTTTCCCTCCTCTACCCCCATCCATAACTGCATTATTGAGTCCAATAAGTTAAAAGGCAAGGAAATGCGACACCTCAGAAGGGATTCCGCGAGACAATTAGACCTCCTCGGAGAGGAAGAGATGCTCAAGTTGTCGGAATGACTGGACCCTAATGTGAACTGGAGTGAACATGTTAGAGGTGTCGATAGGACGAATGGTTTTGAAATAGATTTGGCCCTAACGCAGCAAGGTGGTTATGTGGCAGAACAGAGGAGTCTCCACTTCCAAAAGGTTGGCTTCATTTTAGTGGCGGTGGTGTTTTATATTATTGCAGACTAGCAAAATGTCAATCCAAAGACTCGTGCGCTTATCCCATGATCCAATACAATCAACTCACGGAAAATCATGTGGGTTCAACCCCAGCTGTCAGAAGTGCAGCTGCATTTTTACCATCGTTTTCTCAGTATTTTGTTGGCAGCATAGCATCTCTTGTCAGAATACCGGTCCTACAATAAACATTCTTGGGGAATTCAAATTTTCAGAGCTCTTGCAGCTCACTTTTCAACTAAAAGCGATACTGGTTCTCGACTGTCAAGCCCCACCGACTGGACGTTGTTGTTTGTCGACACAATTACCAGAGAAATTTCGGCACGACAGAAATAAGTATACTCGCAGGTAGTTCTTCGCTGTGACTCACTAGATGAGCAGAATACCCAGGTTTCTACATAGATTTAATTAAAGTAAGCATTACAGTCTGACTGAACCTTAATTCGCACAAAAGTATTTACCAATCTTGTAAATCACTTACAAGTGAGTGCCAGACGCAGCAGAACTTTAAAATCGAGGAACTTGAAAAGTAAGACACCAGGTTTGATGATGATTCCCAACACAAGGCAGGGTGAATAAATCTGAATAAGCTCATTTTCTCGACGCAAGAAGAGACAGACTAAGAATAGAGAGGCTAGAATGAGATCTAGTTATTTCGGTATATTATGCCAAGTAAAAAATGTCAATGTACATAGTTGCCGTGGAAGGGAGGAAGAGGATGAGAGAGGAGAAAGACCGAAAGAGAGACAGACGAAAGGTGGTACTACTGGTCGAGGGGACAAGAGCTCAATCGCAAATGCGTGCACGTCTGTTGGTGAGGACATATGCACGGGAGTGGGTGAAAGGAGATGTGAAAGTCAATGACAGGATGACTGTGTGCCGTCTCATGAAGGAGGCAGAGGGAGGGGGGAAAGGTCGAACCAGGCTTTGGGGAGTGCGGCACATCCCTAGTGGCCGTGGATACTGTGAGGTGTGGGATGGCGTTGGTAGTGGTTTTTGCTAGATGGGGAGGAGAAGGCGATGTGCACCACTGCTTCATTGCGATTCAGCGCCTCGCACACGCTTAACTCCTGCAGGTTCGCACTACATCATACAAGAAGAGATTTGGATTGTGCAGAAGAAATGGAGTGGGATTGACAAGCATCAGGCATAGCTCGAAAAATCACAGCGTTATCTTTGAGTACAAAACCATTACAGCCTTTTCAAATTGGCTGCCTCTACCTGACACCCATACGTCCAATGGTCAATTTTCACCAGAGATTGTGATAAGGATTACTGTGCCGACAATAATTTACTTTTACAAGTAAACGTCAGCGAGAACTTTATACCATTTTGAAATAGTCCCAAATGATAGGCATTAATCGAACACTCATCAGAAACTTCTGCAGGTTCTAAACGATTCCAATCGCAAGGGAAAAAGGCTGGCACGATATCTTTAACGGAAGTAAGGCTACTATGAGGAGAGCAAGGTAATTTCCAGCTACCTGGCTCAAAGGTTGTGCTTTGTTTAATGTGTTCAAATAATTTTGATTCCACAACTAGTGCTACCTCTTGCATTCAGGTAGTGCAATTTCCTTACGGTCGCCACTGAACGGCAACCTACTGCACCATAGCAGTTGGGAAGGCAGAGTGCGAAGCTTCACCAATATGGCGATCCATCCAACTACTTATGCACATACATGGAATACTTCAATAGTTTAGCTCTACGTTTGACTACTGGAGGAATTAAGGAATTAATA
Source organism: Taenia solium (assembly GCA_001870725.1). Taxonomy (NCBI): domain Eukaryota; kingdom Metazoa; phylum Platyhelminthes; class Cestoda; order Cyclophyllidea; family Taeniidae; genus Taenia; species Taenia solium. The sequence goes on from MIEF01006596.1 coordinate 163,761, forward strand.
TTATGAAAAACGAATGAAAATGCCACCTTGTAAGACGTTCCCATGACAAAGAAGGCAAAGAAAAGACTATTAAAACAAATTTTAACAGGGCAAAACAATATCGAAAGCACGGTGGCGTATCACGGTTTGGGAGCTGAAGAAGTCAGTGGGCTAGTGTGGCTTGGATATCAAGAGAAACAAGGTTGCTCATCCCCACAAGCAGTAGAACGGAATAGCCCAGAGCACAACACTGCCCCGATATCCACATTCCGTGCATTTGAAGACACACAATGTCCAGAGTGATCGAGGGTGCTTGAACGTGCAGTAGGACGTGCAAACAGATAGCAAGCCCGGCACATACACACATGCCCACGCAAAACTCACTCGCATTTAAAGCCATGAGTCCTCGCTAGCCGCCCTGAAAGTAGAGGCAAATGTGATACCAGCGACATGGCGAAAGAAAGACAAGATGACCGGAGAAGTTTGCACAGTAAATGAAAACATCTCCAACCCGTTCGTCAACGAAATACAGGCTTAGGAGTTGCACTTTTGCAATGCGCTTTGTGCCTAGCAGCAAACGGCCTAATAGCAGTCTCACTTCCGTTCCTCACGCGTTCAAGGGTTATTACCGTCCCTTGTAGAAACATAACAGAAATACTTAAAAATGAGAGTAATAATGAGGCAGCAACTCCTAAGAGGAAGAAGAAGAAGCAGATGGGGAAGGGGAAGAAGTTTCGCTTGCGCACTTCCAAGTTGTGCCGAGTAATTAGACCCAAGTGTAATTGCTTGGCTTTCATCCCCTAAACAATTCCATCCGCAATCTACTGTACACAAGGCATAGACTTATGAAGACGAGGTAGCGTGTCTTGGAGGCGATGTGTCTTTCGCTTAACATTGGCGTGCAAAAGCCACATCTCATCACAAATCAGTGAGCAAACAAATCGGAATGCACACCACGCTTCCATAAGGTGAAGTGAATAAGTGAGTGCTTACCACCTGCCATCCACTGACGCATGTGGGTAGGACCAGTTCCCTTCCCTTCATAGTCAATATGGGTGTAAATGAACCGGTTCAGAACTCACGTCATTCTTGACACGTCAGTCTCGAGGGCCGGTTATAATAGGGATATGTAATTCTCCATTTTCAAGGATGGAGAGTGTTGGCAAAGATTATGCCCCTAATTTTGAGCGATTCACACCTAAACTAAGGCGTTGATGCCATTTCTGGCCAATGCCTTCAGCTGCTACACCTTCTCCAAATTCTACAAACGCTTATCGAATGTTCATTTTATGCAAGCTTTGGAACCAAATCACATTCATCCGATTCGCTCAATCACCATTTTTTAAATGGAGGAGTTCAAAAGAGGAAGGAAGTGGTGCAGGACACAATGAAGGGCACCCATGTGCTAACGTAGAGCTCTCCTTCACGATGCATATCCACACTTGCATATCACTAGTCACCGTAAACCACTTTAAGTTATTGCAGCGATCTCCACCCTAAACTGAACAAACATTTTTGGTTGTTTGATATAAAAAAAACATAGCAAAGACACTCAAAAGTACAGGGAGAAGTAAACTTACCGTTCCATGGTCTCACCCTGAACAGTGGTCAACGCAGTCTTCTCCTTGGAAACCTTCCGAATCTCATTAAGCAGCATTTGTTCCCTGTTCTCCCGCGCCGGCTCACGATTTGTCGGAAGAATGCGTTCCTTCTTAAACCGACTGACACCGTGGCGACGGAGGGCAGCCACTTTGGACCGGCCTCGAAAGGCCTCACCATTGGGGTGTCGGAGGGAGTCATAGGCTTGCTGTAGAGTCTCCTCATATGCCTCCAGCTCGATCTTTTTTAGCTCCGCCATGATGACAGCCTCTTGGGTGACAAGTTTGTTGCGCTGTGAGATGATTGCCAGCAGCTCCGCGAACAGCCTCTCCCTCTTCGAACGCTCAGCCATCTCTTGCTCCGAGGTGAGTGGACGTGAGACCGCTATGCCACTGTTCTGTCTATGGACGGACCGCTTAGACCGCACCCACCTCCACCGTGAATTTGGTCCCCGTTTGGACGACTGGTTGGCGGTCTGCAAGAGGTCTGGCTCACTGGTGGAGGAGACCTGGGTCATGGAATGCTCTTCTAGCTGTCCCATGACCTCCTCCCCCTCTCCCTCCTCCAACTGTCTTAGAGCACGCTCCTTTGCCCCACCTTGTATTTCCAACTCCTGCATCTCCTTCTCCAATTGGGAAAGACGAGTTTTTAGCACTGCTATCTGTTTGGCGTGGTGGTCAGAAATTGGGGGAAGAGCTTCATCAGAAGAGGATGACTCAGAAGTGTCCTCATCATCCTCGTCCTCGTCTCCTAACGTGTCCTGAGGGTCCACCAGTGGCTGGTCGTCATCTGAGTCAAGTTTGGAGGTCAGGATGTACATTGGCACGCTCTTATGACGCGCCGTTTGCTCGATATTCTCCTTGAGTTGGGCACTCAGATCGGCGGGAGGGAGGACCAGAGGGCGCTGGAGGAATTCCGCACCGTCGTCACTCTCTTCCTCTTCCTCCTCAGAACTGCTGTTTGGGAGAGTGTGCTTCGAATAGGTAGTGGTATCAATCAGGGGATATGGATTGGCCTCCAGCAGATGATTTTGATCACTGACAACCGTCGAATCAGAATCGCTGGTTCGTCTTCCTTTAATAACCACCCTCTCACTCCATAAAGTTGAGGAGCAACTTGGAGTAGCACAGGAGCCCATCGCTGTGGTGGGAATCACGTCACCTACTTCTTGTGATGCATGATGGTTCGGTTTTGCTAAATTATCCGTACCGAATCTCACATAAACACAGTCGCTCACAATCGAGGAGGCAATAGAATCTGTCTTGCATGGGGATAATGGCATTAGCGGGGGCAGCGACTCCACCGGATCAGTGTGGAGAGCCACGCAAAATTGAGTGGAAGAGGAGTAGAGGAGAGGAATCACCTTAACTAATCCGTAAGTCAACGAGAAATCTACCCCATCCACTAAAGGGTGTACTACTTCGGTGAGGGGGAGGGAGGTAGGATTTGCATCAGGTAGAAACTCTACTTGCTCGGCACAATCAGGGAGGATGGTCTCGGCTGTGCGCTCCTTGTTTTTCGTTGCCCTAAAGGCGCGTGGATCGATGTGTATGGGCTCGGGATCCGCCATGCAGAAGCGCTGCTTTGCTAGCAACATGGAGCCGGAGAGCCCGTACTTCCGAACCAACAGCGAAGGCTCCGCGGCAGAAGCAGGAGGAGTGGCGCCAACGGCATTTGTGGCGGTGGAGGGAACGGGTGAGGGTGGAGGTCTGACAAGGGTCCAGCGGACGTTTTCGTAATGTGAAATCGGTTGGGGTGTGTCGAATGTGCCCATAGTGACAATTTTACTGTCCTCGTCACTCATGGGGTCATCATCGTCATCCTCCTCTTCCCCCCCCTCCTCACTGTCAGAAGAACCCCCTATGGATGGATGGTGACGTCGGTAAAGGTTTTTTTCACGCATGATACGACAAAGGTGCATCGCTTCGTCCAGACTCATCGGAGGAGATTCACTGCTCGTCGAAGTGATATTGCTTGTTTCCAATCCATTTTCCGACAATTCGTTTTCACTGGATCTGTAGTCGGCAAAAAAAGGAAGTAAATTTACTTCTCGTGCGGAAAACTACGCTAGACAGATGTTGTGTAATTTCAATCGGCAAATAATTAGGGAGTGATTCGCTTGGAAAAAATAGCACACAATTTCGCACCTAAATCAGTCGTGTTTAGGTTACAACTGTTTTCGCTTGTGGGTGTTGACGAATTAAAGCCACTGTCAGGTTTCCAGTTGATGACAAAAATAGATACAGGTCTGAAGAGCAAATCCAAAGTAGTGGAAGCGATAAGTCGTCTTTAAGAAACTTAAGGAACTGTACTTCAATGCGTAAAATTTCATGGTCTGCTTTTCGTGGTTTTGGTTTGATATGTGCTCCTATAGCTCAGGCTCAAGCAAATATTGCCACCGAAATAATTCAGCTTCGCTTATAAATGAATTACCGGATGAAAAATACACCACAATTGACTTCATAACTGCTAGTAAACCGTAGATATATGGTGCAATTTAAACTGAGCAACTTACGCAAAACAGTCCTCTTCTCCCTCAAGAATTCGAGAGGTTCGATCGCTAAGATGGGGAAAAAATACCGATGACATGAGTTAACGATAGTAATAGTGTGGGAAAACTAAGTTAACCCTGAATTAATTACTTTGGCATACACCATACTCTCATTGTACTGTTCTACAGTGTTTGTGTCATTCAACAAAACTGATTAAACAAACGAAAGGCAATATTTCATAAATATATGCTAGCAGGTTGGTATGGGATAGATTAAGCGTCATTTCGAATCGTTGTGATCGCGACCAATGAAATCCTGTCTTCAAACATTACCGCAGCACGTGCCAAAATAACAGGGTAAAAAACTGGAATGCCGCCACCGCCCCCTGAGTAGGTGACCTCACTAGAGTGAGTAAGCGACACAATGGGAAGTAGGAGTGGAGAGTTCTTCCAGTGACCCACAAGGTGATGTGAGCAAATTAACTGTTTGTACAAAGCGGTGAAAAGGAGAGGATGAGCTAAATATGAAGAAGACGTGCACTTGGTCTGGGGAAGAGGGTGCGCGATAGGGGCAAAGGAGGCATTGATGTTTAAGCGGGACAGGTGGAGGGTTAGAGGTAAAATGAAGTAGGGCATACTAGAGTGCAGATTGAGTATGGTTTTGCATAAACAGTGTGTGCATCAGCAAGTGTGTGTGGGCGTTTTTATGCTTTAGGATTCTGATCCAAATCTTCCAACACATCGAAAAATCTTCTGAGTTAAGATAAATTGCTTCACCGAATCGTACTAAACAAATTTTGAAGATCAACATGGTTAGCACTTCCAAAAAAAAGAAAACCAAGGGACTCTGGAGAAGCGCTAAACAGTATAAAAGGAGGAGGACCAGTCGGAGACTTCCTGAGTCATTTCACAAACCCACAAACTCACCACGAATGGTGTGTAAACTCACAAAGCCACCTACGATTGGGCATAAGCCACAGTTGAAACACATTCTACTTATGTGGTAAAAAGTAGTATACCTGATAAAGTTGTCCGGCGGGGGGCAACCGTTGAGTCGGTAGAGGCGCTCGTCGAAGGCTGCGCGACGCACACACTCGGGCAGGCCGAGGGTGCCGGAGACGTTGCGGGAGGTAAGGAGGATTGGTGGAGCAGGTTCGTCACGAATGCCCTTGGTCGTAGAACTACGACGCAGCTCCCCGGACAGCCCTGGGTTCGCACGTTCTGCTACCTCAGAGGTCATTGGACTATTAATGGACGAATGACCACGTGACCGCGGCGGTGACACCGGATTGGCCAGCTGGGAGAATAAGCTTGGGGTATTGTGCACACGTGGTCTAGGGGAAACTGGAAAGGAACAGCAATTCGGTTTAGGAGACGAAACACGCCCGTCGTCGTTCCTACGGGAGTAATATGGATAGACCACATCAAAACTAGGCGACTGCTCTGTAAAAGTAAGATGAGGGATTGGATTAGCAACATTAAGCGTATATTAGGTGAAGTCGAATATTTCGTTGGATTCCAGTGTTCAGCGCGACTAAGGATGTAATGGGTTAGGAAAAACAGGACATTGTAGAATGCCCACTAGCAAAACACTGTCATCCACCCAATCAACACGTATCCAGAAGTAAACTCGCTGCTTAATTTCTTCCCATGAAATCCAAAGTCATTAGCCAGGAGGTTTCATGAGAAAGAACTGGTGAAATAGGTGTTTTAAAAAGTGCATGGCTAATGTGAGGTCCTTCCGTCCTGGAACTATTGTAGAGTTTTCAGGTCTATTTTTAAAAAGTGCGATAAAATCCCATACCCATGACAAGAAATGGGGAACACGTAATCACATTTTATGCAACTGATACCTCAAAATTAATAATCAAAGGGAAAAGGGCGGTTATGTTACTGGTAGATCAAAGGTAAAAAGGAATCTGCTGACAAATATTCGTTTAGATTAACGGCTATCATCAAAGGAGGGGCACAACAGTTATAAACACCCAAGGTTAACGTAGTGCAGCATCTTAGGCGTTAACAGAGGCACTGAAGGGGGTTCAAGGTATTATGGGGTGGTGACGGACGTAGGGGAAATCCCCAGATGAGAATAAAAACGAGCTCATTCCTAGTGAAAGTAGCCACTCAGATGTGAAATAAAATAGGTTCATTTGTAATTGTTGTGGCATAGATTCGTGTTTCCAAATGAAACGTGTAGGAATGCTGACAATTTTTAAAACATCAAACGATGGAATCTGAACCCACTGTCCAGCACAAACGTTGTTGTGCATCGAAAATACCTTTTCTGAGATCAAGTGAGCCTGCATATTGTCACGAGCGCAAGTTCAGATCAAAAACGCGCGAAATTGATGCATATTAACGATACATTTCTTCATGACATTGATTAAATTTATCATTTGGAGTTACTCCCTTGGAAATGGATTAGGCATTTTTAAAATGGTACAAATTCGAGGGGAGCAAGAGACAACTCGTTTGCCATGGTGTAAATGAGCAGTACCAAAAAACACGAAATTTCGGGCGGGACAATGGCAGGAGTACAACAAATTCCATTCCTATTTGAAAGTTGGTGCATAAGAGTTTGAACAGAAATGAATAAACAAGAAAAGCAAACACCTCAATCACTGATGGTGGAGAATATGTAGCTAAAACTTCATACCAGTATATCAACAGGAAAGATAACCAAATAAATTTACCAAGTGAGGCGACGGGACTAAACTTTTAGTCGTCATGAAATCAGTGTCAGTGGAAAAAAACAATGCATCCTAAGCAATAAAATCCTGCAACTAATAATAGAAGGCACGAAAACTGACATGATAGCAGCAAAATGGCACCAAGTTTTGAATAAAGCGATTTCGCAGCCGAAAAACTGTTAAATTGGCTCAGAGAAGTACCAAGTACACATTTCGGTAGCCAAATCAGAAACGTGGGTGATACAGAAATGAGTCCTCACAGGAAGGAAGGGAATTCTAAACTTTTATTAAAAAGCGAGCATAGGAAAGTTTACATTGATGGAGCAAAAAAAAATCAAACCACCTCAGATGGTTTAAACGGATGAAATGCATAGGAACGTTTAATAAACATGTCTGCACATAAAATTACGCCTCAAGAATATTCCAATTTGGATTCAAGAAGGGTGGAAATTTAAGGCATGGAGCGCGGCTGGGATTCAATAGAAATGGAAAATTTTAGGAAATACAACTTGAAATACAAAATACTTTAAAAGATTACAGTTAGGGCTAAGGCGAAATGAAGGTAAATCAGATGCGGTCTGCGATGAAGCGGCAGCATTCACTGGAACAGCCACTATGTGAGGGGTTCCAGGTCAGGTCGAAATCTCTGTCAGATTAGTAAATTACCGACAACCATAGTTCATGGAATTGGTATATCAGCACGAGGTGCATTCGTGACATAAACAGACTGTTGGTTTGTGGCGTGAAATGAATGGAAAAGACGCATATTTTTCTAAACACCATAGAAGTGATATTTGAATAAAATTGATTTTTGGGTGATTCATACTTAATTCCATGCCAAACACTTTCAGAAAAGTAAGAAAAACTGCACACTGATTTTTCTAAGTTATGGAACAAATATGACTCTTTATAAGCAGATCGAAAATTCAAAAAGATAATAATCAATCACCTAAGTTATTAGACATGGGGTAAAGATTTGGTGAAAATTTATAACACGACGAGGCAAAACTAAAGGAAGTGAAAGAGAACAGGGGAGAGAAGACGTACCCGGATTTTTGGCAGACATCGTCGAGCCTGAGGTAGTCACTTTGTTGGTCTTCAGCGAAGGATGGAAGTGCGTAGTGCAGTAGAATTTAGCTAGACGACAGAGAGATCGCCATCAAGAGCGGAGTATGACTTGATCAAGTGAGTGATGATGCAGAGCAGGCAGATGCGCTCACGCATGCACCGATGCACACACGTACGCACGCGACACGCACCATTCAGAGACACGTGTTGCGTCACCCCTGCGTACGCGTGTACGAGGAGAGGGCGCACACGCGCACGCGCACCACAACTCCATGAAGCGGATCAGCCGACGCCGTGATTATTTCGTTTTAAGTTTAGGATGAAGAGCTAAGCGCCGTATGGTATAAAAGCATGCTAACTTATTAAATAAACATACTATCCCACATTCGGAGCTGGATATTATCCAAAAAAGAGCGGTTTAGTACCTGCTCAAGGGGGCCAAAAATTCAAGGTACCAGAACGATGGTCAATCGAGGATGTTTTGCCGTGGTTAAAAAGACGGAATAAGTACATTAAGGTAGATGTAATTAACCACTCGGTAACAAAATGGATGGCGTGAAGGGTCACACTCACGAAAATTCCACTCCGACGTCAAAAAATCAGAGAGTGGGTGGAGCAGGTTATGTCTCTGGAACTGTTAAGCCACTCCCGCTTCACAGAACAGCCTGTGGCATTAAGGGAGAGTGGAGGCTCAAGTAGTTCCAAAAAGGATTAAAAATAGGGGCGATACCGAGATTGGCGGAATAGCCGCATCCACTGAATTATGACAAGCTAATTTTTGTTTGCATACTTGGTGATTGAGATACCAGACATGTCTGCTACTTCAGCCCATTTGGTGCTTAATTACAGCACGAGACAAAGTTCTTAAGTAATTAATAAAGGATGATTTGCGGTCATTAATCAGTCTAAAGTTGGCCTATTAACATTCAACAATAAAATCAAATATTTAAGGAGATTTTAAAAGACACCATTTTCTAAATTCATCATTTTATGAGCTGGAGGGCTTTTTAAGGCGATAATATGCAGAAGTATGCGTTCATGCATTTTAAACACTAAAGTGGGCAAATCGAAAAGGTTAGGGTGCTGATCCAAGTACCCAGCCAGTCGTTGCGCATGATAAATAGCCGACTGGACGAAATAGGGTGTGGAACCAAAGCTGACCCATTGAATCGAAAAAAACGTCAAGGAATAGTACAAGTTCCTCTCAATTGCATAAGAGCCAACTAGATTTGGCATCACGATTTGTACTTACGGTCAGCCTGGTGACACAGATAGTGGGCATTGTCTGGGCGAAGGGAGCGGTGGCACTCGACACAACGGAAGCAATTCGGATGCAAACGAAAACCATCGTAGGCTCGAATTTCAGCCGCGTAGAGGGGCTTTTTGCAGACAGTACACAAATCTCGCGATTTCTACGACAACAAATTCGCGTTCCATTAGCATACATGTACAAGAGTATCCAAAAAAGCATATCGTTCTGAAATAAAACTGGATGTTCAAGAATTGCATTTGAAATATACATTCCTCGCCTTGCACAGATCAAAAGACGAGATATTCAAGAGTTTTAGTACGAGGAAGAAATGACAGGGGGAGCATAAAATTAGGCCTGATAATAGCCAATGCATCACATAAATACCATTGTCAAGATGAAACAATGCCCATGAGCCCAAAAAATGCTTGCACAAGGATTGTTTTTTGTTCCAGGAGAATGGGAGCAGTGATACATTTACGACTCATAAAGCCAAAAGAAAGGTCGAATATGCTATCAAAATAGGCCATACACCCAAATTGTTTTGCTCTTCCAATAGACCAAATTGCTACCACGACCGCCCATGTTTGTTAGTTTTTTATTTACTTTTGTAGCCAATCAGTACAGCGAACGCTTGTTTCAACAGCTCAAACGCCTGGGCACTGAGAGCGTCAACAAAGTTGGGTATTGCTATCGATGAAGAGAGACGTTTTATGCAGCGATTCAGGAGAATACTCCCTATAGCACCATTTCACTTACACCTCTGGTGAATCGATGAAATTAGACTGGGTCACCACACGATAGGGCAATGCATCTATATCAGAGGAACTACTCGAACATGAGGCCAAGAAACCTGATTTAGAAAGGACTCAGGTGAAGCAGAATGACAGTTGCCTTAAACAGAACAACGGAAGGCCCCCATTAGTTCAGGTCACGAGGCCAGTGGATAAGGGTAAGCATCTAGTGTTCGCCATGTGAAATTGTGGCTTAGTTTACGTTGCGCAATTGCGTCACAAAAATGAAGTTTCAATGCAACGACGCAGCATGCATGACCTTTAACTGACGCAAGTGAGCAACAAAAAATTGGCGATGTCGGCTCTAGTGAACTTGCAGTGTCAACTGGCAGGGGTACGCTCACCTCTCCAAAGCTAGCAGCACCGTTGTTTGATTGGTGGCCCTGCGGTGGCAGAAAGCATCGAGGGGGACTCGGAGGAGGCTGCAGGCCAGCATCCTCAAAAGCCTTCTCCCAGTCAATTAGGAGGCTGCGCCGCTTCGCCGATGCTGGATCATTCTAAAACAAAACTTACTGTGCAGCCCTTCCCTAGACGGCAATTTAAAAAGCGTCGGGAGTCGATTCTAAGAATTAGATGTACGCAAAAAGTTTAATTTTTACTCGATAAGGTGAACTTTATCGTCTAAGAAATATACAAGCAACCCTTTTACCAACAAGGAGTCATTCATGTGCCAAGACCTGTCGTTTAGATTACTTTTTTTCTTAGAATTTCGGATGCGAGTAAATTGAGAGAATGTATTCATTTTTTTCTGCCGTCGCAAATTTTACAAGTCGCTGCCAATAACAATCAAACTAAAAATAGGAATCGCTTAGTGACATGAAGCACTTGAAGCAGATAGGAATTGTGTAAGTGTAGGCTACCGAATACCGATATTAAACGTCTCCTACTTAATAACTGGGGGAGCTGGTAAAGTGATGACTTCCTACACATGATGGTTGCCTGGACTAGACAAAGAGGCACTTTGATAGGGCAAATGTACAAAATGCGACATCATTAGCGATAATGGACGAACAGCCCCTTTTTTCAGGTAATTCAAATCAACAGGCCAGTAGAAGACAGTTTCTACCTTTTGATGCTGTATGCTACAAAATCCTTCAATGGACCAAATTGTCTTTTGTTTGAGGACGACAGTCGTCAAAAAAGGATAGAGTTTCAAGTGAGATCCCTGCGGCAATGATTATGCAAAAAGATATTTTCGTGGTGCATTTTTTTAGCTCAAAGATAGGCTCCACACGCGCATAATCACCACTGAATAAAGTATGGCCTTTGTAATTACCATTTTAATAGCTTTGCAAAAGTTCTACAACATTCACAAAGATGTTTCCTAAAGAATGACAGTGAGATCCATTTCGAATTGTAAGAACATTGCAGAATGGAGGCAGGTAGACACACGCGCACAGGTGGTCACGTCAACAAACACAACCATGTCAAAGTAGAGGTATACATTTCCTCCGGAAAAACAAATTCCCCTTGTTTGGATTGACAAATTCCTATAGTTGTAATAACTCGGCATATCTGGGTAGGAGTTAATCATAGATGAGGCAGGATTAGGAGAGGGGAGAAGAGAAAGAGCAACTAGGACCGAGCGTAACAAAATTGAATGTAAAAAAAATCGAAATGCATTCCCGTAAGAAGAATCTTGAAAAAGAAAAAATTAAAATAAAACTATTGCCTGTTGCAAAGATAGCGAGGTGAACGGAAGGGCATTGGTCGGAAGACTTACGAGCATCGCGATGAGATCAGACCTGCGCTTGGCCATGAGACCCTTCGCTACAGCACTGGAAGCATCCTCCCTTGTGCGATTAGTGGACGGCAGTTCAGTACGTGCCACCGGATTCTCCAGACTGCGTTGGATCATTGGAACGTTCACTCGACGGCACTCAACTCGAGGCGAAAGCAGAGGACGAGTCCTGGAAGAAACCCGTGGCGAGGCCAGAGGATCGACACATCGATTGGGAGAACAAATCAATTCACTCCGGGAGGCAGCCGCAAAGGAATGCTGCTGCACTCCGTTTTTAGTCGCAAGTTGCCTCCTAACTAAGAAGAAACAAAACTACGACTATGTTTAAAATTTTTCAACAACTATCCTAGACGTCAATATTAATTCCGACTATGCTTTAGAATAAATGCCCTACAACACTGAGAGTTCTTCTATCACTCCTTATGTAAATTAGATTCAAATTGAGGTTTTGTATGTGTGCAGAGTCGTACTGTCAGCCATCTAGGTCGTGGGGGGGCTGAGTAGTGGCACTTTTGGTGCCCTGGCAGATAATGTGGTGGTTTCGGCAAGCACGTGCGCCTCGCCTGGTTAACAATAGTACAACAGACGCCCATCGCACACCCATCAATCGAAGGCAGTGATGGCCGAATGACATAATTGATGATTGGCCAATTGAAAATGAGGAGTTGAGCTCATGAACATCACATCCACGCGCACTTACGGGGTTCGTCGGATGCTGAGTTGAGGGGTGGAACTCCATCAAATTAGAGGATATTGTATCGAAGACATGAATGCTGCCTTAGGAATACACAACTAAAGTTGGTACGATATGGCATAACTTCAAACTACTATCCAATTTTGGAAATAGAGTGAGAATTTTGATTTGTTCGAGTCAAGAACGAAAGCACTCTTGATGGTCATGGTAATGTATAGCAGTCAAAAAAACTGGACACCAAGCCTCGCGATTACTGAATTAGGACTTAAAGATAGCTCCATAGTACGATGAGCTACCAGAAACACTCTAGAATAGCATCGGTGAAGGCATAAATATGTCGTAAACAAATGCACCTAGTTTGGATAAAAAGCAGCTACACATCTCAGAATTGTAACACAAACAATTTTTATTGAACCTGTTAACCAATTGGGAATGAGTATTAAAGGATGCAAAAGGTTCTCAAATTCAACTAGAAGGCCAAATTTACTCATTGTAACTAGAACTTATAATGACCCACCAGGAACTAGAAATGGCATGCTTTTCATAATCTCTTGAACCTGTAAATGGAAAGTTAAATTCAAAACAATTCAAAAGTTGATGTTCAGTTTTAAAACGAATGAAATGGGGATGGTTACATCTTCTCATGCCACAAAGAATGAAAGCAAAACAATTGACCTTAATGTCCAAAAAAAAATGGGCACTAACCGGTCATATTATTCACAAACACAGGATCGTGACCTTTCAGGCAGTCGTGAAGTGCATCGAGGTATTGGGACCATCCCGTCTCGACCAGAGTGCTAGGAGCACCGAAATGCTCGGCAAGGAGACGCATGACCTCTTCCACCCCCATGGTCATTGCCGTCTTCAGAGCTTCCTCGGACACCAGGTCGGAGCGGTACTTGTGCAGCAAGCATCGCAGAGCCCGACCGTCCGCCCACGTTTCGGCAGACAAATCCACTATCGGTGGGCAAAGAATGTCAGGGTAGGGTGAGAGGCGTTGTTGATACCACTTGAGGAGACTGATATGCGGACTGAAGGCGGGTTTGGAGGAGTGGTCGTTCGCTTTTGTGGTAATAGTGGTGGCAGCGGGTGTGATATCCGCATTATCGAATTTGACAGAGTCTCGGAGAAAGGCGAAAGACTTGCGTTCTGTCATGTTAGTGGTCACATCTGAGTCATACAGGTGACGAACTTGCATTGGACGAATCAGCTCCAGGTCGATGCAGGTATATCTACAGGTTCAGAGCAGAGAAACATTTGCTCGTCGTATTATTGCAATTTTTATAGTCGGCAAAAGTGTATCACCCATTCTGTAAAAGGATATCATAAGTGGGACCTTAAAAAAGTATCTAAATTCGCCATGAGTATTCAATTCGGAGTATGCAACTAAAAACTCTTCAGAACGCAAGGGACAATTAATGAAGTACCCACCAAGGAAAGATGGGCCGAGGTAGTCCGGCCGATAGGAAGAGGGACACCAGCCACTGTATCCGTTTTGAAAGTTGCAAAAAGATGCTTCCGGATCTCAACAGAACCTCGAGTTATCCAATAACTAGACTAATTGGTGTGACAGGTTTTGGTGGACAGCAGGGGGTGTTTTACAAAAAAATTGCTTGAGGACAGCAGTGGGCACCTTTTAAAAGCACTTGCAGCAGTCATAAAAGGGCAGGTAACACCATCCAGTGCATAGAATGAATCACCTACTGGCAATCACGGCGGTTTAATCAGGATGCTAAGAGCCAGACCTGCTGTCTGGTTCGCAAGACAAAAGCCTTTTTGACATTTCAAAAATGGTGCAATTAATTAACATACGAGAGCAGACAATCATTATAAAATGTCTCCATAACCAGAATAAGCACTGCCTTAGAAACTAAAGTTACTGACTCCATTGAGGAGGAGAGATTTGAGTTGGCTCACCGAGTTGTAGGAAGGAAGGAGTAGGCAGCAAAGTTTGGTGGCATGTTAGAGGGACTGGTCTGGCTTAGGCGTTGGTAAACAGAGTCGCGCCAAGCGATGACACGCAGCGGATGGTGTCCAGCCGCGAACAAACTCACTGTCCAGGCGGCGTCGAGGGCCGAGAGAAAGCCCAGCGCACAGCCGCTCCCACGAGGCCAAAAGGGCTGAAAGCAAACGAGCATAAAGGAGGCTGTAGACTTCTCAGACTAGGTCACCTTCAGCGACAGAACCCCTCACCCTCACCCCCAACCCCTCTCATTGAGGGCTCAATTTTCCCCTACCTAGTGTTTGACCCGACGTAAATTAATGTGACTGACAGTGTGATGGAGGTTAGAAGAGTGCAAATTTTCCGCACCACTTGCAACTGGTGCGATGCAATTAAAAGTACATTAAAATATAGACTTTATCCCCACTCTTGGCCTGAACCGAATTTGCGAGGTAAGTTAAACTGACCTATGATTTTTTGAAAAGTAGAGCACCTGACAAAATCAGGTGATTTGCATTGACATGCAAACTTGACTCATGGGATGGAGCCATGGCGCTCATACATCTCCACACGGAGAATTCAATTTTGATCATATCGGTGTCAAACTATTTTCCGTAAACAGAATGCCATTGAAACCCAAGTCTGTTGGATTACAACTGTGGATTCGAGTATAAATAAATGCCTCCGGTTTGAATTGAGAATCAGAGTCTAATTCGACGTGACATTTACTAGTTGGGAAAATATGGAGGTGTTGCTTAAGAAGAGAATTTAAAAAAGTGAAATAGAATAGCACTTCCGTAACTCAAAAGAAAAAATTGAATGACAGAACTTTAAAAAAATTTCAATTGCACCGAGGATACTAGAGAGTAACATTTGCACTTCAAAACGATTCGCGGTTGCCCAAATAATTGTTTCTACAGTAAACTGTGATCAATTCTGTTGCCTCATTCATATGTCGTGCCTAACATTAGCTACCAATTCACCAAAAAAATGGATCAAGCGGTACAAGAATAACCGGATTTGATTAGCCCCCTATTACAGAGGTAACTAGTTAAGCATTGCTGCGTTGGCAACACTTATAAAAAAGCAGGCCTGTAGCCATGCCGTCGGGCTCAGACGGGAGTGGTGGCGCCTGTGCGTGCCATGGAATTGGCATGGCAACGAGACGCAAGGCAACAGGGATTGACCGCGTATCACCCGAGTTAATAAAGCTACCTCCCACTACTGAGTTAAAATTAGATAGCGAATTTACGGTGTTTACTGTGCAAAGGTCACTTATGCCGTCCGATGGGAGTCCAAGAATGTGATAGTGAGAGTACGGAAATGGCCAAATGTATGGGAAGATAACAAAAAACAATGTAGTATGAAGTAAATTGTGTTGAAAGTAGAGCTAGAAAAAAGGTGGCAAAGTGAGCCAAAGTTCCTACTGGTACATCCTATGGTATACCGCTTTTCCCTGCCTGAAACATGAGAGTGGGAAGTAGGAAGGAGTTCACCAGTTCGTTCTTGGAACACTGAAAAGTATCCACACTCTCTCCATATTTTCGCCTCATAAAGACCACACAACCATTAGGTTAGTAAAGTGGATAAATCACATCGTAGATAGTCAAGCTAAATTGACTCCTCTACCCTACAGTTTACGCAATACCGCTAATCCCTCTCCTTAACACGCCTAACTAAATACACCGTCACTTTTATCGTACCTGAAGAACAATCTAATGCTCACAAGCAATTTTTTCATCCAAACGATGCTCATCAGCTTTGTGTGGGAAATCTTTTGATTATTATGGTTATCCATCGAGATTAGCTTCCTTCTTTTGGTAACTTCAATCTACCTCTAGTAGTAGGTCTACCTTTACTAGTGGCACTGAAGTTGCGCTTTTTCTCACCGAAATTTCACTACTATTTCTCTGGACTTTTCAATAATACCGACTATGATTCACCCCTCGCCTGGAAAGAAAAGTTCACGTGCCGTTAATCTTATTACCACGACTGTACCATAAGTATCATACCCTTGCACAAACATGGCATAGCATGTCCAGAAGGTTGACCAAATCTAGTGCGACAGAAACACCTGAAGTGGCCAAGAACTGCACGTCCTCATGTGTTTTAAGTAACTTATTTACATTGGAAGTGTCGGGTCGGCGGCAAATCTGTGAGTCTCGGAGTCGATCGAGGGCTATCGCTATCGTGTTAAATTTATCTACATATGGAGAGATGGTTTGTCATGAGAAAAGAATAGTACTTGAGGGGATTACTCATTCAACGAGTTTAAATTTTTTGCCCTTTTAAGCAAGCATTTGTGCATGCAGATGGCGAATTGCACTCGGGTTTTCCGTGCTGTAAATCTAACCTTTAATCCCTGAAGAGATCCAATTCAAAGCGCTTATTGAAATCAGAAACCACAATCCCTAAATTAACAGGTGGAGGGAAGGATGCCACTCCCGTTATTTTCTGCACCCTCCTTTGTAGATGAGTAACTACTGAGAGCGCCAGAAACTCCAGTGAAACATTCCTGTGTGGTTATCCAGGAAATTACATTTTGGTGGCCAAACACCCGAGCATCCTAAAAGCTGCGCTTCCATTCATTTGCTCCTGACTGATCGAAGTGTGCCAATACTCAAAGTCGAAGGTCAATTAGTTAAGATAAATATGCGTGACTGAAATTGCCAATTGGCTCCGATAGCCCTCACTATCTGGTCGCAGAGAACGCACGTAAAAGCTGCATTCCTCTAAGCCTGGTGACATGGGTTGGCAATAAGGGCACCCGCAGTGAGGCCTTTGGTTATTGATAATCTGGCTGGGAGCTCGGCAGGGTCCAGAGGACGCACATCACCAGCCCTATGAACCTATATGGCTGTTGAATAAGACCCCTCCAAAGTGAATGCAATGGCTCAAAGACGGGAGGGAAATCTGCGCTTGCAACCGGGAGCTGATGGCACCGTGTCAGACCTCTATCTAGATGATTGGACGACATGAGATATCAACCCTCCAGGAGTTTAAAGATTCGTTATTCAATCGATCCAACTGGAGAGTGGAAATTGTTTGGTGCATGGTAAATAACTGAAGGATGGTCCGAATCTAATCCAATGGCAGCTGCTGGGACTAAATAGCTAAAAAAATCAATTTCAAACTCCAAACAAGCGTTTGTGCACGAGTTCAGTGAATCTTAAAGAATCCTAGGCAATAATGTGGCAAAACGATAAACAGAAAGAGAGGAGCGCAGGAGAGCTCATCATCGAAGACGTGAAGTTCAAATCGACGATTACGATCGAAACCAGTGCTGCTGGGTGGATGGATAAACAGGAGGATGGGTAGGGAAGTGGGAGAGAGGAGGAAGGGATATGATCGATTCTCACCTCAAGGAGAGCATCGCCAACAAGGCATTGGCAGAGAGGACGGCCCTTGCGATCGACAATTCGGCAGGCGTACTGGGCAGCGCTGAGGCTAGTGAAATCGAAAACCGCCACGTCAGGCTGTCCGCGCGAGTTCAGCGCGAAATCGAGACGTCGCAGACCGCCTCGAGTTACGAAAGTTGCCACTTCCCGTGCCAACTGTTCCAGCGCGGAGAAGTTTACATTCTCTGCACTCAACAACTTTGCCGAATCTTCCAGATCCTAAGCGCCCAAAAAGTCGAAAAGTGACACCGCTATCGACAAGCTCAAAAACAACAGTGGGGGCGTAGAGTAGATATTGGGTTCAATTTACCAACCTACCATTCATGCTCCGAAGTCAAAACCGTTTGAAGGTAGTTCAGTAATAATTACATAAATATGATATAATTATGAAACGAGTGCAATCTGTCCCAAAGATTTGTGGTTGTCCTTCATGTACATTAGTAAAGAAGCTAAAATTGGCATCAGGTCCACTTATCCTGTCAAGAAAATCTGTTTGAATAGGTCTACATTTCTGGATTATTTTTAGAAAAAAAACATTGGCCAAAAACGGTGGCTAAACATTTAGCCATCAAAGATTTACATACCACTTCGATTATGAAAATGTCCATCAAATGGAAACATGTGAATGACTTCCAATTTAATTCAGAATGCAACCAAGGTAAACAATTTGATTCAGTGGTAGCGATCTTGAACAGTAGGTCGTAAATAATTTGCAGCCTAGAGCTTGTGAAAAACGAATCCAAGTGCAGCGTCGGCAAATCAACGTCATCTCCAGAATCGGATTCGGGCGAGTTAGGGGAAGGAAACAAAGTCAGCTTATAAGACTCAGATTACGTAGATCCACGAGTAGTACCAAAAGAACCTCTAAAATACACCTTCTGCACAAGTCGAGCAGGTGATGCTCTTGTCATTTAAAAGGCACAATAAGTACTCGTGTTTCAGTGACCTCTTCTACCACTCGCGTGAGTCAACTTCAAGCAGTGGTGATCATAAAAAAGACCTTCACGGGTAAAGAGATAATTAAAAAGTGAGAGAATAATCGTTGGTACACTGCGAATGATCCAAGCACACAACAAATATTTGGATGACTATTCTAGCTCTAGTCTCTGATGGGGATTTATGGAATAATCTAGAAGAACAAAAGTGGAAAAAGTAACAGCAGCAATGGCATCAGGAGGCGAAATTGCAATGATTACCAGAAGCGCGCATCACAAAGACTAAATAAGGCAATCCTTACCATTAAAATGCCACAAATAATGTCTGTGGTTGAACATGAACTGCTACGATTTAAAATTCAATGAAAGAAAATATGAGGTGGTTTCATGAACTAGTTCGGTGTGAAAACATGCAAAAGTACAAATAGACAAATTACCGGTTGATGGACCTTGAAGTACAGAAGGCGGTCACTGCAGTGAACCGGGGAGGGGGGGGGGGGAATCACGAGGAGAAAACTCACCGATTCAAGTAGAAAAGTGACTACTGGTGGTTGTTAGGCCATCAGAGAGTGGTGTGGGCACTAATCACATGGGGAACTTAGCCACATCTTATGCACCTTTTAAGTCTTATTAGTATGAATTTTTTCTTAATTTTCTTTTGTTATGAAAACATCGACTGTAGGATGAAAGTTCACAAGCACTAACAAACTAGTGCTGGTCCATCTTGAAGTGGCTGAAGGTGAAATTCACTTTAACTTTTAACAGGGTTTTCGCATGTAAAAAGAAGCACCCTTACTGAGGAAGTTATAAGGTGCCTTAAAATAGGCAAGGATGCTGTCACCAGGACCGAACAAAAAGGTGCATTTGTAGCGATAAAATGCACCCATTTTCTTGCATACACCATAAAATCCGTGTGTCAGACCCCAAGTGTGAGCAATTAACCTGTCATATGATATCTTTCCAGGTAGACTTCCAAATGTTAAACGCATTTGGATGAGCGGCTTCTGTCGAAAGTACAGGCAGACAGATCCATAGACAGCCTGTTACCAAAGCAGCACCAGATTAACATTTCACCTAAACAAACAACAAGGACACGGCACATGTGTGGGTAAAAGAGTGGGAAAGGAATGCACCTTAATTAAGACGCCCTTGGCAAGAAGAGACTTCTTCTTAATAGTCATGACGATGTAGTGCGTCTCGTCTTTGTAGTAGACCAAATTCTCTAGCTCAATGCCCAGCGTCTTGGAGATCTGTGCGAAGTAGGGCTGATTAAAAACACTGCCCACCCCGGATATCTCCTCCACATGGGCCTCTTCCACATAGCCGTAGTTGATGAAATTCATGGTGATCGCAATGGCCAGACGACAGCGGAGAGCCCGGCGTGGGAAGTCTATCAGGCAGAAAAAAAACAATTCGGCCTAATTGAAGGGTGATTAAATTATCACTTTTACTTCATCATCGCCTTTTATATCAATTATAAGTCGGTGGAATCGTCACAAACTGAAAGTCTATCATACATGTGATTCTGAAGTCTAAGTTGACAATAGTGCCAGCTGAATCGCCCGCCTCGGTTGATTCGATACAATGACCGTACCGTGTTAAGCGATGACCCATCTTGATTTGCATAAGGAGAACGCAAACCAGCCATGTGTAAAACTTAAGTTAAAACCCTTCCTCTGGGTTCATACAGTTCCTAATCCTAATTTTTACAATTTCTTAGACATTTACCTAGACAACAAGGAAGGCCTGAGTCAAAGCGAGACGACTCTCAAGCAGAAAAAGTTAATTTGAAATAGTCGTTTTTGATTAAATATGCAGTTATTTGGGGCTAAAAATAGAAAAAATCCTTCTAAGTCGTAATAAATTACTTAAGGACAGCGCTTTCGTTTAACCTCACCCATAACCTGGAGTTAGCAACTTATTCACTAAGCAATCATCATCAGTCAGTCGCCATTCCTATCGGTGAATATTAATCGGTCTGTTGTCTCGGTTAGCAACGACAGACCAAAAGGGATCACATTTTCAAGCAGGACAGAATCAATTTCGGCTCAACCAGGTGAAGACGCCCAATGAAATGAATCACTTGGGAGAAGAGGCTGACACAAGTAATGCCTCAAGCACGAGACTGGGAACTGGAACCTAATGTGATGGACACACGCACCCACGCTCGCACACGGACACGGCTAAGTGTTCAAATTTATGAGCTAGACGCTGGTGACTCAGAGGTACGCGCCCCCGCATACACACACAAGCAAAGTATGCCCCATAAACATCGCACATCCAACAGATACACACTTTCAAATTAGCCTAACGACAACTTCCTCTAAACACCACTCTATTGCATAGAATTAAGGCGCACATTCAACGTGAAATAGTATTTCAATTGGTAATGCTGACGTCTGTTACAAGAGCAAAGGAAGCCATAAACTTTTCGCCAATGACCAGAAATAATGGCGGGAACGACATTTGGAAAGGACGAGGGAGTGAACTGCGAGTCAAATTGGGTCGTATTCCGTAGTTAAGCTAAAGACGACTAACTACTGGTAACCATCCGTTTGAACATATTCCAGCACGTACGATTAGATTCCAATTTTAAACACCATGCAGGACTGAATTTTCCTGATTTATAGCAAGCACACGTTCTGGTTGCTTTTTCGAGTCAATGCACAATACATGACCACGCATGAAAAGTACTGAGTGCCATTTCGTCCAGTATGTTTAGTCTACCACAGATGTCAGCAGCACTGACCGAAGTTTCAGCCTCCAGCCCTTCGACGTCATCTTAGCACGGCTATTACTGACTAGCGACCTTACATACCTGTCTTGGGCTAGCCACATCAACGGCGATTCTATAAAAACACCCTTTTACAATGCCTTTATCGCAAAAGGGGTCAACAAGTGAACGAACGGCGACCAGAGTGAAAAGCTAACAAGGCACCCCAATGGGACAACCTCCTGGACAAAGAACCCCGTGACACTCGATTGATGTGAGATGAGCATACAGTAGAACACCCGATGTTCTGCCTCAATTCTCAACAGAGCACGCGGTGATTTCAACTACTTTCGTCACATCATCTTGGCACCCGCTACCAGAACAACCAGCACGGAAATACAAGGAGAGGAGCGTGAAATATTCCCGGGGGAGCGACTGTTAACTATATCATCACATAAAAATTCAGACCATGGGGGGTGTATGTGGACTTCAATTGCGCAGTTGACGGCTCCAAAGTTTGGCTCTTCTAGGGGTCCCACTATTGAATTATTTATAAACGTAAATATGGGCAAAAAACGTTTAATTCGGCGTAAGCGTCTGCACACAAACACATTATCATCCCAAAAAGGCAAAAAGCACATACAAAACAAAAGATAAAGCGTGTAAATCTTCAACATAACCGGTAGACCAATGAGCCTTGCATGGACTATGAAGCAAATGAGTTTAGATTTCTGCCTCTGAGAATAACCCAAAAAGGAAAAACGCGGAGGAAGACAAAAGGACAGAAGAGAGGTACGCACTGAGACAACAACTGGATTTGCCGGTGGCGTCGATGATGGCATCGAATTCGAAGGTGGATAGGGCCTCGTGGCTCGGCAGAACCTCCACCCGCCAGCCGTGAAACGCACGTCGCTTGCCTTCATAGAGCGTGAAGAGGTCCCTCAGGGGACGTTGGTTCTTGCCCTCCAGCGTTCCTGGCCCTTTGTCGCCACTGTGGACATCATTGGGCTCCTCAGAATCGTCTCGATGAAAAGGAGAGAATAGTTGGGATACTTATAGCATATGGTCTACTGTACACCACCCTAGACAAGATTGTTGGGGAAGAAGTAAACAGACTATAGCGAGGGAGGGGAAGAGATGATGATAAGTGTGCGTCAGAAATGACCTAAACAATTACGCATGTGATTTTACGCGCGAACCATGAAATATAACAGAGAACCAATCATTTTAGGTCTTTGTACAAGCGTATGGATTAAAAAAAGGTCGTATAGACTACCTAAATAGGTGTGTTAGGGGCACAATTCCTGAAGGTTCTAACCACTTCATTCACTACCAACCTACAAAGCAGAAGGCCTTGAATCTTTTGAATAGGTGCTCGACAAATCTGTAGAAGGAGTGAACTCAAGCCAAGCCACTTATTTGTTTAAGTCAAAATTCAGGAGTGCTCCAAAAGGGCAAAAATTGAACAAATGACAACCGAGTACAGGAGCATAAAAAATACCTAGCCTAATGGAACCAGAAAGAATTTATTTGGTAGTGACAACCAAAAACCGGTTTTGTTTGGGAATTGGCAATGTAAGGGGGCATAATTCCTCTGATAAAAAAATTACAAATGTTCAAAACTTGAGCTGGTTTGCACTAAACATAGAAGTTGATTCTATCCTCCAGCCATTTCGGCTACTACTGGACTGGGAAACATCAGGCTACAAAACTGCTACGATAGTGTTGGAGTTCTGGGAATAGAGATTTGCGTTTGAAATACCCTGAGCCCCGTGCCGAGATTGACTCCAAGATAAATTCAAAGAACTCTGTTATTATTACGCATGGGATAAATTGCTCATTTGATGACTGTAAGTAGGATTAAAAAAAAACTTGAATGGCAAATTAAGATGGGTACTGGCTCCTCCCGTTTGGAGGCAAGGATGGAAGAAGGATGTGGTTTTCCTGAGGTAAGCTTTGCACTTTTATAACAAAAAAGATTAGTTTGCTACCCTCAGAAATAATATTGGTTGGGTGGTGCAAATTTGTGATGATCCAACCACTTCAATTAACAGTAAACTAAACAAATTCCCATTCCCAACCCGATGAATCCGCAAATTGTTTGAATTTGTTTGGAAATATGCTCCTATTACAGCAGCAACAGAAGGGATGACCTCAAATCGAACTACTGAGCAGCGAAAAGTTGTATTTTCAAATTAAGTAATATATATTGCATCAAAGACGCCTAAATGTGGGATTTGACCGTTAAAATAACTCAACAGTGTGCGGTTTGAGGATTGAAGAGAAAAGGAGTTAGGATTCCTTTTAAGGAAACGCCAGAACCCAAGCTACACGCAAATTCTGAGCTGGAGAAGTGAGACCGAAGTGAAGGTGAAACCATTACCTGAAGGTTGAATAAGCCTCTGAAATTCAACTCCGGAAACAACTTGGACACCGAAGAGGAGGGCCACTTTAAGGAGAATGCATTGCAGCGTACGAATACCTAGAAGAAAAAAAGTGTCACACAACACGCTTGTCTCATGTCCTAAGCGTAAGCGCACCAAGCCTAGGACTTTCCCCTCGGCACAAATGCATTTGATATTATCAGAATTACAAAAGGCTATTACTTATGCTGCACTAGCACACACACACAGAGATGGTCGACAAGGAGGCACTTCCTCTGTAAGAGCGAAAACTTTGATCCAGCTCCCTATGTAGGAAATGAGGATGAAAAGGGCATATTGGTGCGGCTGATGCGACTACAGTAAAATTATGTGAGTAGTGTTAGCAGTGAAGCGTGATAAAACAGTAACAGCGCAAACCTTTGTGCTAAATTGAAGAGAAACAGCAAAAGGAAATAGATAACAATTGCAAAATAATTTTGGGGTCTGAAAAGGATTTCATAAGAACACGACCGACTGTGCTCTGTGCTAAATAGTCAGAATTGGATACAAAACTAGTTAGAGTAAGAAGCTCAATATGGCCAAGGTATTGGTGCACACCAATGGAACTAAATAAAGTACACCCTTGGTTACACCGCGGGACGTCTATGTACAAACTTAAAAATGAACAGGAAGAAACTTTATTGAGTATGATTCACATGCTTGATAAAAAAAGGAAACGGGAGGCATCAAACTCACTTATATGGTCGATTGAGCCAGCACAGAACTTTCCGAAAAACGACTTTGCTCCCAGCGACTTCAAGTCACTTATCAGGTAAGGCCAGAGGTGGAGCACATTGTTTCTTTAACAATAAAATGGATGCCTTATTCATCTTTCCAATTTTGGTATCCTTAGGTATATTACGTAGAAGACCGCGCATTATAGAACCAGAATACCCGACTGTTATGGGATGAAACCTAGCTCATTTCGCAGTAGCAAAGTAGTGAGACTGCGCACAGCCACTAAGCCTACGTGAAATCATGTACAAAACAAAATAAACTCCGCAATTGCCAAAGGAACGCCCTTTTAAAATGAAATGAGAGTAAACGGCTTGAAATTCAGAAGCTCTATAAGGTCGTGAAACTTGGGCGAAAAAAAAGGGGAACCTGTTGAACGCAACAAATTATGAAAGGTATACTCAATCACGGCCTCAAACACATGGGGAGGGAGGCCTAATTATGGGAGCATATTGCACTGGTAGGTAGGATCACTGAAAACTTTTCACATCCATAGCGCATTAACATGACCGGTCTACTCATAATGAAGTGCAATTACGGTTTGACCACGACAAGTCCGAGATCATGCATTTCTGTTGATGCGATTCATGAAGGGCCAGCGAAGGAATGATAAAATTAGGGTACCCTGAAAATACACCACAATAACAGGCATGTGTGTTTTTCCGATTATTGTAAGCAAATTGGATCGTAAAATTATTTAAATGGCAAATTTTGCAATTGGGAAAGTGTGATTACAAAGAATCCCCCACACCGGTATAAGGCAAAAGGATCACTGACATCCGACTCACTACGCGTGCTGACCGTCTGTCGAAACGGTGGAAGAGGCATACAATTTGATTCAAATTTCCGAATATTCTGATAGTTAAATCTTGGAACATGCATAGAGATCATGTATACGCTGGTAAATGGGAAAACTCACTATGAAGCCAGCTAACTTGAACGGGAACTCCTACCAATTTTATAACCACCCCTCAGCAATATGGAATAAACCTAACAGATCAGAATTATCAACCTTTGATTAAAGACCAACTCGACTTCAAAGAACAAGCCAATATATAAACCAACCATGCTAAAAAGTTCCTTTCTCAAAAGAAAGTTATTGGTAATCATAAGCATTGAAGTTAAATGAAAGGCTTTGCCAAGCTTGTCTCGCGTTACTAGTACTTGTATGCGTCAACAACATTCATCTCAGATTTATTAGGTTAATGTAGCTTTCAAATTAAAAAAAGCCATCAGTGATTGAATAAGTAAGTACATTTGTTAAAGATGCAAGGTAAAAAGAATAAAGAAACGGGCTGGATGTAGGCGCAAAAATTTCCACTCGCTTACCTAGAAAAAGAAGTTCTTTTATCAATAATTACTACATTCGCTCCTAAGAGGGCTAGTTCTATAGCGCAACGCAATCCACAAGGACCACAGCCGACAACAAGGACCTTAAAATGAACATTTCAACGTTACAGGCTGTGTTAGAAAGAAAACAAAAGTAAAGTTACAATCGTGGGTGAGATTCAAGAAAAATAACATAAAGCGATCCAAACCAGTGCGCATCAGAAGTGAACTATTTGAGCTAATAATGGGCAGAGAAACCTAGATAGGTGGTGTAATGACAGCCATGTGGGAAAGCCGGGTCAGGGACACACAAATATCACATTAAAGGAAAACACATTCTTCAAATTTATAGTTAAGACATGATAATTACTTGAGTATTCTGGCAAATACTTTGACCCCCATATATGCTTTCGCCAAAGCGGACATCCAAATTCGTAAAAAGAGCTTCCGCCTTCCAATAAAATGAAAGTCTTCGACGCAATTCCCTGTAGAATTGGCCACTGCCTGGTAGACTCCTTAAATTAGCAGCATCACAAAATCTTTCGAAGGATGCGACAATTCCTTCAAACGTTGTGGAGGCGCAAAATTTGTCAAAGTAGTTCTCAATCGGTTCATAATTAATCGTGTTCACTGTGTTCATCTTGAGAAGCACGATAAGAAATGGCCATCACGACCAGTCTACGTTAGCAGGCTAAATGCCAGAGCAGAGTGCTGAAAATCCGACACCTATACAGTTAATTGACAAAGGCATCAAGGTCACAAAGATTTTGAGGTCGAATCTTGAGGGGATCATTTTCTTAAAAAACGCGCTGCATATTAGGCCTACTAATTTCACTGGGGAGCTCAGATTCTTTTATGTCATTTTTTAGTGTTTATTTCCTGTTTTTATGCTCCAAGTTACAATCCTAAAACTTGGTTGAGCACTCAGCAAAGTTAACTTTACTTACTATTATTATTAATTAGCAAATTATGTCTTCGCAAATTACAGCTTAATAGCGTTTATTATTTTACTACTTCAAAGATATTTAGCATCCGAGGTTCATCAACTCCTCATCATTTATATACGAATACGATGTTTTTTTCAGAAAAGCGAAACCGCAGTCTTCGTTGCATTAAGCCTAAAGTCATTGTAGCGTCTCGAGGCTCCCTTTAGGGTAAAAGAAGGCATAGTACTGGTGGAGAACATGTATTCTGGAAACAGAAGGCTTGGGGGCTGTTGGCACCGCCCGGAGGCTGACCAACCGGCTAGTACAATATGGCCGCCCGAGTGACCGAAACCGGTAGTTCGAACAAAAAAAGTATTACAGTCATAGGTATTTTGTGGCACACCAAGACGGCCCAGAAGCTTCGACGATTTAAATTGGTAGCAAAAAAACCTATAACAATCGCATAGAAGGGCTGAGTTTCGCTGACCATGGTGCAGAATGGGAAACATCCGAAAAATGAGGCCCTTTGTGCAGTTCAACACAAGAATTAATAAAATACAAACCCAATGGAAAAAAACTCTTCTTTTGAGGGTCATCTCCGGTACATCCCTTGGCCACACTTCTGGCCCAGGCATCGTAGTGTGATTGGTGCTTCCAAAAATATCCATGCACTAGAACCATTAGAACCACTGATTATTTACATCTTTTTCATGCGTGAATGCGCTCGATGCCTCCCTACAAATCCACTGAAGCTCTAGTTCCATCCCATTTTTGAATCCTTTTGAAGAGGAGAAGTACACTGACTTCGCACTACTCAAGGCTGGATGACGCTCCATAACGATGGCATGTGGCAGGCCGGATTAGCCCAAAGGCAAAGTTATGGTTCCATGCGGCAAATTTTCCGTATCAGCCTCACTTTATTTGTTTTTTCTCATCTAATTGCTGCCCACCCACGCGTCCGGGCTCTGCTCAAGTAGAAGGGATTTGGGGGTGGTATTGCTTGCTCACTTAATCAATGCCTCCATCTGGGGACAACTGACTTTTTAAATGGTTCGCCCAGCGTGGAGTCAGTTATCAATGGCCTTTCAGCGGCACTTGTGGTTGGATAATTATCAAAGTCAGTTATCACTTTCAACTCCTCTATTAGGATTTTAAATGGTTCGCCTCTCCTAAACAGATGCCCTTCTGTGATGCCAACATCTTATATCAGTCACCCTGCCACCAGTATGGCGTCCCGAGCCTTCAATTAGGTAGTTATAGAAGAACATATATTACTAGTACACATTACGGAACAGTCAGCACACTATCCATGTGCCTCGAAGGCGAAGGGTAGATTAAACTACCCGCGTGGTAAGACTCATGGCTAACCGGAAGAACCTAATCAACATAATATGCTAGCAAATTTCTTTTGTAAATCCAGCGCACTTTTCAAATAACTTCAAAGGAAGCAATGTACTGAAAGTAGCATGGTACCGCCCGATGGTAAGGATTCCACCATTCCTCATTTCCTCCTTCGAGACTAATGCCACGCCTTAGGGCATCATACGAGCTATCATTACTCCATACTATATCACAGTGGCAAACTACTCCAGCATTCATGACTACTTGGTGGCGTGGGTGTGTGTTGACTTTCTCCTGCGATAAAGTGCTTCAGACATCCGCTCAGTTTCAACAGAAGCGGACAACATAAGGCCAATTACTATTTCCATACGCGAGTCGCCATGCCGCATTAAAGATATTGTCCAATGAACAATTGGTCTGCAAATGAAGTAACTACTCGGCAAAAAAATTCAAGCTCAACAGATGCACATCATCAATGAATGTGTCGTGGGGTAATAAAAACGAAGGTGACGAACAAAACAAAGATATTGATGAAGGCGTTAATGATCTGATATGATAAGAAAGTAGAGAAGAGGACATATGTGATTATGAAAGGGTGCAAATTTGAGGGTAC
Organism: Taenia solium; assembly: GCA_001870725.1. Taxonomy (NCBI): domain Eukaryota; kingdom Metazoa; phylum Platyhelminthes; class Cestoda; order Cyclophyllidea; family Taeniidae; genus Taenia; species Taenia solium. Next base: position 192,421 of record MIEF01006596.1, read on the forward strand.
GCAGAGCTAGGCAGCAACATAGTTTAAAACATGACGTCGAAATTCATCGGTCTGCATGAAGCGCCACCGCGGACTGCCGAGAGCGGCGGCGATCAGGCACTCAGCAGCGCGCTCCTTCGCTACGAGTGACTCCACTTCCTTGCCCCGACAGTCGCGCATCAGCTCGAGAAACACACTGGTGTCGCGCTCGGTCGCAGACTGCGGGATGGGTCCGCTAAGGCGTATCGAGCCCACGTCGACGCGCAATACCGGAGGAGGAGGTTTCTGCGCGTTCCCACCACTCCTCGGCCTGGCGCGAGCCGCCTTCACAAGGAGTCGACAGATCTGGCTGGCCGTGGTCAGATGAATATTGAAGAGTCGTCCGCCAATGCTCAGAGAGGAGACATTTGGACAGGCGGAGAGGAGACGCAGCAACTGATCGTCCAGCGGTTGCGGCAAAATGTCCTGCGTCGAGGTGATTTGAGGCCCTTTTTGACGGCTTTGATAGCTAAAGCAAAGGCGCCTTCCATTTAAACGAGCCATCTGCTCCTTCTCCCTCTCCTCGGCCTCCACTGTTCCCAGGTCCAACTGAAAGACATACAGCTCCGCTTGTCACTTGATTAACTTCCCTCACTGACAGCCTTTCAGTCGCAAATAACTACCTCGGTAAGGAGGACAATGTCGGTGAGTGTATTGGCATACTGAGTGATGGAAGGGATGGAGCGTTCAAAGAGCCTGTAGGTGGCAGTCTGATCACCAGACCCAAATACACAAACAATGGAGACAAGGGGCGCAGGGAGAACGGGGAGAGCGAGGACACAGAGATCAGATGAGGCACGGGGGTACAGGAAGCGGAGGCGCACGTGAACGCGCAACGCGGGTCGCATGCACACTGCTTGGTGCCAGAACTCGGATGCCACGGGCCGCCAGAAGTCGGCGGTGCCACCAAGCATCGCGCTATGATGCTCCAACGGTGCGCCATGGCGCGCCACCGGCACGTCTGCACCCCAATCCACGTAGTATTCATCGCTGCTATGCTGCGTTCTCGCTTCCATCGCACTGTGGCCCTCCTCCACACCCTGTAGAGTCACTACGCCCCCCTCATGGATGTATTCCATCCAACGTGGTGACAGATCCGTCTGGATTTGAATCAAGAGACACTCTTAGCATAAAACCCACTTATGTCCGTAAAATCGTGCCTTTTATTAATTGGATTTAATGACATGCAGTAGGTTCTTCAATATCCCTACCACGAAAGTCATGAAAATAAATTCTTTCCGCACTCTTTACGTATTAGCAAACTAATAATTAGTACCAAGCGTTTAAACTTCTACAACATTTAGTTAAATAAGCGCCCCACTGACACCTTCGCAACATATATGAGAAACTAAATAGTGAAAATATTAAGAAGGGATTTACAATCTGATTGCCTAAAATATAGGTAGTAATGTATGCAACACACGAACGTATGGCCTCTTCATTCTACAGTGTACGTGTGTGGGAAATCCACACAATCATTTTGAGAAGTTATTTACGTGGCTGACCGGGGAACGCATGGATTGCTGCAAGTATTCGGTAGTGGACAGTGGAGACTGTCCCTAGGGCCAAAGCATAGGGCGTGTGGCGAGTTCAACGCGAGCCCGGAACGCCGCTTGCTGCGTTGATTAGCGAGTCATTCGCAAAAGGCTAGAGGGCACCGCAAAAGGCCTTCGAGATTCACCCTCGTTTGGTTTTTCAGCTTCGAAGTTTATCCCATATTACCAAAGTGCTACACTGGGAGCTAGCGGTACAAATTAATGTTCAAATGAATTCAAAAAGACTAAAAGAAATTTCCCTCAACATCATGTAGGGAGAAATTGGTGTTTGATTGACAATAATGAGGGGATTAATAAAAACATGACCAAGACTAACAGAAAGGCACAAAATCAGGTAGGTGGGCTAATGCCAATTTATAGCTGCCATTATGAGAGGAAATTATATTCGGACTGTTTTGTTGGGAAAGGCTGAAGGTAAAATTAAGCATCACACAACATATAAATAAAACACAGATACTCACCCAATCATGCAAGCTGAAACAGGAAAGACATGCCATGCGTTAAGCACAGGAGGAGGAAAATAACACAGGCAATGCTAAAATGAAAACAGTTTTTGCATACGCGTGAATGTATTTCTGCAGTTGTGCCTTCCTTGCCCATTTTTGTGCTGCCATGCTGTGCATTGGCGTTTGCCCAGGTCATGCTATGCCCTTCCATCATTTTTTTCAATGTTAGGCGAATGAAAAATGCTTATGATAAACCCATCATTGGTTCTGATATTGGTCCGTCTAAGGTCGTAAAATTACTAACTTTTTAGCATCAACTTGGACGGCGATTAATTGTCGCAAATAGTGCACAAAAAATAGCCCCTTCTCTTGCACACAAGCAGATCAGCTACTGTTAGCATAAAATCATGGATCACAGTTGTTGAAATTCCAGTCGGCAGCATGCAAAATGGTGCAATTTCGTTAAAAGGAAAAAGTACATGTTCAGAATACAAACCTATGACCTTTGCTAGTCACACCTACCCGCCCAATGCTAACAAAGGACGTTGGTGAACCACTCTCTTGTTGACATAGGCGACATTCACATACAAAACAATTACCTGCCTGGGAGACGCTAGGTGCGAACACTCTACGTAGCAATCAAGTTTTGTGAGGCGCAAAAGTAGGAATTAATAATGCTTTGCACTATGTAGCGGTCAGAATCAAGTCCTTACCTGAGTCAATATGAGCACGGATAGCTGTGTCTGGTAGATGAGACGTAGAAGCATAGGTCCGGTGAGTTGGGTCAAAGCGATCTCCAGGCGGTTGAGGTTGGGAAAGAGAGCAAAAAGGTCGGCCAACGGATTCCAGCCCAGCAGACGGGGCCTTGCACCCAACCACCGCGGGTCACGCAGGTACCAATATCGATCATCGTCGTCGATGGTTGCAGACGCGGTCGAGGCAAAGTCGAAGCGGTCTTGAATGGAAACTTCGCTCTGACTGGACGCTGGGCGCTCGTGAGTGATCTTGCATACGTGTAGGAGACTGGCCCTCTCCAACGTAGGACCGGCGACCTGTGAAGGGGCAAAGTGGAGAAACTCATTTGATATTCTTTGTGTCAGTCCCGCCCATGAGTTGAGCGTGTATATGGGAAGTTGACGAAACATGTAAATGTATTTTTCATGGATTTATACATATATATTGGAATTAATTGCATTTAATTCAGCTTCCATGACACAGTGTAATAAGCCAATCCTCCATAACAATTATAGGGGTGGAAGTGAAGATACGATATTGTAAAGCAACCAGATATCCTGTTAACATTTATGCTTAGCTGAAAACGAATAAATTGTCATGATTTATTTGGAGAAGAGAAAAACAGGCATAAGAGTTTGCAAACTAAGCTATTCAATAAAATTTACGCTTTGCCACATCGGAAAACGAAATTGAGCGTAATTAAAACCTCTTCGCTGCAAATACTGACGAGGTAAAAGTTCTAACGTTCAGACCACATGCTAGGCCCGATCGTGAATAAGGAAGCTTGAAATAAAGCTGTAGCTGTAGAAAGGTAAGGCAAAACTGTGAAAAGTAATGCGACAATGTGAGGCTACACAGGAGAGGAGGTAGCTTTAAGACGTGTAGGATATCTCTGCTTGAAGACCACATTGGCATCAGAGTCCAAACCTACATTTGGAATTGCTAGTAAATTCCGAACCACTACAGCTTTTTTCCAGAGAGCACAAATGAATAATTTAGAAAAATGGAAGATATATACATGTTTGTTTGGATACACTTTTAGGCACCAAGTTGTCAGATTGGATCAACATTGGGACCTAGAGAATTTCATCGATTCCCGAGGGGGAAAACACCTGGTACCCATAAAACCCAGATAGTTTCGGGAATTCCACGCTTCAACAACACACAACACCTTCAAAAAGCGGGAAATGACGAAACTATTGCAAATAAGGCCATGAAGGAAAGAACATCATCACCAATAAGGAGTCTTTCAACCTAATTCATTTAAGATTGATCCAGCTTGCAGACCCATTTCCCATATCCACGATCATTAATGTCGGAGTGGAGGGGTGGGTTTTGCCGTTTACGATAAAAGGGACCAGTGCATGATGTTAGCGAAATGTCAGTCCATAGTTGTAAATAAATGCCAGGATTTGAAGACGATTAAGATGTGTGAACGGCAAAAAAACATTAATTTGCCTCTTATAACTTGAAATTAGCTGTCAGTATCAGGCTTCTGTACCAAAATACGACAAGAATTTAAACACCGAAGGAGATGAATCTAAGCTGAGGAATCATCACTCTGTTGCACTATCGTCCAACGAAAAAGTATTGGTGTCAAAAGTGCTGTAGTACTGCAGAATCGTAGTCATCAGTTTTTTTTTGGATCACAAAAAGATGGATAACAAACAGCCAAACTAGTCTCAAATTGGAATCAGCGAAGTTATATCGATCTTGTTTGATCAAAGGAGTAAAAAATGGTGAAAACGTAAGGAAAGACGGCTTAAAATTCCGTTATTTGCAAGCGATTCATTGCAAGACCACCGGATGAGATGAAAATAGGAGGTGACGTACAGTTGAGACTTCAATTAGAAGTTGGCGAGCGTCAGATTGGGAGAGAAAGAGGTTGCGAAGGTAGAGACCACGGAGACACTTGAGTTGGGAGAGGACGCGAACGATAGTAGCGAAGAGCGCGCCGCCGCTTCCATAGACAACACCTGAGGCCTCGTCAAATTCGGCATGGAAATCAAGAGAAAATGCTCGCACACAAGGTGGCGGCAAATTGGAGGTGTCCGGAGGATAGGGCAGTCGATTAGAAGGGTAAGGAAATTTGCAACTAACGCTGCGCTGGTATCGACGGCCCCGCGCATCTCCCTGACCTCCGCCTGTCACCACCGTCGTTGATGGCGGCGCAGTGGTGGAGGCACTGCGAAACTGGAAGCGAATCGGCGCCGAACTCGAGAGCTGCGAGGATGCGTCAGTGCGCGAGTGAGAACTGATACCGATTCCACTCTGTGGCGTGAATTAAGTAACCAAACGATGATTGTGCACTGGTTGATCAAGCAGAGTTTTACTTCTGCCAACAGTTGCCAGTACTCCAAAAATAAAATGAAATTTTATCTATGGTACCCATCAAGGACTGATGGTGAATTGTCAAACCCCATTGTGAGCATTCGACTTTGAAATGAAAGTGCTGATTAGTGCGCTACGACAAAGAGAAAATGGTGTCTAGGATTCGAAAAGTACCACAACGGCTGAAAAATTATGAATGACCCCTTTAAAAGGCCCATTGGAAAAGGCATGCCGGAAAATTAATGCAGCAGAGGTGTCATGGTAGTGTGATGAAATGATACAAATGAATGCCAACCATAAGTTTTACGTATGCTTTTCGGAGTTTTTGTAAAAATACTAATTCAAATGGATTCCCACTTATTTGCCCTGGCTGTGGATGCAAGGTAAATAGACTTTTTTGAACAGAAGACACCAGGAGACCAGTTTCATGAGAAATAGAACACCGTGGATGCCATAACACCGAATGCTCTTTCAATCACCAAGCAATTAAACAAACAAAACGTAAGAGCCACAAATAGAAGCTTCACGCGTCACTTTATACCAATTCCATCTTGATGAGTAAATATAATGTTTCAGTACAATAAAGGCAAAAAAAACTTAAATGACGAAAAAGACATTCACTTTACTGCAGCATCACTAGTGGATGCGATGAGCTTTGACCTTGTCAGCTAAACCATCCATTATTCACTTCAAATTCTGCAACGAAAAGCGTCAACACAATTTAGATCCCATTTCGCCAAACACAGGTGGCAAATTCACATCCACTCAGCTAAGGAATATGTAAAGAGGGAGCTTTGTTTTTCAAAATAAGCCATGCATTTGCAAAGATTTGCCACAGGACAAACACCTACATTCTCTAAACACGGACGAGAAAGTGGGACAGGGATGGTAAGATGCCAGAAAGCCACCATCAACATCATGGAATAGTTCTGTCAACGTTATTCAAGTTGACATTTAACAGTTGTCTTCCCAACAGCTCCTAAAATCTAGCGAAAACGGTAATGAAGGCTTCTCCAGCCAAACATCAAAAAGCCCATATTTGAACTATTCTCCAGCGTAGGTCTCCTCGCAAAAATAATGAACCATCTTATGCTCAATAGAGAGCCGTAACTGGATGGCCTTGACGCGTTTGTTACTTTCATCACGGTGTCAGTCTGATAAAAACTACGAGGCAGCGGACGGTGCGCGTCTACTCTCACGAACCGAAGACACCTCGATTGCACGTTAGAGTGTGGACTTTTCGTGTGCACTAAAGCAACGCACCCCACTTCGAACTGATGACGGTCGAGGCATGGCACTGGCTGCCATTCACACAAGGTCTATGGACAGGTTTTCACGAGGGCTCCAACTTTTGACAGTGTCCAGCTATGACGTTGTGCTTATCTAGCTCGTGAAAGAAAGAAACGAATGTTTACAATTCAGCAAGAGAACTCCCATTATTTCAGTCCGTTAATAATTCATGGAGAGGAATTATTTGAGTTAACATTTTGGAATTTTACCAAAACAGGTAATGGTTACGCTCGTATTCGAAAAAAAGTTGATTGTATTGACATATAAGACCAAGCAAACCATGGGGAAGCACCTATGCGATTAAATTGCTTTACCTCAAGTGAGGGAGGAAAATCAGGATACATAAGATTCGGATAATAAGTTAGGAGCTTAAAGACATAATGATGAGAAGTCATCATTATTGTAACATTACCTTTAGGTAAATAATACCTCAGTCAGAAGTGAGACTTACTCTTCGAAAAGAAATCGCATAAAAGTAGGAAAATAGGCTTCATAAGTAGCCAGCAAAAAACAATATCATCGCTGCTTTTCCTAGTCTTTCCACTTGACTTCCTTATGCACATAAAACAGTATGAAAAAAATTACCCGATGTGCATAGTTGAGATGTAGGAAGATTACTCTGTAGGGAAGTCCACACATTTGCACGACTATCTACCAGCAAGATTGCTCAAAATGTGTGCCGGCAAAATAAAAAAGGAAACACTTGATACAATTTTAGAAATTTCATCACATTTGTGGCAAGGATTTGCCTCCGGAGTTGGGCATACTTTAGACTAGGATTAAGTGTTGAGCAAGGGTCTTCCCATTTGAAGACAATCGAAGGTCCAAGGGATCAGGTGAAGATCGACACCAGAATTCATAAAACCAACCTGAACTTTAGATTGCAGTTGAAAAAAAGAAGTAGGAATGCCTCCTGCTCGTTTCACGCCTCTGTAAGGATAAGGATTTGAAAGCATTCAGGAATGCATTAGTCAGCTAATTATTATAAAGCCCGTACCTTCATCTCCCTGTAATAACTGCAACTTCCCTTGCCTCAGCTTAGCATGCGACTATAAATTGTAATCCCGTTTTTTGAGAAAGTTAAATCCAAATTAAGATCTAGACATGGGAAAGAGTACCCCTTTCAGTATAGCCCATTTTTGTATAAGGGAGACCCAGAGAATCGCTATCAATCACAATACAAAAAATCTTGAGAACCCCGAAAAATGACTGCAGCATTTCCTAAATTAGATTGAAATCTTAATTCAAAACTGTATATGAGGCTAGATGGCCATTAAGGTGAAAATAATGATAGGCGAAATGCCGGGAATCTATCCACTGAAGGAAAAACTATTTGGTTTCGTTTTCCTTATTGTCTGGGGTGAATTTTTCAAAAGCACTCATTTTGACTGGGTGCGATTGATGGGCTACAACAACTCGTTAGTTTAGATTATTCTCAAAAAAAGGGCGGAATTTGTGGAACTACTGCGAATTGCAAAAATGTTTGCAAATAAACTAACTTTCATGGGCAACAAAAAATAGGATTCTAAATAACAAATATCAGCCAAAATTGCAGCAAATTTCCGCAACTGGCTTATTTCTGGCAATCCAGTTCCGATGAAAAAAAAAGCGCAGTATCCGAGACAGGAATATGGCTCAAATGAATTGTGGCAGACACCTGAAGCTGCTATAATTTGCCATGCGTGGGCGTTTAACTCCCATGGTGCTACAAGCCTAATGCTCTCCAAGGAGTAAAAGTGTTTTTTGTCCCATAATTTTTACGATACCGATGTCGATGTTTTGGAAGCCCTCATACCTAACAAAACATGTCAATGGAACCGAAATATGTGCTGGAAATTAAAGACTCACGAAATAGATTAAAATCAAGAAAAATTGCATCTGAAGACTATGAACTCGTTATTGGGAAGAAAATCAGAAACGCAACCTGATTGATGCAATGAACCACAGTTGGCAATAATAGAAATAACCTCATTGGCAGCTTAGAAGCATAACATAAATGCATTTTCATGAGAAATGGGTAAAAAAGATGAATCCAGGTAGGTTGCAAAAATGAGTTAAAATGAACAGCAACAAGTGGTTATGAATGAAAAGGTCACCAATGCAACAAACCTCCCGGGAACTACTTGAGCCCGATGAAGACGAGCGGCGTTCATACTCCCTCTGTTGAAGCTTCATGGCAAGTTTTATCGAATTTTCTAAGTCCGGATCGCCGGAAACAGCCTCAGCAAGAATACTCAGGGGTATCTCTTCCGTCATCTCTTGTTGCACTGACCTCTCCTGATCCTCATTCGAATCGTCTGTAGCCGTCGCAAGAGATAAGGATTTCCGGTGTTCCGGGGGGGAGAGGGAGGAAGAGGAGGACGATGGAGATAAGGCGGCCTCCAGAGCAGCCAATGCGGGGAAGAGAATCTCCGTGGAAACAACTGAGTTGGCCGAGAATTTGTGCGGGTTGGGGTGGGCTTCGAAAAACTCCGCGATCAGGGAGAGTACGCGGTTGAGCATGAAATAATCACCAGTCTCGGGAAAGCGAAGGTACTGGATGTGCCAACCGATATTGCGAATCCCTCTTCAAGGTGGAAAAATGGAATCTGCATAAAATCGACAAGGTTTATAACGCGGTGTTTAAGGGTGATTAAACATTGCGAATTGCCTTCAATGGTAGTTGAGATTATTAGTGCTTCATGTTAGTGACGAACCAACTGCTGACTACTTAAATGCTCCAAAAGAGTATCAAGATAAACATGTGAAAGAACATTCACAAATGTAAACAAACAATGGCTCACAAAAACGAAAGTTAAATAGGAGCATAGTTACTTGCTGAGGTAGTAGGTTTTCAGATCATACTGCAGCCTCGTAAGTCCTTGAGCTGGTGGATGATAGGTAAACGCACGCCAAACCTCAGGAGCACAAAATGCATTGAGCCAACGTTTGCAGACGAGTGCAGCGTGAGCACGATCCCGCCATGGCAGGTAAGCGAAAACTTTCACCAGTACTAACTTGGGCATGTAAGCCCAATTGTGGTCCTTGCTCCATCCTGCAGTTTATAAATCAAGGAAACTGAATGGCAATACAAAACACGGGTTCAGTCTCATACGGTATGAGAAATGGTGCCGAGATTCAAATTTCACAGACAAAAGGAGAGGGATGATGACCATTCATGAGAGATTTAACTGATGATCAGGTTACTACGAAGGGGAGACAGGGGTTTAAATCACTTCAAAATTGCGGAAGAACGCTAGGAAAGGAAAAGTTAAGGGACGATAAGCAATGCAAATAAGCAATAGCAAAAATAGGGGAGAAGGATGCATAAATACAGCCCACTTTCAGGGGCGTGTGGGCACCAAAGCCAATACAAAACAGGGCAAACTTAAAGGAGGTCTAACAAGTCACAATTATAGTAGTACACGCCAATTAATCCATTAATCGTATTAGACTCGTAATACACATTGCGAACCTATAGCATCCATTTGATAAATGATTATCAGGATTAATTTACACATCTTTTAATATTTTAGTGCAAAATAATTGCAAAATAAATTAGTTAATTCTATTTAATGCGATAATTGTTTAAGCTAATGACATTTCTTGACCTTAGGCTTGGGGGAATCATCCAGTAGAATCGTGGAACACGTTTCCCAATCGGAGGGCAACCTCAAACCTTATTAGACTTGAGCCAATCCTGTGCTCGAACACTCTCGTCCGGCGTACCAGTAGGGTGCTGGTGCTCTTCAACCTCTGATTAGTTCTTCTGAAGGTTCGGAATTGACGGGATTCTGGATTTGTGATCTTTGAAACTTTGTGCCTTTCAATGTTTGGCAAGCCAAAGTCATTTTCTTCGCCATCCGATGCTCAGGCTAATGAAAAGTTAGTTATGTCTTCACATATGTCTCTTTAAAGTTGGATTTAGTTTATTGGGGCAGTTTTTTGTACTACTTCGTAATAGGCCTTGCTTCTCTATCTTAGCAAATCCATGCTTGTTTGTCCTGCCATGTGTATGTTCTCCCAAATCCTCTCCATGTCGTACTTCATGTTCCATAATTTAGCAGTTCAGCTCTGTTAAACCGATATAAGTTGCCCATCCTGTCCGGCTTTTTTGTTTTTCTTACCCAGTATGGTTCTCCCCACCCCTTTCTACCTACCCTTAATAGATTTATTTGATTCTAAGCACAGGTGTTTTTGTATTTTTCTCTGTTATTTATCTGGTTTCTTATGAGCAGTCTTGGTTAAAGCTATGCTTAGTTGAGTTCCCTTATCTTGGGATTATTGTCATCAACATAACCTTAATGCATCGGGTTATATGTTCTTATTACAAAATTGCCTTCGTAATCATCAACTTCCCAGTATCGGCTTGGCGCTCATAATCGTTACCCTTGAGCAACCCGATTGTATTTCATTCCAGCTCTTAAAACTACAAAATATTTCTTTGTGGTGTGTATGACGCCTGTTTTCAATTGTTCTAATAAGGCAGCAACTACAGTCAACACAAATTCATTGCTTTTCTGCATACCTCTGTCTATACCTTTGCTGAAATTATGAAGCTAGTTTTTTTACCCTCCCACAGTAATCTTATTTAGACATATTGTGGACCTGTGCGCACTGTTGTAGGTTGGCGCTCTACGTGTACGAGTACTTGGTTTATTCTGGTGCTCAGAAAGCTGCGCAGACTTTCCTTCAGGAAGTGAGTAGTTCCGTTACCTGCTACTGCCTTGACTATTGTTAATGTTTATCGGATTTGTGCGTGTGCAATCGTGCGTCTGTACGTGTTTCGTTGGGGTCAATTTGAGGACAGCGCTTGCGCCGGTCTCAGGTGTATGTGGTGCTAGCTGGTGTGAGCCGGTAGAAATGGCATGACTCACACTATCGTCTCCCTGCAAGTTCTCTTTTCGTATCTCACCCTCATCTAGCAATGTACTTAGCTATTGCCTACAAAATTATGCTGCAACTGCGCTTTTGGATAGGTTGTTTCCTTAACCCCTGTCCCCGATGTTGGTGTGTGTGTGTGTGGGTGATAAAATTCTGATTGGTTTTCCAGCATTCATGTCTCTCTATCCAATAGAGTGTGCCGCCCAAGGTTAGTTTGATTTTGCATCATGAATGTTTAATTTGGGGGATTAATTGCTCTCATTGAATCGCCATTACCCCCAGATTTCTGCACTCGTGCGGTTGCATTAATTGGTGCTCTTTCTCCGTATTTTGTCATTTAATCTTAAAATTGCTTAGTATATGGCGATTAACTAAGTTTCACCAAGTACCTCTTTTGCTATGTCATCTTTATTGTATACGCGTAGCCATAATAGCATCCACTGAAAATCGACCTCTTCGTGGAACGGCATGAGTCACACGCCCTGTGGTGTGTTCGTTGGTTTAATCAGTTTGGAGCACACACTTATTGATTGGGTGAACTTCCACCTAAAACCAGACCACACTTGTATGTTCATGTGTAGCGTCCGAATCGCCTCTAAGGCCATCCACGAAGCGTCGACTTAACTTTACTTAAAAGGGTTCCTGCAGACTGAACGAGCGTAAATTGGTGATTCAATTTTGGCGTAAAATCACTAATTTTTAGCATCCTTTATGGTGTTCCTTTTTGTTGCACTTCAAATACTCTGCTGTGGTGATTGTCCAGTATATATCTACTCATGGTGAGGCTATCCCACAAACTATCACGTGTCTCCTCTATGTAAAATAGTTTATGAAAATTACTCCAAGCAATTTGTTCATAGTGTTACCATTGCCTATTCCACTGAGGTAGTGTTGCCCGGTTTTATCCTCCAACGTCCAAGGCTTAAGATTTTGCAGTTTCGCCTGGGCGCTATCAGAAGAAAAATGCCATCAAAAAGGGTCCATTTATACTGGTACGGATAATCCCTCCATCGGGAACCTTTTATCAACTAGTTCAGCATCATAAAACAGTCGAATTAACCTTTTCTGAGTTTCAATGCTTTCACAAATGATCAAGGAACGAATGTCTTCGAGTATAGCCCTTGATAATATCTGCTCATAATACTCATTCGAAGCGTCATAAGACGCTGTACTTCTTGTACCTCCGTCTTTACTATTTGCTCGTTTGGACTTCTAATTCTTCTTTTTCCGTCCTGTTTCACGACGGTTGTTTGTTCTCACTAATATCTGTACGAATTTGTTTGCTTATCAATAAGGCATTACTCAATCGTGTTCTATCGGGTTCCTTTTCAAATAATTTAAGTCAGATTCGCAATAGATCTTTTCGTGTTGGAGTGGGAGCATTTTCTCGCATCCTTATGCTTATTTGTGGCTTTGAATCACAGCTCTTGTCCCCGTGCCACCTTGACACCACATGAATCCGAGGTCAGCCCAAACTGACTGAACTACAGATTGGCACTAGTCCTTTATCCCACTCATTCAACTGGCATTAATTGCTTTGGACACGCACAGTCTTATTTCGTTCTCTTACCCGTTTTCTGTGTTGAGCTTTCCTCCCGGCTTTCCCACCTCCTTTCTTCGGTCTCAATCTTCTAGCTTCATTGTTATTTTTGCTAGCAAAGGTAATAGATTCTTTCATTTCTCTCCTTTTTTGGCTTTAGATGGGTCTCTCCTTCTCTCTTGCCAAATGCTGACGTTTTGGCTAACATCTAGTGCCATTGGCCAATAAATTGGTGAAAACACCATCGAATGCTCAAAATTTTCGCCAGTTCTTACGCCGTTCCAATTACTTACCTTCTGTCTTTGTTATAAATATTACACTCTCCTATTTACACCAGTAATCGTGAAAATGGGAGACGTAATAGCTTATCACATCTAGGCCACAAGCCGGGTATCCTTGCAGCCTAGTAAAAGCACTTATAACTCTGGGTCGCGATAGATGGGAAACCTCTAAATTGTGTACTAGAGAGAACGGCGTTCTCCGTGAAAGAAATCAAAAATTTATCTTCAGGTTTATTTTCAGCATAATGCAAATAGTTGGAGCGAATCGGATTCGGCAGTTCTGCTGCAACAATTGGAGGACGTTCAGTGCCTCTAATTACGACCACGACTGCGGGTGCATTCAACTGATGGCCTGAAGTTGTAAAAGAGAAATTGAGATCGTTTCGGACAAATTTTTTGTAAGCACAAACCGATCTCTAGCTTGACGCTTAGTTATTTCGCTTAGAGCCTGCTTCGAATGGATGCAACTGTTCATAGATGATATAAGAATTTGGCATAGCGTTTGGAAATCCTCGCAGTTAAGGAGAGTGATGTTTTTGTGAAAGTGGTGCCTTCATGCATAATGGAATCTGCTTTGGATCAGTCCTGCTGATCGCCGTCCATTCTATCACCGTTTGGAGTAACCTCGACGCAAACACGTGCGTTAGTCATCGATTCGGTGTTTTGCGACCATCCGTTCCAGGTGGTTGAATTTCCATGCCTTAGTGCTGTAGGTGCCATCGCCTGGTTGGGGCCTTCCAGCTATGCTCTACTTGCGGGTCGAAATGGATGCATATGCGTGTACATGCGCACGGACCCCGTGCTTAATATTCTGCCGTCTCCTCCTCCTCCTCCACCTAGCCTTATTTGATCACCCAAACACACACACACACATCTCGCCTGCCAGATCAATCCATTTCCCTCCTGCTTGGTTACGTATTGGTTAGATAAGGTGGAGACTACTCCTTAAATACCGTATACTTGAGTAACGATTATCCCGCTCAGGCCGACTGGGAGTCGGGCCTAGCGCGTTGTTGTGGTTAATGCAATGGAGTCATAAAGTAAGATGGCCGGCGGCGAGGACGCATTCTTCAGACGTGGGTGCGTCGTTATTAATCTCGATTAAATGACCACCTCCGTAATGCGCCCAAAATAACAGTGAGTTTATCCTTATTTTCCCTTTCCCCTCTGCACACCACAAATTGTTTTTTTTCACTTCATGTTCAAACTGCGTGATTTTGTGTACATTTTGGAGATCTGTGACAAACTTGGCTAAGTTTGAAGGTTTTACTTTTATTTAGTCTTTGCTTTTCAGTACGTTTTGATAATGAAAATCCATGTGTTCAAAAACACACCTTGATTCTTACTACTCACGTTTCTTTGTTTTTTCCCTTAAGATTGGATGGGAAAAGCATATTGTTCCCAATGAGGCCCCTGGTTTCCTCTTTTCATGGTGGAGGTAAGCTTGTTGCCTCTATCAGTCGTCGTTGTTATTTTATGAATTTTCATAAAGTCATTTCGAAGGTTCAGCTGCTTTTAGTCAAAAATGTTAATCAAAATCTCACCCAAATAATGTGCCACAAGTTCTCTCTATGTCAGTACTTCATCCCTAACCCTTGACTTGCATCGGCACATTCTGTTGTTTCGGGCACCCTATTTAAGCTAGCCCTCCTCTTTGCTCTTCAAGTTTAACCTTGTTTTGTACTTTGCGTGGGCAAATCAATTTAAGCGTTTGGTGTTGACTTACCGGTCGTCCACCATCCAAAAGCGCACTTGCGGGGCCTCTGAGAAACGGCGGTCTGTTCTATTTACATCATTTTCACTTTACGATAAACAAGGCTGCTGACTCACTCCTATTCCAAGCCTCAAGGATAAGCCCCTGGTCCGATCTACTTGTCTTTATAAACACTTAAAGGCAAAGCGCATGTGCATGCACATTGTGGTGGTGGCACCAGTACGTGGAAATGCTCTCTGCTCTTAGCACTGCTACTGTTGGAGGTGGGGGGTTCCAAAGCCACGCACACATCTCTCGTTGCTCAACTCATGTGCGATACGTGGTGTGGCCTGTTAGCTATACAGTGGTCGATTTTAGGGCCTTTACAGGGCGTGGCTTAGAGCCTCCCACAACTCCTAGTCTTCCTCTCCCTCTCACATGTCTTGATTTATTACGCAACGTTGAGTTCTCTGTTTTCTTTTACTTACTCGAAAGCATTCCCTAAGTTGCTTACATCAAGGGTAGTTCATTACCTAATGAATAACTACAGTTCTCTCGCTCATTTTTGATTTCCCTTCAAAATGTGCTTAATGGGAGCAGAAGTCAGCCAATAACTCCGTGTCCATCATCTCCGGAGATTGGCTTTGCATTAGAGACCGCTAATTAAGCATTTGAGTTCACCAGTACTCTTGCAACCTCATTCAACTTTCCAGTGTTAGAGGTACTTGTGTGTGTTTGCCGCACATTTGGGTCAACTGTTAAGCTTCATCATCACCTGACCAAAGGCGGCTGCAGACTGTACTAGTTGAGGGTGCAAAATTGCTCACCATCCTCTTCTCCCTATCTCAGTGTATTCTGGGATCTCTACTGCGCTGCACCGGAGAGACGTGATGTTCTCAAGCACTCTCCCGATGCTCGTGCTTTCTACGACTACGTAAGTTCGTGCTCTACCTTCCATTTGGTCGTCACCTTACTACTGCGTTTGTTTCGCTTCAGGCATGCATGGGTTTGTGTATGTGGCCAATAGTGGTGTCATGGATGCTCAAATTGTGCGATGTGCGTGCGTGTGTGCGTTCTCTTCTCTAGTCGATCGATTGATGTGGGTTAATTTTCACCTCGTGTGTGCGATCGCTTGCATACTTTGATTTGGTTCTATTTTGGTTAGCCCTGGAACAATCTTAGCTATTTTCGGCACCAGAGGTCTATGTCCGACTTACGCTCACCCTCCAATGTGTATGCACTGCAATCACTCGTATCACATGATGGAGCCATAAAGAGAGGGGGCTTTATTTCATTTGTGTAATCAGAATAAGAAATCAAACTTTATTTGCCAATGATTCGTTCCGTGTGTGCATGCCAAACTATTGTTATTATTGCCCTACTTTGGCTGGGATTGCATTTCCCATATTTGCCTCCCCTCATTGCTACGGTTTGGTTTTGATTTTCTCTCCATTTCAGGGTTTAGCCAATCCAGGCTTTGTTCCCGGTGGCCCACAGGTAATTGTCCTTCACACTTTGATCCACTTCGTTTTTCGCGTCGCTGCTATCGCCAATCTGTTTTTACTATGCTCATCGAATTCACCCGCCAGCTGATGAGGCTCCTAATCATATGATTGATAGGTGATGTTTTCTATCACACTCCATGATTTTATCTCCCACCATAGGTTTCCTCTGGGGCTCAATTGATTTTAAGTTTTTAGTCCACGTTTCCTAAATCTTTCCTCACCACCCACCCTTTTTACTCCCTGAAAATGAATGGTTCTGTGCGTATTTTTTGTGCAAGAATGTTCTTTTCTGATATCGAGTCCTTTTTAATGTCGTGGCACTCTTGCTCTCTCCCCGCCTATCCTCACCCCACTTTGCTCGTCCGTCTCATGTGTTGTGGGTGCGTGTATACGCGCACAAGCATGCACTCACGCACCAATTAGCAGCCGAGCACGTGAGCTCCAATTACTGTGCATGTGCGTGCGTGCGCGTGCGTGCGTGCGGTTGGTGCACGCGCGCGTATTGCTTTGGCCTTCCCTTCTTGGGTGTGCCTTTCAACCGGTTATTATGTCACCAGTCCTCTCATGTGTGTGCGTGCGTGCGTGTGTGTGTGCGTGCGTATGTTTGTACACTTGTGTGTGTGTCCCTCGCTCTCTCACTCACGCGATCCGTCTTTTGTCGGCAGCTTTTATGTGTATGTATGTGTGCGCATGTGTCCACTGCCATCACCACGATATGCAGAGCCGAAATAAAACTGTCCTCATTGATTTTACCCTCTGCGTGTCTGCTGTGTGGTTTAGCCGTGTTGTGAGCACGAGCACTTGCACGCATGGCATTCACACACCCCCTCATAACCTAATGCCATCGTTACTCTTTCGGTCCGGACTACTTACTGTGATTGCACTATCGATTTCCAATAATTGACACAAAACTGTCATTTTTAAGGGTGTGGTTAAGGCCCAGTGTGTAAATGGTGCTCTCATTCCATTTGACCCCCCTCCACTGTGTCAACGTCCATCAAGTTTGCTATCATATTCTTACTTGCATCGTGCAGCAACTTACTGCCCCCTAACAAATTGATAAAGCACGAATCTGTCGTGGTTGTTGATTAAGGCTAATCGAGTGTGTGTATCTTGTTGATGCGCCTAGCCAATCAGGGACGACCGATGGAAAATAAAGTCCACCATTGGTCGTGGTGTTGTATGTGTGTTGTGGGCTTGGCAAACGCATCGCGAGCTCATGAGGCCTGCATCAGGCTGGGTCTTCATCACTATCGGATTGCGAGAAATTTCAGTACTTCTGCTACTTTTCTACACTCGGGTATGTTTCTGCCCATGCATGTTGCAGGCGTTGTCTGTCGAGTAGGTTATAACGCAACCATAGGCTAGACAAGAGTGCTCCAGTGTTACTACGGCATGCAAGCGGATTCGCTTAAAGACGGCGTCCTAGCGGATGACCTTTGCGACCATCGCAACAAGCCCGATGCATGTCCATGTCAATGCACGGCTGCTGGCCTGCGTAACAATTAGTGACTAGGCTGTTTTTTTTTGCTCTTCGAATGCGAGGTCGATTTCTATGCCTCCGTGCTACCTGGAGTAATTCGTCAAACCATACAGATCTCTAGGAGAATTAGTAGGAATGTGGACCCACTCCTTGGCCGAACTATGCTCTCCTGATTTGGGGAAATGGTCTCTCCATACCCAGTACAAGCAGGGATTGTGAGATTAATTTTTAATTAAGCTACTTTTAAGACAGCAATTATCTACCTTCTCCAAGGAGCATACCTGTTCTGGCAGCTACCCTCCCAACTACATCACCATGACGCACCACTCATTAATAGTTTAATTGAGTCTCAAACAGTTTTCCACTTGCTTCACGATAAAATTGTACAGTTGGTCATTTGCTGTTGAGCGCTCCACTTTCTCCTCTCTCCAGGCGTGGACACGCGACTTCAGCCTGAATATTGTCCAGTGCAAGCAGTGCTATCTCGGAATGCCCGGGGAAGCCGACTGCCATCTGCAGAATGGTCATGGTCTTGGTGAATCGATGTGTACTTTAGGCCATAAAAGTACTCACGAGTGAAGGCGCGGTCGTTGAAAAAAGATGGGGCTGTGCCATAAACCAAGATACTTACATGAATTACCAATAATATCCACATGTAATTGTTAAAGTAATTTTTTCCTGAAAGTACGGTGAATTGCGCAGTACGAGGCTACTTTTAGAACTTCGTCTGGCGTTGGTGGAACTAGGTTTTGCTTTCATGATTGCCCCAAACGTGATGGCACGGAAGTCATTGCTAACTTTGGCATAACCACCTCCCCTTTTGGGGAATTGTGGAACATTCCTTGCGGATTTTTTCGTTGGGAATTACTTGTGCTTTGGCATGCTCCTGAGTGTAAAAGATGGGTGAAGCATGAATACACTTTTACTCTGTGATGCCTGTGTGTGTGTGTGTGCTCAAGACGCTTTGAATGGGAACTACACGGAGGAGCATAGCCACTGGCTTAGGTGATTGTTGGTCAGGAAAAGGCTATGATTTTGATGCACCTTGTGATAAATGTTTTTTGGGCTATCAAAGTTTTTTTTGTGTTTGTGTCTAACCCGCCCAAGTACTGCTTATTTCGCGCTTATCGGTAAACTCACCGCGAATGCATTCCTCCTTACCCCGAGTTGATGTGCTCCCTGTCTAACCCGGTTCAGAGTAGAACAACATGCTTCCGAGGGAGTAACGACTTTGTTTACAGATGCATGTGCGTGTGCGTGTGTGTGTGTGTGTGTTGGAGAGTGAGCAAGCAAGGATTTGTGTATCGATGTGCGCTCTCAAACACGGGGATCGAGCGTTGATTTGCCTTTTATATTCTGCCACTATGTGGGTGCACCCATCCACTCTTATGTGTGTCGTATGGGAGATGCGAGGTGAAGTAAGTAGGCTATCTATTCTGCCTCAGTGTTTAAGTGATGGTAGTGAAACATTCAATTTGCGTCCTTGAATTGATCTCACTGTGGTAAACCTCTCCAAAATCAAGAGACTCCTCAAATTTGTAGAATGAGGATGCTTTACGTTACTCCGCCTCATGACGAGTTTCAATGTGGTTCGTGTGTGAACAAATTTTCTAGTGTATCGTTCTCTGATGCATTTCAGCCATCTCCAATGCCGGGTCCAGGTGTGCACTACGTTCAGGGAAGGAATGGCCCACCTTCCATGCTTCAACACCAGCAATACATCTCCCAACCACGACAAATGTACCCGCCTGGCATCGCGCGCCCTAATGATAAGGTGTGTGCCCAATCACGCTACTAAATCCATTTGAGTACGCATGGTATTTTTTGATCACGTCTTCTCTCGGCCAGATACCTGGCCTAATGCCTATGGGCGAACAGCATCTGGAGGCCTTTTTGTCTTCCCCCTCTGCCGTCACCGCCGCCGCATTCCGCCCTAACTCAAGCATTCCATCTCTCCCCATCGCCTCTGCTCCCACCGTGACACTGAGACACCAGCCTCGTCCGATGGGACCACGGGGAGCCTTGGTGACAAATGGTAACGCAGTTGGATCCCTCAATTCCTCATCCTCCACTGCTTCCTCCTCCTTCTCAGGCTCTTCTCCCAATGGCGACTTTCAATCCGGCCTGCATCAACAATTCGGTCGTCCTCATCTCTTCCAACAGCAGCGCTCCCTTCCTCTCAAGATGTCACCTTGTACGCCTAATGGTGGGTTTACTTTTCACTGCTGCGATTTCCAAAACATCACCTTTTCGATGGCATAAATATTTGTTTACTGTTTCAATGTCTAGCCTATTAGCTTGTAAGTTCTCGCAAAAGTGTGCATCGTGGGGTTTTGAGTCTGTATCGCTTAGTGTGCCATTTTAAGGATGGTTTCTTTAAAGTTCCTCATTCCTCTTCGAAAAGGTATCGCATTGTTCGCACTAGTTTCAATGAATGCAAAAGTGTCTAAAAAATTCTTTTTTGGGTTAACTATGAAGGGCGAAACTAGCTTTCCAGTTTTAGAAAATCTGCTTTATAGCTAGCAGTATCACGCTTGGAAAAATTCAACCCGGTGGTTTAATCTTTGACATTGTCTGAGTGTTTTCCTTTTTATCGTTAAGGTCTGCTTCCTTCACAACAACAGCAACAGCCGCAGTGGGGCCCAGGTCTCAGCCATTCAGTCGATTTCTTAGGCAACCCCCAATCCACTCCCAAGATGTCCCCAGACATCGGTACAACGGCACCTTCTATGCTCTTTGATCCGACTTTGATGGAGCAATTGCCTCCGGCACCACACCCACAGCCCACACCATTGCCATCCTCAGGCGGTAGTGGTGCTGGTGATGGCTTCGCTTTCTTTGGTCAGACCGACGGTTTACCAGTGGATGAGGCCTCGGTGTCAGGTGGACAGCCGCAACAACAGCCACAACCACCTCCTGTCTCTTCCCAAATCAGTCAGTTGCTCTCGCCTTCACCTGTGCAGCAGACTCCACGTTCGGATGCTCCGCGCTCCAAGGCGGCAAGCATCGAGGAGGCGCTTCTCCTTAGTGCTCCCGAGTTGGAGCTATTGGCAGGCTCCGACGATACTACTGGGGTTGTGGAAGGCTCGGAGCAGTCGATCAACGGGCCGCCTCCTCCTGGTCGAGTCTTCGATAGCGATCCGCTGAAAGTCACGGAGACGTCGAACATACTCTTCCCAAGCAGTGATGACCTCCGGACGATACCGAACTTGGTGGACGTGATACAAGACTCCACTTCCGGTGACCTACTACCCTCAGCAACATCTGTGCAGAAGCCCTTCTGTCCTTTGAAGGATATTGAGGCTTCGGCGGCCCTCTTTTTGCAGGAGTAATAGTGTTGGAAGTATCCGTCGTTTTCTTTCCCTCTTTCTATCAAACTCCACCACTTCCGTTAGTTGCTTTTTAAATGAGCCTACACTGTCCACTACCATCCACATTCTTCTCTCTCCGTCGCACAAAGCAGTCTCCCTCCCCCTCTCCCCCGAATCGCTTTATTTTGGTATACGGATTCTGATTATTACCGTTGATGTTGATCTGGGGTTTGGGTTGTTCTTGTACATAGGAAATTGCGCACACGAACACGCACACATTCGCACGCACACCCACATATGCTGTTTTTGTCCATGCTTGCACCTTCCCCTTCCTTCTCTTGCTTTCTTGGGACTTTGTGGCAGCAAACCCTTCCCTCACCTTCCCTACTCCTCATCCTTCCACCTACACTACAGTGTCATTTAGCCTTGGAAACAAAGTTTTGAATGCGCGTACGCACCCTCTGTCTTTTGTTTTTCAGTGGTTGTGTCTAATGATGAGTAAGGCGTCTCAGTAACAGATGTTACGGAGGAACAATTTGTGGAATGACTACTTTATTGGGGAAAGTGGTAATCTTTTTACAAACGTAAGGCTTTTTTGTGGTAGGGATCTTTAAGTCTGTATTTCCACCAAGAGTGAATCAACTGTTTCAAGATACGGGGTGGCCAAAACTCCTTACAATTTATTGCGAGACCTGTGGGTGGATGCGCACCATAACGGCTGTAGAGTAGGTTTTGAGTGGGTGTACAAGCTAGCACGACGCCCCCTGAAGGAGGTAAGATCTCACATTTTTGCAATCCCTCAACCATAGGCACACCAAGGCATTCGCTTTTCGTTTCTTGTTTCATGTTCTGAGGTAGTCGAATGGCCGGACACTAGTCTTTAATGTACTAGATTCGAAAAACCCTAATTAGACTCGCACGTAAGATCACAATTCCATTCACACGAGATTGTGACCTCGAGGTTTTCTCGGAAAAGCAACATCCAACTATGCGGGTCAAAAAGCCAGAAAATGCTAAGGTGCATGACACCTCAGAAAGTGCTCATGTTTAGGTTTTCTAGCGGCGTTTATTTTCGAGGCTGTTGCCAAGCCGCCTAGAACATCCAACCCTCACTCCCTCCCGACTGGTCAATATGGCATGCAGATGTACTTCGAACACGGTACTAATCCCTATAAGACCAAGGTCAATCGAATAGTACAAACACATGCGCCTGAAAAACGCCGTACCTATTGGTGATTTTGGTAGACCAATGGGTACTCAGGTTTCGCACACCTGCTAATTCGTATGTGTCGACAATCAGGAAAGCCCGCTGACTACTCTGGTTCAGAATTAGACAGGCTTGGAGTTCGTAGCTATAAGCACCAAGTTATAAAAAAATAATATAACAAGTTACTGTCACGCCAACCTCCATTCACTAACGGTGCAATCAACTTCAAAAGATGTATCATAGAACGTGTGGTGAGTCGTTATAAAAAAATAAGACCCCTTTCGAGAAAAACGGCATAACAACTCGCATTACAAGAATTTAGGGCAAAAAGTGTCTACTTTGGCGCATATCCATGCCGTGAGTGGTAATTGGAACAGGGTTCCTGGTTGGTCGAAGAAGTATTGTGGAATGCCCAAAACGCTGAATTGGACAATGACCATCACGGCTTATTGGGTGCCTCTTTTTTAAATACAAAAACACAGTATGTACAAAAGGCTTCCCACTCCTGTTTGGAGATGGTGCCGACGGGTAGACGCAGGGAGTCCCGTCTCGTCTCCACGTGGGCGTAAGCGTCAGCGACAATCTTGGATACGGGAGACTTTCCCACCTCCCTCTGTCCTGCAGTCCTTCCGTACCGATCGATGGGGCTCCTACTGCGATCGCGGCGACCGCTGCCACGGCTGAGCGACGAGAGCGAGGGCGGAGAGTGTCTTGAAGCAGGCGTCGATGGCCACGTCTCCAGAGCATCCATAGTGCGCAGGAGGTCCATGCTCTCTGGACGATCCCGCGTGGTCCTGCGCATGAATGCGGCGAAGGGAAGAGGACCCTCAACGCACTCTAAACTCACTTCCTTCGCCATGGCAATCAAGAGAGGAGGGTAGACCAGATGTTCAGGACAATCAACTACACCTTCCAATTGGAAATGGTAGCGTGCCCCAAAGAGAGGCGGTGGATGCTGAGTGGTGTAAGGTACATCGAAGTTAATAGAGTAAATGGAATTCCCAAATGACCGTCCGTCTTTGCTTTGTTTTAATCGTTTTAGGATTTCATATGCGTTGGGTACAGTAACAAGAAAGTAGCCACCTTCTTCCAAGGCTTGACTGCTATTTCGGAGCATATTTCGAGCCTAGGCCAAAAAGCAATTGAAGATAAGGGCAAAAACGCCTGAAAGCGTAACCATTGCAAACAGCTTGAAGTTATGAGTGATATCAACCAAGTTTACACGCTAGCAGCAAATGAACACTTTAAAGGCTGCGACTGGTTTAACATCAAATGTAAGTTTGTTTCCTAACAAGCACTACACTACGCCAAATGTGAGTGTAGAGGAACTGATGTCAAATGAAGCCATTTATACATTGAGGCAAACATCAATAGTATCTCAACATGTCTTTATATTCAAGCAGAATTTTATGTGAAGTTGTTAGAAAAAGCACACCAAAAACTACCTTATCAATACTTTCAAAAGCATAGTGGAGCGCGAACTGACAGCTCACAATGCTATATATCCGTCTTAAATCAAGTGGAGTGGTGCAGTCATGTACAATGAAATCCGCAGAAAAGGGACGACTATGAGAACTTCCAGATTTCAGTGATTCATATCTTCCTTTACAAATATCAACAGATGCGGCCGATATATCCACGAAGGTAACATGGTCGACGCGACCAACTTGCCACTTTTTTTGGTCCCCACCTTTACCGCAACAAAGGTCCAGGATATTCACTAGGTCCCCCCGTTTCCGTTTGTAAACAAGATCAAGGTATCGGGCTATCAATGTGCCTTTTATCCAGTTGCTCAAGTTGCGCATATAGTAGATTCGTGACTCTCTCCTTTGAAAAAGAGAGCTTTTTGTTTTGTCCCTTGCAGCTGCATCGTAAAATCCTTTGACGCGATTGAAGTCACCAGGTTCGTTGGGTGATTCACCGAATTTCGTCAAGGCAGCATTCCCAGTGCCATCCATCATACACACCACATCAAAGTGGTGCAAAATAATTTTTTCCAAGGACACAACTTTTGTACATTCTAACGAAGTTTTGGTAATTGACAGCTTTACGCCATTAGAATGTGTAGTTTTAGGGCAGCTAGATGGAATTATTTTTAGCTAAATGTTTTTGTAGTGTCTTGTGATTTTTCAACATAATGTAAGTAAGAAAATCCAAAACACGTCATTAATACGCTTAAATTTCTGTTTTGATTAAGGGGTTACCTAGGCGCTTCGCTATTGTATGTTCGTTACTTGGACTGGCATCTATTCTATGCTAGCTGTAATACTTTGTTTGTTCGAACTACCGGTTTCGGTCACTTGGGTGGCCATCTTGTACTAGCCGGTTGGCCGGCCTTTGGGCCGTGCCAACAGCCCCCAAGCCCTCTGTTTCCAGAATATATATTCTGCCCCAATACTATGCCTTCTTTTACCTTAAAGGGAGTCTCGGGACGCTACACTAGCAGTCTCAGGCCCTACTGGTAGCCGAATATATGATCCTTTGCTCTCAGAGATCTTGGTGAGCTACGGGATTGTAGGGTCATCCACTAAACTAGGTACGGTTGCAGCTACCTATGGCTTAGTTGTAGACTAGAGACATAATTCTTGGGCACAATATGCACTGTAGGCGCATAGCAGGACTTAAGGCTACTGGCACGGACCCGAGTAAATGCAGCACGGGAGGAGTGCAGTGAAGTAACCCCTCAGTGTCCCATCATCATACCTGGCAACTATTTGAACATTGCGTAGTTTTAATTTGGGTGTAAAGAAGGACAAATCAGCTTACTGCAGAAGTAATTTTAACGTATCTCTAAGGTAGTAAGATTGGTGGAGTGTGGTCCTTTAATTGCACATTCAGCAAACGCTTTTCTGTTACAGCCTCGCCTTAAGTCTTTTAGAAGAGTTAGAAGGCTGTTAGCATGGCCCATGCATCATATTGCGAGGTGGAAGCACAGCATTTAGAGGTTGGATTGTCTGTTAATAAAAAAAGTCAAACTACTATATGGCCTTCTTCTTTTTTGATCGTCGTCCTTTTGGTCTCCTTCACCATTCTCCTGTGTTTGCCATCACAACGCAAGTGGTGCCTTAACATGCATCCAAGAGCCGAAAACTAATGTAGCAAATAAGGATCCTCTGATAAGTAACACATCTTGATGGTACTATCTTCCCTGGAGTCCATAATTCAATCGAGACTCAAGGTTGGATGCTGCATACCTATCGCCAATCAGGAAACAGTTTTAAGAGCAAAACCACCGATCAAAAGGCGGAAGTTCTCTTTTTGGCACTTCCTGATCTTCTGTTTGAGGGCCATTTATGTAGAGTGGATAAAAAGAACGTAGCGTTTTTCAACGCAACTAATTGCTTTGTATAAACATGGTAAGCTTTTCCCAACTCTCCTTAAGTCTAATTCCGCCTCACTTGTTAAAATCTCCCTTGTCGAACACAATATTGAGGAAAACTGGCAAAGTCAAACGCCTTCCCTGTATGTCAGTCTGACATCATCGCAGGCTTAGTCATCCGCAGCAGGTGTCTCTCTCGAGACGCCAATATTCACTAAAAAGTCACAGAGAAAAGGATGGTTTTATTGCCACTTCCATCAATGCAACTTCCCGAGCCTTTCAGGAATGTGAGGAGGTTACCTGCACAATCCTACGCATAATCTGGAGAGATTGAAGGTCTCAAGTAGTTTAACGTACAATTGCACAATATATGGCTCCTGCATTATAAGATCTTACAGCATAAGTAACGCTGGTTTGCGCTGATAACATGCTATCTTCCTGAAGGTCTGGTTTCTTTACCTAACAACTTCCATTACGTTATTTTAAGCATTAGGCTTGATTACTGTACATTCATTTCCTCATAAAATATTGCCTTTTTGGAGCACCGAGTCTTTGATGAAGACGAAAGAAATCATAACACTGGAGTAGGCAATGTACTGGTGAGTTTCCGATGGCCTGGGAGCTACCAACATGGTGGCAGCGGAAAGCGGACCCGACTTTGATGGATTTTATCCTGCTCCATACCGCTTCTGGCAAATTTTAGCGTGTGAAAGAAGTGCATGTGCTACGGATGGGAGAACCTCTGGCATCTCGTAAGAGAAGGGGTGAGATCGACGTCCATCTTTGGCATCTCCCTCGCCCTCGTGTTCGACAGGGAAGCTATTAACAACTGAAGCGACACTAGCCGTGAACTCCAAGTCCAGTGCAACTACCAAGAAGGATCGGCGACGTTTTGATCAAGCATCCTTTCGTTAGCTCTCTCCTGTTTTTGGGCAACTTGCCTTTGTTTGCCGAAATGCGTGCCTACAGATGTAGAATGTGCAGGACGCCATTCGATAGCATCGTTTTATGCTTTGTACACTTGGATCACGTGCATCCCGTTCCTATGAGGCCCGACCGCCCCATTTGCTCAGAGTTCTACAATACCCTCTCGTTTCTTCCACGGCATCAAAAAACCTGGAATCACAACATGTGTTGTGTGTGTTTCGACCCATTCGAAATTTGGAATCGTACCTCTATCTTCCATTGGGCTACATTATCGTGGGAGAGGAGGACTAAGAAATACGCATTCGCTGCACCGAGTGCTACGCGGAATTGATGGCACTACAAGAAGACAAGCGCTCGAGTCTCGATGGCTGGCACGGTTAGCTCGTGGGTGCTTCTCGCAGCACTGATTACGTTGTGATGGCTGACACGGAGGCTGACTGAGGTGAGCGTTGGGGACGACGCTCGAAAGAAGAGATGGGCTGTGTAATACTTTGTTTGTTCGAACTGCCGGTTCCGGTCACTTGAGTGGCCATATTCTACTAGCCGGTTGGCCGGCCCCCGGGCCGTGCCAACAGCTCCCAAGCCCTCTGGTTCCAGAATATCTATTTTGCTTTACTGCTATGCCTTCTTTTACCTTAAGGGAAGTCTCGGGACCCTACAAGCGGAGTCTTAAGTACCCGCGAAGCAAAAGCGCAGCCTAACGGTTTTATGTTTAATGTTTTAAGAACCTCCGTGATGACATTTATTCGCCCTTTTTCTAATTTTACAACTTGCGTTTCTTTTGATTGGTGTAACCCTTAAAAATCTGACTGAAAACCACAACAAAAGAATGGCCAATTTTTCATAACAAAGTTGAGGTGAATGTCAGCCATTCATGGCTTGAACTGAGGTGTTTTGATTTCGAAAGAAATACTTTTTTAGCCTTAAACTTGGTACACTTCGATACATTCATTGCTCTGTCTACCATCATCACTAACTTAATGGTGAACATCTTGGACGTAGTGGTAATCCAACCAGATGAAGAAGGACTTGAAGTGAACTTTTTAATGCATACAATGCGATGTTTTGGTATCTTATTTGCCATGGATATCAATTGCGACTTGTTTTACCGTAGACGGCAATTAATTTTATATCATTTGCATCATAACCAAGAAAAAATTGGCTCGATTACCGATACAGTGATCACTTTACAGGTGTGAAGTGGGGAGTGGGTTTTGTCGGAGGTATAATTTAGTCTCCCGAGATTGCTCTGAAGACCTAACACTCGGCCAGGATGTGCCTAGTCGACGTACACTAAAGTTCGGTGCTACTGCCATGGCTCGCAGCTGCGCCTTTCGTCGAAAGTAGAATGGCAGAAGCCCTAAGCAGCCAGTGCATTTCATGATTCATGAATCCTTGTCCTCAAACCTAGTATCACCTTTGTCACTATTCACTGTCATATTATTTAACTTCTACTAGTAGACTTTATTTTTCTCTCAGGCGTTCCTGACAGTAAGACTACCTTTTGTAGGCTAACGGAATGGCATTCGAGATTCGTGAAGGACAGACACTGTACTTTGTATTGTCTTCAATGCATTTTCCAACACACCGTCATCACTTCCACCAACCAACAAGTTAAACATGAACCCATAGAAATTCGTTTCATCCTTCACGTGAGTATATGGACGGGCATTCAAACTGCATCTTAAAAATTTTTATAGCAGGTGCTGCGTAGTAATAAATTCCGAGGGTTAGGGCACACCTCCAAGAAATCCTGATTGCCACATTGGGTACACGCGTTAGCCCTTTTAAAAAACTCATGTTTAGAGGATGATGGAAATTGAGGTGAATTGAATGCAACAACATCGTGCGTTAGCCTTTGACAAATAATAGGTGCTTGTGAAGCACTTTACTTCGCCCTTTTAGCGCTATGAAAGGGGCCAACACCACTGATTTTAATCGGTGGTGAATTCGCCTAGGAAACTCATCGAATGAAATACCAAAGGGGGATAATGCATCCTGCTACAAGAATGAGTGAAACTACCTCCTGTGGGTGATTTGAAGCACTGCAGTATCTGCACTAGTCCCAGCGACTCTACGAGGTGCGCAAAATGCTAATGACCTCACAATGAGCCTTCTCGACACCCTGTGCGCTGCCGGTGGACTGAATGGGCAAGTCTTGGTAAAGCTCTGTTTCAAGTTAATAGTTTAAAATGCTACTTCTTTATTTAACTTCCGGTTTTGATAACTGCCTGTCTAAGGGCTCCACCACAGTACCTCTGCCGAAGCTTCCGGTCCTTCTGTAAGTCAGCAATACATGTTTCGACCATGCATTATGTCCTCTTTTATCTTCAGGAAGGAAAGGGAATCTGGATATTAAGACCAACTGCCCTGACTTCTACCCCTAGGTGATAGTCCTTAACAAGACAAGAATGACAAGTACCGCTTACAGGTAAATTTGTGGAAATCTCAAATGAAAGGGCTGAAAATGACTTCCGTGTTCGGCAACTATATTAGTCCTCAAATCTACAATGATGTTATTATCAACCAGAACGCCAATTGCCGTAGCCGTGAAGCTGCCACGAAGCTGCATACCGTGCCTGCATGAGGATACCAAATATGCGAAGGCGCAATACCTTATCCACTTCTCGACTAGCTAAATGGAACTCAGATAGGTATGACTAGGCATCTCTGAAGTGAAAACAACAGAACAAGGAGAAAATATCGCTAAGCCCCAGCCTCAAAGGACTATGTTCCATTGCGTCCTTTGTTGCATGGCTCTGCCTCTGAGACGGGATCCCTTCGACTAGCGATGGATATGCGCGATAGCCAGGATGTTCCCCCGTCCCAAATTCAGTTCTCATATGGGGTGAAACTCCAGATCCAGTAAAATCACCTAGGTAGCAGGTTGGATAGTGGGTTAATTTATTGCATCACAGATTACGTTGTGATAGCTAACTCGGAAGGAGATGGCAATCAAAGGAGGCGAGGAGCTACCTGTTCACCTAGCTCTCGATTTTGGCGACCTAGCTATTATCCCTTGCTGGACGTCCTGGCCTCTAAGCAATGCCAGTAACTTCAAGTCTTGCTGCGCATTAGGTCTTCTTCCCCTTTCAGTGATGTTCTAATGTGCTAAAACAGCTCTTACTTAACTGTTAGATTGCTCAAGTGAACTTGAGAAGCATTGTGTCCACAACGTCTACCGGCTGCAAACCCAAATAGCACTACTGAAGTATATAAGTCAGATGGAACCCAAAATGCTTATAACAGGGTCCACTGCTCGTGTTTTGTTTGAAGGACTACAGACTAATAACGCTATGGTGAAGAAATGCAAAAATGGTAAGCCTAAAATAAATATGGAGTTTTCACAAGGATCATATCCACCAAAGGTCATGACCATTGTGCTTCGGCTTCGTGTCAAGACCTTTGGGCCGTGCCGGTACCCTATTTTGCTTTACTATTATGGCTTCTTTTTTTCAATGCGCTATTTTGGTGGGGTTGGGAAGTAAAAACTAGCATAAAGGACTGCTATTTCGGTCCCTATTACTGAATGGTACATCTTAGCATGGCCAAAGAACAGTATATAGTGCGGTTGAGGGATAATTTGGAATGGTACCTACCTTCTCCAACTACATCAATCGCGTTTCCCAAAGGAAAGCTATTAACAACTAAAGCTACACTTGCTATGAATTATCCGGAAACGTTTTGGACGGAGTTGTCTACTTTACTCCCATGGAGATGTACTCTACTGGTTGAATCCAACGCAGTTAAATAAGATTTACCAGTACAAAAGTGAGAAATATTGTAATAAGGAAGGATAGACACGAGACCTTAATTCCACAAAATCAGCATTTCAAACCGTTCTTACAACTGGAGATGGGCATATATGACGACTTGCACATTCGAAGTTCCCCCAAGCATGGTTATCGAGCCAGCCGAAACTCCACATCCGATAGCGATGCCA
The DNA here is from genome assembly GCA_001870725.1 of Taenia solium. Taxonomy (NCBI): domain Eukaryota; kingdom Metazoa; phylum Platyhelminthes; class Cestoda; order Cyclophyllidea; family Taeniidae; genus Taenia; species Taenia solium. Next base: position 222,869 of record MIEF01006596.1, read on the forward strand.
AGAGGGATCAGGAGTGTTATAGTTGAGAGCAAATTTGGTGACTAGCTCAGCCGGTCCTTGGATATTTTTCTTGCAGCACTGATTGCACTGGGGCGACTAATAAAACATGTGAAAGGCCATGTAATACTTTGTTCGTTTAACTTGCTTAATCCTCTACGCGGGCACTGAAGTGTCTGTACATCTTACGTCTTCTTAACGGCATGGGCTCCGGGTCATGCCGGTAGCCACTCAGCCTACCTGTACATCGGCAATGCATATTCCGCCTTCCCTCGGCTTCAGGGTAGCCTCGACATTTGAAAACTCGAATTGTCAAAGATTGTAAAGGCAATCGCAACATTGCACACACCCAGCAAAAATGCCACCTTTTCGGAGCCTTTAAAGGGGCGAAAGTTGGAAATTGTCAAAGGTCCTAAGTTATTTTGTTATTTTTATAATTTTTTTCAAATAATCGCAACTACATCGATGGAAATCCTTTGTGGTAAGATTTGCTAGAAGCAATGGGTCACATTTGCACTGTAATGGAGGGGAATTTAAATTGATTTTATACTCAGTCCCATGGGCATTGTTGGTCTCGAGGAAGGATCTCCACGATGGTTGTCATTAGGGAATAGCCGGAACCGTAGACACAGGCTTCTGTTCGACTAATTAGAAGTTTCACTCACTGGCCAAGCTTCAAGCTTTCTGGGGGGTCGTGCCCTAGCCTAATGCCACCCAACGATGCCTACAGAAAGATTGAGTTTAATGAGTTGCTACAAATAAGGATCCCGACTCAGTCTCCGGAAGTCTCTGATCTATACCCATAAGGCACCTACAACCTGTCCATACCTCCTTTGCGTACTCATTATGTCAGTTAGTTGGAGTTCGCTCTGAAGCCATTATACAGCACTTACCTGGTCATAGGACTAAATAGGATCCAGGAGCCCAGGCGCCACAACTGACGGGTGGTTTAATAAGAGTTTTTATTGCATAACGCTCTGTTAATGCCTCTATATCTAGTCCTTACCGTGTAAATTGAAACGGTCTTGGCTTTTTTAATCTTGGTGTTGCATTTCCTCCAGATGAAGTGTACAATGTTAGCGCCTTTCAGAGCCGCACGAAATCGCAACCGCCTTGCCAAAAGAAACGTCTCATCGACTGCCAGACAGGATGGCAGTTGAGGTAAAAAAATTCACCTTAGTCACCGGCGTAGTCACCACCGTTTCCAACTGTGGTGTGGTAGAGAACCCCTTTTGGTTACCAGTGCGATGTGACCGCTCTTTTTTCAAAAGACCATGACCTAGCTTTTTTCCACTCCTTCCAACTCCCAAACCCAGTGCCCATACACAGGTTCTTTTTCGAATCCCTCCATTTGGCATCAGATCAGCACTCAGGATCAACATCAGCGGAGATATCCACAAAAATTGAGAAGGCTATTGTTATTCAACTCAATTACTAGCATACTTTTGATGGCATGGTATTTTACATGGCTCAACTTATTTGTTCTTTTTTCACCCTTTGAGAAGCATGTTCCGCTATTGTTTCTATAGCAAATTATAATACGGCAAGAAGCCAATTTGAGGGTCCAACATTGCACCTTCCATAAATGCCTTGCTGCATCTCGACACTACACATTCTGCTCAATCGGTATGCCCTCCTTTTACTTCTGGGAGGGTTTGGGGCTCAATATTTGCGGCGGTGGAAAGTAAAACTGGTCTTAAAGGACATTCCTGTGGATGGGACGACTAGTGATAACCCCTAACAGAAGGGCTGATAATGCTGTCCATGTTCGGCAACTATCCCACTCCCATGTTCTGCATTAAACCTATTAACAATGGAAGTGACACTTGTTGAGGACCATCTGGAACAGTTTCATTACGGAGCTGCTTACTGCATCTACGTGAAGATGTCAACGAAAGAAATGCGGAGCATCTCCTCCACTTCTTTACTTGCTGGATAGAATCATGGTAGATACGGCTGGGCAACTGTGAAGTGAAAACAAATTTACAAAGAGGCATAGAAGCAAAACACTACGCCTACGAATTAGATTAAGGCCCATCTTTTATTGCTGACTTACCTTCTAGGCCAGTTTTCCTACAATTAGCGATGGACACGCTTGATGGCGAGCATATCCTCTCTACCCTCCAATAAATTTCCCATGCAGGAATAAACTTTGGATTCAGTGGCATTTCCAAGAAGAAACAGTTACGGTGGGATCGTATGTCTTCTCAGTTACAGACGAATTCAGTAACTGACGCGCCTGGGTTGTGGGTGATTTTTTATACGGCACCAGTTACGTTGTGATGGATGGAGCTAAAGGTTGACTCAGAGAGGAGGGCGCTATGCAATACTTTACTTGTTTGTTAAACTCTCAGTTTTGGTTTTAAGGGCACTAAGGGGCTCCGCCATCGTACCCTTGCCTAGCTGCCGTGCCAGAAGCCCTGGCTCCTTTCGTCTGAGCATTATGTCTTCTCTCTTTTACAAGACAGTCTCAGGGCGCTAAAAATTATGTTCCGAAGACCAATCCCAGAAATCTAAATTAGAGCTGAATTTTGATGCTTGATTGAGGATGGCAAACCTCTAAATCATTGAGGTATTTCCAACCGTTTAGGAGGAACAGTTGTGTGAGCAAAACGAATTAGCAGTAGGATCTGTGTGCAAGTTTGTCACTTTATTAGCTCCAATGGCTAAAACGTTGCTTAAGGTTAGTTACATACAAAAAAGGCCTAAATATTAACTGTGCTTCTATAGGTTTGTTAACGTCACAGAGCTTAATCGCAAGGCAGCCACTTTCTGACTTAGTTTGTGATGCTCTGCTCTCAAAAAATAATGATATGGAGCTAAAGGAAGTCTTTTGAAAAAAATTGGTATTTGATAAACTTGGCTCGACAATTCATCAATCATCATACAGGAAGATACATGACACCAGCTGAAGAAGTTAAAGTGAGGGAGTTTAAGTCCTTTTGGGTATCACAATTGTAATAATTTAAGAAGACCTTATTATGGGGAGCATAAGTGTTCGTAATAGTGGTGGAGGTGGTGATGCAACACCTATGGGCAGTTATAATTAAGGCCGAGCCGTCATGCTGATGCTGTACACATATACACACGTACCTTGGAGCAACGCGTTTCTACTTAAATAATATCAGTAAAGGTAAAATAGAAGCACTGTTCCGGTAAGCGTTATGCTGATGCGCTTGAATGCGTGCACGACGCTGCTGCTGTTAGTAAGAGGAGAGTTAGTAGTAAAAGGAAATCAGTCGCATGACATGGGTGGTGAAGAATAAATGCAGTGATCGGAACGGGTGGCGGGGGACAAAATGGAGAGAGAGGGAGGAGCAGCGAGAAAGGGTGGCCAAAGAAAGACGCAAGAGGCTTTAATTAGTCTCCTTGGTTTTGTCCTCATCCTCACCATCCTTCGCCTCTTCCACCAATCTGTCCTCTGCTTCCGCCTTTTTAGATTGAGCTGGAGACGACGAATATGTGGGGTCCGTGGAGGGCTGATGCGTTTCCTCTGTTGAGAATGCAGTTGGGGAGACGGGGACTGAGGGAACATCATTTCGAGTTCCTTCCGTGGCCACGGATGAGGTCGCTTTGGGAGAGGCGATGGTGGTGGTGGTGACAGGGGTGGTAGAGGACGTGACTAACGTCGGTTGAGCAGAGGAGAGTGGCGGTCGCGGTGCAAGGATGGTGAGTCCTCCGGCACCCAGAGTGGCTGCCGCCAGCGCGGCTCCATTCGGCCGAATCATAAGGCCTGACGGCACGAGAATACTACTTGTTTTCGTCCCTGTCGTATTTGTCTGTGCCTGTTGAGACTGCTGTGGCTGCATCATCACTCCAGCGCTCCCGTTGGGTAGCAGACTCGACTGGTTTGCAGCTGCAGCAGCTGCCATTGCGGCAGCCACGAAGGACGAAGCGTCCGCCGATGCTGTTGACGGAGTATCCGGGGCTGTTGGGGGCAGTGGTTTCGGCAGTCCATTGTTCGAAGTCCGAGCTCGCTTGTTGGCAAACCACTTTTTCACCTAAAATGATCCAATTCATTCATTAACACCGAGGAATAGGCGAACGAGTGTTGTCCACAACTTGTGCTGATATGGCTAAATTGGCTTTGTGAGAGGTCATTAACGAGTCATTTTTCGAGTAAAATAATCTAGCCTGTTATTAAGCAGCGATGTGTTAAAAAGTCTTGTGCTTCACCATAGCCTCTTACATAAAAGGAAAATTTGTTCTCAAGTTTTATCATTTTGCGGTTAATTGATTAAACGCATTTGCGTATTCTCTTCCAACTTTTAGTACTAATGGATTGAAAGAAATCATGCATGTTTGGATTATTTCGGAAGGAGCTGGCCGGGGCCGATATCTCTCTCATAGTTAAAGGAATTAGGAACCTGCTAGTGAGTCTGGTATTTGATGACACATGAGAACACCTTTGCCCATGTTAACTAAGTAAGTGTCGAAATCACTTCACCTCCTGAACGCGGAAGAAGAACAAAGAGAAGTATGGAAAAAGGAATGCTATACTTCGGAATTGAATCAACTCGCAGACGACAGGCGCATACCAGGGTACCTTCTTATGTCCATGCGCGCACTCGTGAAACCTCTTGCCCAGACAGAGTGTGTCCACGGCCGCACGCACGAACACGCCCACCTACGTCTGCACCGCATCGATCGGGTCGAACCCGACAGCCTCCTCCTCTGCCTGCTTCTCCTCCACATGCCGGACATACACACACATGGTCATCTGCCTGCTTCCTTTCCCCATTGCGCACGCATACACACACACTGCGGGCGCACACAGGTCTAGCAACTTGCTCGCGCACCCCAATCGATATTTGCACACACTCTCTCGGTGGGTATGTGCTGAGGTCGCTGTGCTACCATTGGCTCCATTTGGCAACCAATCCCCTCTGAGGACACACGTATTTCGATGCCTTCGGATGTGTGCGCAAACGCACCAAAAGATGCCCAACACGCACGCACGCACGCGCACTCGGGTATGCGTGTGTGTATGTGTGGGGGTGTGTGATGGGCAAATGTTTGTATGCACCAACATTTTGGTCCACCTCTATAAATTCACTCAAATGGTGGAGCTATGGAGTGGGTGGGGAGGCAGGACCTACCTGAGAGTATGTGAGTTCGGACTTCTGTGCAAGCAATTTTGTGTCCTCGGTGGAAGGGTAGGGCTTGTAATGGTGCGAATTGTACCAGTCGGTGAGAATGCGGTTCTGCAGTGCGGTGAAGTTCTGCCGGTGTGGTCGGGTACCCAATCCACTGCTTGTACGGCGACTCGCTTTTCCAGAGACTGAGGTTGATTTGCGTGCGCCAGCGCTGCTCATCGGCGAACTACTGTCCTCGGTCGTCACCTCAAGGTGGGTGCTTAGTAGGCCCTCTGCCCCAGCCTCCTCAGCTGCCACCACGGAGGTGTCTGTGTCCGTGCCTGCTCCACCACCGCCACCGGCACTGCCACCTCCACCAGCACCACAAGTGTTGGAGAGTTCCTCTAGACTGGTACAGCTGGCAGTTTCACGGAGGGGCTGTACGGCCACATGAGGCGAGTCCGTGTTGCTTCTGGGGAGAGCAGGGACCACGGTGACTGGAGTCACTGTGCCATTGTTCATCGATTGGGTCTGACTGAGTGCCTGAGCCCGCATTTGCGGTGTCGCTGGTGTTGGCGGAGCCTGAGTCACAATGTTGAGAGGACTGCCAGTGGCAGCTGCGGTTGCGAAGAGGGCAGCATCAAAGGATAATTGTGGTTGGGGAGGTGGTGGTGGTGGTGATGGTCGTGTTGCTTGGTGCTGCGAGGAGGTGATGGCAGGAGTTGTTGGCGTTACTTGCGTACCGCTCAGGCTCGTTACGAAGCTTGCTAAACTGCTGGGAGGACTACCACTAGTCAGAGCAAACGAGCCCAGACCGGCTGGTTGGCCTGGAATCAGACTTGCTACTGGGATAACTAATAATGAAAAAAGAGAAGTTGTTTAATTCCCTTTTAAGTGTGAAGCCTTGGACTATGAATACATGTATGTAGTCGGGTTTCGTCCAATTAACAAGGTGGTTAGGCACTTGTCAGTAGATTTTTCTGGTACGGATAAAAACTAGAATGGGTCGAAGAAGTCCTCAACATCTGTCATGAGGAGATATTGACTTTTGGCGTCGCATTGAGTAAGATTTCGGCAGCATGAGAAGTGCAAGATCAGTGATTGATGTAGGGGCTCTGCAGTGTGGAGTAATTACATGCAGGACGTGGGGACTGCTCAACAAAATCGATGAGGCACGATGACATGCACACTCGCCAAATTAGCAATTCTGATTTGAGCACCACTCACTCACTCACTCAGCTTGCATAAATTAACTTTTACCCCTCCTCTCGCTCATACTCACATTCTCCGGTTGGCAGAGTAATTCCCTTGAGGGAGTTAGTAGTGCCAGGTGGTGCTAGCGCAGATGCCAACGCCAGCCCTGCGTTGGAGAAGCCGATTGCACCCGAGCTCAGCCCATCCACTGCCGCTGCCACAAGGGGTGTCGCGGTCGGCGATGAAGCGTTGCTGGTTACAAGGGGAGGCGAGGACTGCAACAGCATTTGGGAGGTGATGACCTCATTCAGGTAGTCTTTAGGCACTTGCGAAGCCTTGACTCCTGCCAACGCCGATATAAGAGCTTGCAGTTGGGAAATATTGACAAGATGAGACGTGTTGGTTAGATGCTTCGCTGCCTCCGCGTCTATCTTGGGGATGTCAATCGAAGTAGTGGTTTGGGGTGAGGTAGAAGGCAGACCGATAGTGATGTGCTGCACTGCCGCAGATGGCGATGGCATCACGACGCCGGTAAGCTGAGCCGTCAGGGCAGAGCGTAGTGCGTCTAAACCATTTGCAGCCGAGGCCTGTAATTGGTCTGTTTGAATCAAATCAGCCAATTTAAGCTCCGCGGTCTTCATTTGAGCTTGCAATTGGTGCTGTGCTTCGACTGGGGGTCTCATCTAGTGGAAAAAAACGTTGGAAAAAGGGTCTAGTTCAGCCATGATTATTTAAAAGTATCGAATCACGTTCTAGAAAACTCTAGATTAACCTTCATATCTGCCTCTTATTTGAACAGCAAATACTCTAGGAGAGTATGTACTAACTTTGCTTTAGAATAGGAATTATAGTAACATGTCTACACAAATTGGGCATGGGGTGTGGTGAGCGAGAACCCAAGGCACGCAAGCCGTTGCTCATCTATTTGGGGAAAGCTCGTACGGAGTGGCTTCTGGCCTCTGATATGTTAACTAAGGGATGCTAATGCCCTTTTGGGAGGGAAGAGAAGTATGCCGCTGACCACAATCAAGCATTGATATTAGTATCGACGCCCCCGCTGTGTGCTGCTACCTCTCGCGTGAGTCATTCTCCCACGATTTGGAGATGGAGGAGGAGGCGGCAGTGGTAGCAGTGGAAGGCGATGATGATTATGCTACTGCTGATGACCGTAAGCTGGAGTAATGAAGGCATTCGTTGGCCCATTTCTCCCCCTCTCCCCTCCTACACCTCTAGGTGCACGCACAAGCATCGATGCGAGTCGTTGCGTGTGCGTGCACAGTTGGGGAGCGTGGGTGCCTGTTTGCGTGCATGTGTACTGGTTTTATCGATTGGGCATCAGTGTGTGCGCGCGCACGCACTCGCACTTTTTCCGCTCGTCCGCTCGTCTGAGCCAATGAAAGCGCGTGACAGCTCAGTCCACGGCTTGCAGCACACCAGGCATCAGGAAGGGAGAGAGGCCAAGATGGGCAATGTGTGCAGTTCGTGCGTGTGTGTGTGCGAGCAGTGTGTGTGTGTGTGTGTGATGCCCTTACCTCATCCCCTTCCTTCCTTCCCACCTACTTTTGCGAATTATCAACATCCCAAACACTGTCGATGCTGTGCGAATGTGCTTGTGCGCGTGGGTGTTAAAATATTACCCACCGATGAAACTTAACCAACATGAGGCGTTAAGGCAATTTGGTGGTTACGTCGTTCCACTGATTCAGTGTGCGCCTTCTGGCCACTGCTATAACCATAATCGCAGATGTACTTACTAATGGTCTCAAGTGCTACTGAGAAGCACAATAATGCCTCCTCATTGGATTTCAGTGGCTTTATCATTCCCGATTCAATAGTTACTCAATCAATTGGAACCTTCCACAGTCGAGAGCTTATTGCATATCCCTCGTTCGTATTATTCAAAAGACACGTTCAGAGCGTATAAAAGCTGTGATGATTACGCACTTAATCTCCTCAAACATCAAATCATAGTTTCATTCCACTTCAATATAGCTCTTTTGGGTAGGGATGAGAAGAAGTTTGCGCTTTGCAACACAACTAGAGCTAATTTCCTTCCGATGGCGGAAGCTGTAACTGAGGCGATTTATGGGGATCCGAAGTTTATTGTGCTGACTGCTTTTATAAGCCTCACCTTATCTCTTGAAAAACGCATTGAGATTAAGCTTCGACTAATAGGCAAATAATTTCGGCCGCACTAAACTCCACCAATACTGTGGCGAAAGGCTGAGTCACAGTCGGGAGCGCTTGGGAGGGGACCAGAGGTGCTACGGTTCATTATCACCTGCCAAGAGGTGGCGGCATCGGATGCATGTGAGAGGGGCTGCCATCCCTACAAAAAACCCCACCACCCTTCTTTCTCTTCGTCTTCCTAGCCCCGAGCATGGCAACCTTTGAGATCCACAAACACCTGTTTCTGAGGCCGTCCTGCGACCGCAACAGGGGCATCTGCATCCATTATCACTCAAACGCTGATTGGTCAATTGTCTGCGCCACCTATCCTGCTTAATGGTTCATTGTGGCCCGCTCCCCTTTTTGTCACCTACAGATATACCAGCATTCACCATAAAATACACTTGTTGAGCTACCGAATGGTAGCATCCGTTACGTCATCATTTCTAATGTTTCGATTTTGCGTCATGGTTAAAAGAACGTCTTGCAATATTTAGCACACGAATCAGGATTCGGATTAGTTCATCCATTTTCGCATCATCACAATTCCAAAATGCTTCTATAGCAGTGCTCCTTGTTACAGAGAGTGTGCAATCTCCGAAAACTTATCCCGCAACAGTCGCTCTGAAGTACCTTATGGCATTTCCATGGTTCCCCATTTTGGCAGAAGTCATAGCATGCTCTCATGGTGTGCTCAAGTTTTGGCAGAATCTTTTGGCTCTGTAAATGGAATCTGTCATTCAAGAGAGCGATTGTTTACTATAAGTCAATACAATGTAACATCAGGTCATTAACGAGTGAACGTTAGATCCCATTTCCGACATCCAGGTGGTTGCAATTAATAATTCAACTCAGAGATGGAATTCCTCCCACACTGAGTTAACTTAAAGGGTGCCATTCCAAAGACAGGACAGTTACCAATCTCAGAACATAATCATCTCATGCACGCGTGAGGTAGACTTACCGACATATCGAGGGCTTGTTCGCCGGACAACTGGACAGCACTGGTGGCACCAGTAGTAGCTGTACTGGTTCCACCCACCTCAATCCTACCCTGTCCAGCAGCGGCCGCTGCAAGCAGTTGACTAACAAAGTTCTTTGCTGAATTTGCATCCATCATTATTGCCGTTGTGACTTTTGGTGTGGCCGTGGTGACGGTGGCAGCGGTGGTGGTGGTAGCGGTACTCTCAGCGCCATGCTGCTGTCCTTTCAGAGCCTCCATGAGACCGTTGACGCTGCAAACCATTGCGGTCTGTGAACGAGTTATTGAGGAGGAGGAGGAGACAGGCGGGATAGAAGTAATGTTCACATCCCCATTAGCCTCTGGCTCCTTTTCCATTTTCATCCGCTTGCAAACCTGCTCCACCAAATCCTCCCCTTCTCCGTTCACGGCCAAAGCAGCTGCTGGCAGTTTGCCCTGAGATAAAGGAACCATTATATTGGTTAGTCATAACAAGAACTAGACGTCCTTAAGAGTTTTAGCCTACCAATTGCCTTAAAAGTGCATTAAAGAATGCGAAGTAGTGATAGGAGATAGCTGTGAGCATTCCACTTTACTACTGGTTAAAGTTGCAACACTTCTCGAACTACACATCTGTCTCTGCTCAGCCATTGGGGACGGGATGGAGCGTCGCGCCCAAGTCTCATTGGTTTAGCAGGTAACTCACCCGCACTTTGAGAGTGAACTCAACCAATCAACATTGCAATTAAATACCCAAGCCTTCATGTTGAATTTTAGCCGTTAGATCAAAGTTGTTTAAGCTACCTTCATGCATTTGGTTAAGGAAATGTGAAGAAAAGTATATGCTCCAGACTGTGAGGGTTTCACTCGATGATCATAAGCAGTGGTTGGGAGAGTATAATAAACAGGAGGTAATTTTTCTGCCCAGCTCAAGGGAAGGGACTGAACAGAAGACGAGTCTATGACAAAGTGAGTGCGGGTATGCGTGTGCGCGTTAAAACTGAAGAGTGTGGATTGCTGTGCTTGACTGTAGTGGTGGTGGTGGCGGTTGTGTCTGAGTGGTGTGAGTTGCCTAGCGGAGTGGACGCGCGGTGCGGAATGCGAGTAGGAGGCGAGTAGGAGATCGATAGCACCTTTAGCTTGCCCAGCCACGTGCGTCCGTCTCTCGCTTCCTCTCTATCTTACAGTGTATATGTATGCCTGTCTGTATCTGTGCCGCATCACACTGTGTGCTAGCTGGCGAATTCCCTGAGAAAGCAGATGTACTGCATCAGTGTGCAGCGCGTGGGAGTCAGGTGGGCTTAGAAGCCATCCCGACCCCCTTCCTGCTCTCGCACTACAGAGACGGGAACTCCTGTTGGTTACCGGGGCGCTCACCGCTCCTCGTGACGACTAATAGGTAAACACGCCACGGCACTGGATTGTTGCTCTGTGTGCTGATGAGGCAGGTGCAACCGCAACGTCTGATCAAATTAATTGACGTTTCCGTGGTATCCCCCACCCAGTTCATAAAGTAGATCAAGAGAAAACAGATTACCAATTATCAATCTCTCTTTGATCCATACTTTCCCGCATCAAGGTCCTCAAACGAACATAGGACCGGTAATAGAGCAGTAATTAAAACTATTCCAATGAACAAAAGTAAAACAGCCAAACACTAGAGCCTTTATCAGAACGCAACTTTGCGGATGCATATTTACTTCCATTTTTATTGCACAGTAAAAAGAATAGTGCTCAGTAAGGTACTTAAGAAGAGCTTTAAATTAACTAATTTCAAGATCGAGACCCAGTTTACCGAACAAATAATGCTGAACCAAATGTGTGTTTCAATTAGCCCTATATGGTAGAGACCGGATGGAGATCAGAGGTATTTGTTAATGTCTGAGTTTGAGCACTTGATTAGTGCATTTGAAGTTTCGGACAATAGCAAATGGGCTTTTAATTGCTGTTTACTTTTAGAGCACCTTGGCAGTTGTGTCCAAGGGCACTAGCCTTGCATTTATTTGGATGCGCACATAATTTTAAAATTCGTGTAACTTCTTTCCTGTTGATGATGCACCGCACCCATGCACTAGCAAGCTGGCAAACGTACGGCCAGGTAAGGACGAAGGAATCATCGCAGCTCACAGGGATTACCTAGCCGTGGGCATCTCTCATCCCCATCGCTCCCTTCCTCCACCACCACCACCACCACCACAAACACCAACTATCGCAAATGAAAGACATAGGTACGCGCTTCTGCTGCTGCAACAGCACAGTCTGGCTAGAGCGTTCACTCGTCCACTCGGTGACGTGCGCACGTGCCTCCATCAGTACGATGCGCGTCGCAAACACCGACGCACTTCGCCCGAGCATCCACACACGCACGCTTGCATGGGTAAGTGCGTATACAGCGCACGCCCTATGGGGATGATGATGATGAAGATGGCGATGCTGGGAGAATGAGGGGAGGCAATATGGGTACAGTTGCCGCCAGAGAGCTGTGTCCGGGCGAGTGCCTGTGTATGTTTGTGTGCTACGAGGACGCAAGATCGATAAACTGGGCACGAGATTTTGCGCTCGCCAGATCGTTCGCTCGCACCCACGCACGCACGCACGCAGACGCCCACCAAGCAAACTCTGTCCCATGGTGTATGTGGGTGCAAGTTTGGTGGTGCCACAGGGCTAAGAGAAATAGGTGATGAATAGCTGTGTGTGTGTGCGTGCGTGCATGTTTGGGCACAAACACAGGGAGTGAATGGGTGGGTGGGGAAGGAAGGTGTGTGGGATGGACATAGCTCAGGCGCGGCCTTTGAAGAGGAAAATGGTTTTGGAGTGGGGGAGGAGGTGGTAGGGAGGCGATATAATTAATGACCCAGCAACGTGGAAAATGCCTTCAAAACAGTTGCTCTTTTGCGAGCTACTGGCCCGGTCTGATTATTCCATCGCTATAAGAATAAGGCTCACCGCTTCCTTGACATCAAATACTTGGCTCCAATATCATATCAGGCTTCTGTCCATTTTACCTCTACTTTTAATGCGATGGATATTGGATGCGCATGTGCATTAGGCATATGGTTTAAGAAATTACCAATAAGGTAGCGATCTTAGGTGGGGGAATGCTTTTCCTTTCACATGTCTGGTTAAACGCTGCGAAGAAATATAAAGTCAGAAGGAGATGATTTGAGGGATTTGGAGTGCTCATGCATAGGACAGAAGAGCAGGAGTAGCTGTGACAATCTTAAAGACCGGAAGTAGTTAGTCACTAGAGACGTTAATTATCCTCATTTCCAGCTTTGAGTACTCACTCAATAGACGAGTACGCTTCCCTGCTCAATAAAAGATGCCTACCCCGAGGCAGATAGCCTAGTCTCAGTTTGCCATGCACAGTTAAATGCCTCACTGTTGAAAGTGTTTCGTACAAAGCCGCATCTTGTATAGAGTGATCTAACCGATTGCTACTTTTCAAATTCCAATTCACGTATAATTTTTTGGTGTTAAACATGCAGTATGCTAAGGAGTACTGTCAAAGCATATTAAATTAATTTTACCTTTTTAGGAGCTTTATGCCTTGACTGAATATTGATAGCCAGTGAAGCCCTTAGGGTAGAGTTGACAAGTGACACCTACTCCAAGCTATCAAACGGCTGTGGCAGCTCCACAATGGTTGGCAAAGTCGTTTGCAAGCATATTGACGACGGTGAAGATGATGATTGTGGTGGGTATATGTGTATACATATAAATGCACTCACACATCACCGAGTTTAGTCCAAATGAGAGTCTGTTTACCTTACAAGCGCTCTCATCTCATCCGGTGTGTGTATGTGCATGCGCGCGTGTGTGCATGCGTGCGTATCTGTGCTAGTATGTGTAGCGGCCGAAGCCGCGACCACTTGTGGGTGCGCTTGCACGTACACGGACATACGCTAGGGCATACTTTGTGCATGACCGAAGATTAAAATGGACTAGTGTCCACATACAATAGGAATTGAGAAAGTTGGACTCGTGGACACGTGCGTGAACGCGTGCAGACGTGCTACCACCCTCCAGCTCGTGCATGCTGCCATCATGTGATTACAGTTTATATAATCAAAGTCCTGCCACCACCACCCCACCACCACCACCACCACCCCACCTGGCTGCCCGCTACCTTCACGAGCACCAGCACTCAGGCGCACGGCCCTGCAACGACACATAAACACACGACTTCGACGCGTCCCGAGTTAGCACAGCCAATGAGTTGACTGGCTACATTCGACGCCTCCACTAATAATGCAGTCACATTTGGGTTTGGAAAGTGAGAAGTGGTGTAACACAATTTTCTCAGTCATTTGCAGTGATGGCTGACTCTAATGAAGCCTTTGCCCAAAATATATGAACCATATGTGCCAAAACATCTATTTGTCGGCTATGTGAATAATGCAATGCGTTGGTAACGTTTGTAAAAATATGCTCATTCCTTTATAGGGTATGCTCCTTAAAATTAAGTTCTATTCATCTTTACCTTACTTTGAGGTAAATGTAGGTAATATTTTTTTTCTGAAGCTTTTATTATCGTGCAAGCCACCACTGAAGTTGCACAGAGTATAGGTGGAGTCAGACAATGTGCACGCGGGTTTACAGAACTCAGAGAGTAATGGCAATAGAGTAAACAAACATTTGTGTCAAAGCCAGCGAGTTGTGACAAACTTCCTACTGGTGCATATTGTATTCATAAAACTCCAATCTACAACCCTTAGATCTGACTTCAATCTCAAAATACCTTAATCAGCAGTAGTGCGCACCTGTCGATGTGGCTTTGAAAGATTGCTCCAATCTCGTGAACTTGAAAGTTTACACACGTATTTTGAGAAATTATAAACCAAAAAGTCGTGACTCTACCGGTTGGGTCAAAGAGCGCCAAGAGCTGAGAATGTGGTGGGCAGTGTGCAGCTCAAGCTAGATTCGAAAGCACCTTCGGGACGGAATGCGCCAGCAGTCCAACTGCCAGAGACGAAGGTGGACTTTGCGCTCATGGCACGAGAGAAGTGGAGAGAGAGTAGCAAGAACCAGGAATTTCCGTAAAATCACTTACGTTAACGCACTTATACTAACACGCAGACAAAGACGCCTGTCACTATTTAATGCAAACGATTTTCCTCATTTCAACGCCTAGGAAGGGTAGCAATGAGACACAGAAGCAGACGAGTGAAGAGAGTATCCATTTAATCTATTTGCCCACTCGCATAACGGCAGAGAGGGGGTTCACTCATTAAACCAACTCTCTCTGTCCTCGGTGGTGTTATTCTAAACATTCCTTATCCACGTCACATTGACTGAGCAGGCTAAAGTAAACAAAGTTCTCTGTCTATATTGATTTCTACCACCTGGCCATGAAACTTGAGCCGTCTGACGGTGACTAGGGAATGTAAGTTAATTCTACCAATCATTTCCTGAGTAGTATTTACAGGACCAATCAGAGGTATGAGCGTAATGCTTCTCATACACGTGTGCGTGAGCAGGAGGCGGGTGGATGCTCATTGGTGAATGGATGAGATGTGCGAATATGCGCCCACGGATGAGAGGATCTCTTCCCTACGTCAGTCGCGGCCACAGACGGAGCCTTGGAGCCGCGACTGTGACATGAGTCATCAAGTAGGTGAAAGGGGAAGCACCGGTGCACACACCAGTCACCACGACAGTGCCGTTTAAGGCGGACCGGGGATGAGGGGGAGAGGGGGAGGCAAGAGCGAGTTAAATGGGCCGATTGGTTAAGGCCTGTGACTTGAGTGAACAAAGCTACTCTGCACTCCCCGTTCGTTCTCCCATGTGGTAAATATGGGTCTCAGAAGGAATCCTCAATTCAGTGAATTTGCATTTAAAGTCTAGCACAAATCCTGAATCCCAAACGATCAAATGGTGCACGATTGGACCACTGCTATGCATGAACCATGTTTAATCACATCGTAGTTAAACACGACAGTGACCTCTATGATTGAGTGAAGAGGAAATTAACTTTTGACACCATATTATGGTGCTTGGTTGGTAAAATAGTCGATTCGATGCGAAAAAAATTGTGTCCAAGATCAATTATCGACCCACTGTGCTCACCATCTGCCTTCTCAAAATCGATTTTACCACTGGGGAGTCTCAGGCTCTGCAAAAGCCGTTCTCAGAGGCCTTTTACAACATTAATACAATTCAAACATTTAGTAACAGATCTATCACAAGCCTAATTCAGCCATTCAGCCATTTGGCTTAGGAATGAACAACTAAAATTCACGTAAAAAACAAATCACCCATCTATGCAGGGCAATGGTCACTACTTTTATCCATTAACAAATATGATTCTTAAAGCAGAGAAGAACTAGTACTGAGCATACAATTCCCGTAGACGCAAAGTTATGTGAGAAAAAATAACTTCAAATGCACTGCTCAATTGAAAGCACACCACACGAGTGTTTCGGGTGACATCGCTCAATTCCGGGTAATCCATGACAGACTCCACTAGATTTCATCAAGGACCGCATAAATTAAAGGAAAAGGGGCCCCAAGAGACCCGTGATGGAAACCGATTTCGTGATGATCTATTGCGCAAGAATTAACATAAAATATGACTTATGCATGCATACCAGGTGAGATCAAATAGTTCTAACTCATAGAAAGGCGAAATGAAGTTTCGACGGAACACGAAAACAACCATTATATAGGCCTCAGGAAAACAGATAGACAGTAGAGTGGGCAGTAATGCTTTTTATAAACTTTTTTATTAAAAATATTTCAATTCAAACAATTTTATGAGTCATGATGTAAACAATGGTCTTGGTTTCAAAAAATGAACCCAACTTACGAAGATTCTGGTAAATAATTATAAATACGCGATTTTACACTATACTTTAAAAAAATGTTTTAGAATCATGGATATTATTTCATAAATGCAATGGGAAAGGGCCTTAGATGCTTTATCTGATGATGCTGAGCTAAAACGATAATTATAGTGCTAAACTCCGACTTACAGGTGTGGTAGCTTTTCGCCGACGAGAACCCTGAACAGTGTTTGTCCTCTCCGGAATCGTGGTAACGGGTTCAGTCTGAGCCGAAAACCGGGAGGCAGCAGTGCCAACTGCTGAAGTAATGGTAGGAGGAGACGATGACTGCGGTGGTAAAGCAGCAGCTATTGTCGCTGGGGAATTGGAGGGAAAATTTGAGGGTGGTGGCTGCAAATGCGATGGACTAGACAAGCCCACTCGAAGACCACCGACAGCAGTCGAAGGAGAGATAGTGAAAGGAATTGTCATGGTTGTTGCTGGTGCTGATTCCGAGTTAAGTATTGCATATCGAGTTTCCACAAATTTGTATGATGCATTCTAAAATAGAGAAAATAATAAATCAATTAAAGGGTTTCATCTTAAGCAAAATGACCATGCAGTACATGCAGCACTAACTCATCTTACCTCAAAGTTAAAGTGGTAAAGTTTCATGTGTTCATCAAGCAAATTTCTTTCAGTCGAAGAACTACCACATTGAGGGCATGAAAGGAGCAAAATTGACTCGATGGACGAATGATGATTTTTAATGTGTTCTCTCAACGTTGAGAGAAGCAATGTAGAAAAATCACATGATGAACAACGAAGCACATGAACGTAATTACTTGAAGTGCTTGGAGTTCTTGTTAATATAATGGAAACCGGCCGAGCAGTACTATTCGCGTCAGAATCACTTTTTAAAATACAAGGAGAAGCCTCAACATTAGTCACTTTGAAATTCGCCATGTTAAGACTGAATGTAGAAGACATCAAAGACTTTGGATCTGCGCAGTGTAGGGTCTCCATTAGAAGGCGACACAAGTAATAGTCATGACTATAAAATGATAGATATAGAATAGGCGCGCTAAGGCTGACTCTAGTTGTCGAGATACAAATAAATTACGTGGCAAATTTAAACAAAGCTTAAGGTCCATTTTCATTTTCCATATGAGTTGTTATTTTTACACAGTTAACTTATATTACCCTGATCGCGAGTCTATATCTATAATACAAAATCAAATAAGTGTGCTGAAATGCAAACAAATGTATGCATGTTATTAAAATTAGAACTGAGTTCAAAATAACATAAAAGCGCAACAAATAAAGAGATGCCTATAAAGTGAATGTGTTTACGTTTATAAATTAGTTTAAACCTTTCCATACTTTTATGCGCAATCTAAAGCAAACATTCTTGCCTGCGATATTCTATCATCCTGAATTTTTACTTATGACTGGTGAATGACATTATTAAAAAAATCAGTAATCTTGGCATCTTAAAACTTTTTAAAGCACAAAAAGAAGAGATGCTCAGGTAAAATACGCACATATTGCGATTAGTACGATTTGGGATTTACTGGTATGGCTTATAGTATAGCCCAATCTGTGTGGGTAACATAGCAATTTATACAAACCCTAATCGAGACTGAGTGCCATGCAAGCAACAAACGTGTGACATAACCTTTTTCCCTTGTGAGTCGTCCTCAAAATCCTCACTAATAAAACTTCTGCTTCAACATTCACAGTATATTTGGAGCTGAAAGCAAACAACCGCAAGGCACTGATGCAGTCGTCAAATTTTGTGTACTAGTTGGTAAATCGGCCTCGGAGTCGTGCTAAAAGCTCTTCAATCGCCTAAAAACAGGTTTGTGTAAATTAGTTTGAGATGCATCGCAGTTCCTTATATTAGGAGTAGGCGAACGATATTTCTTGCCGTGTTGCTTTCACTTCAATATGGCTCAGCTATAGCCATCAAAGTTTTACTTAGCTAGCAGAGGTTGAAAAATTATCGCAAATATATTTTGTGGATATCTTTTTTCGAACACGGTAGGAAAACTCCAAAGCGAAAATAATCAATGTGGTAATTTCAACACTTCGTTTGTTCCTACTGCCAGTTTCGTTGTCTGCCACTTGGGTAGCCATTTTGTCCTAACCGGATTGGCTAATCTCCGAGTCGTGCCAACAGCACCACTCTCTCTGTTCGCTGAAAATGTATATATCCAGCCCTGGTATTATGCCATCTTTTAGCCTTAAGGAAGTATCGGGACGCTGCTGCAATAGGTAGTGTTGATGTCAATGGTAACAGCTCTCATGCAGAAAACGGTGTAGCGTCCTGAGACTCCCTTTAAGGTAAAAGAAGGCATAGTACTGGGGCAGAATACATATTTTAGAAACAGAAGGCTTGGAGGCTGTGAGCACGGCCCGGAGGCCGGCCAACCTGCTAGTACGATATGGCTACCCAATTGACCGAAACCGGTGGTTCGAACAAACAAAGTATTACATTCCACGCCACTAAATTTAGCAGATAAGCAGTCAAAGTTGATAATTGAGCACTTTAAGATGGGTTTGCTTTTCATTGTCATCACTGTAGCGTCCCAGGTAACCCCCAAAGTCGAGAAAGACCTAGTACTCGAGCTGGATATTTTTATTTGGCGCACCGTAAGGGTTAAGGTGACAGGCATAGATTTCAACATAGCCATAACACTGAAAGTACAATGCTCAAGACGCAAAGTGACCTTGTACCCCAGTAGAACACTAAAAAAATATCCAAATCATTGCTTCGAATTTATTAGGCTTAAATATAAAGCTACTGATCAATTTGAGTTTAGTGATTCAGGATTTTAATGCCAAAACTTTAAATATTAAATTGTTGAACTCTGTTTTCCTACTGCACTAAAAAGTGAGCCTTATCGTTCACGCGTACCTTTGTTTTAGTTTGCGAACACTGGTGCGCGTGTTCGAGGTATTTCGGCGGTCCCTTTTTGCCACCGTATTTGGATGTTGGAGGATGAACGGGAACGGTAGAGGCGGTTTATCAGGATTGAAAATAATTTCGGTCCACCTTTTGTTCTATTTTATGCATTTATTGATGGCTTTTTCGCCTGCGGGAAATATTTACCAGAAGTGAATTCCCCATCTTGCATGGTGTTGTTGATTCAATCGATGATTTGTTGCCCCAAACACGTTGAAATTTCAGATTCTGTGGAGCGTCTAAAATCATTTGAGCCTCTGCGTCAAGCTAAACGTGAAAACTATCTCCAATGGGATGAATATTTCATGGCTCTTGCCTTCCTCTCCGCTATGCGGAGCAAAGATCCCGTCACACAGGTATGCATCTATTCATAGCGCCGTTAGGTCCTTACCAAGGGATATTTTCACCTCTAGCATGCTGCCTCTCTTGTTATTTTAAGGACAACCCCTCTTGTGATACTCATTTTGGTTATTTTTATGTGTAATGTGGTTACAGGATTCCCTTTTTCAACAGTTAGGAGACTTGAATCCATTTTTATCACAAAGGCGATAACTGTGAGGTGCAGTTGTACTTTTCTCAGGTTGGCGCTTGCATAGTCGACAGCGAAAATAAAATTGTCTCCATGGGTTATAATGGCATGCCTGTTGGACTGTCGGATGACGAATTGCCGTGGACAAAGAGGCAGGAGGACCCATTGCAAAACAAAAATTTTTATGGTGCGTCTTAACCATACTCTACTTTGCTCATATATGTTACATCTTTTTTGTTCTACAATTTGTCCATAATGTCATTCTGTAACCATCATACGGTTTTGCTTATACAGTTTGCCACGCGGAGCTAAATGCTGTGCTTAACAAGAACACTCTGAGCGTTAAAGGGTGTAAAATCTACACCACTCTCTTTCCATGTCACGAATGCGCCAAAGTTATGATTCAGTCAGGTATTCGAGAAGTTATTTACTTCGATGAGAAGAGGGTCAGTACCCCGTCTGGCGATGCTTCAAAAATAATGTTTTTGAAAGCGAACGTAAAATTGACGTAAGTCACCGATTTCCTATATTACATGCAGAATTTGAATTTTTTATTTTAAGAGGAACTTTTCGTTGTAGTCCTTTCGAGCGAACCCACCGGAAGATTACCATCGATCTCAGTTGATGTTATTGCATTTTACATAGATCTAGAGTTTATATTGTTTGCGATTGGCATGCGACAGTAGCTCATGGATTTCACTTTCTCTTCTGGATAGCAATAATACCGGCTGTTTTTATACTTGATACCTCTTCTGAATTATCACTATCCCCCTGGGATTCGAAGGATTTCACTAACAATTCTCATTCACAACGCCACAAGACTAATTCGTGATACGAATAAAATGTGTAACTCATGGAAATCCACAGGTGGAGTCAGATTTCGAGTGCAGAATCATGGCTGGAACTTACTGCGGCCGAGACGGGATTTGTGCATTTGGAGGTATCCCAGTTTCTTGATGGCCACTTCACCTATCATTTATTTGGCTAAGGGGGGAATTTGATGACATTAGAGAACAACGACTTTAGCGCATAGCTTCTGTTAGGTATGAGGCAATGTAGACTTCTTTCGCGACTCGTCACCAATGCTGAACTGACGTGTTTTGAGTTGACCATGAAACAACAGACTGCTGAGCTGCCGGTCATGTATTTCGAAAATCGGTGACCATCATCACCTACCGGGACGCAATTTGTGTACGCTTGGGAAGCCAGATGCGTGCGAATCAAATAATCCCCTAGAAACCATCACTTGACAGTCCAGTTTACGCTATATATTTATGTGAGGAGTGCATGTAACTTCGACTTAAGAACTCCATTTACTAGAAGCAACACTGACCAATTGTGCAACTTGATGGTTTGAATATCTCGACCAGGTAACGTACTGAATTCAAAACAACACATCAGACCCATAGCCACATTGAGTCAATTTTCGCAGCCTTCTGAGTCTAATTTTAGGATGGCACTTCTCAGTCACTAATTGGATGGTACAAAAGTCCTCGGCATTGCCTGCGCGATAGCCTGGGATATGTAGGGATTGGAACAGTCTGACTGCTTGCGTTCATTGTTTCACCAGCACCCATTGTTGTACTCCCCACCACTTGTCCCCTATTTTGAACCCGCATATTACGAAGTATTCCTTGAGATGCGGTTGTAGGTTGTCTGCTTTGTGATGTGAGGTAGGTCTTTTCAACAGTGAAAGTATCAGGCGAAGATTCTAGTGAATCATCTGATGGTGCATCATCTTCAGGAAAACACTCAAATCTCTATCAGGAGGAGTTCCGCGCTGTCATTAATGGATCAAAAACAACTATCATTTATAAATACGCTAATTTGAGAACAAATAATCCAGGAGAATGGGTGCGAACATCATGCACTAGCTGATGGCAAAAAACTTCAAATACCATCAGTCTATTACTCACCTTACCTTACCAAAACTTTGTTCTAACAAGTTTGCTGAGTGCAAGGTAGCCTTTTGAAGTCCAACGCTAAGCCGAGCAACACTTCATGCATGCAGTGGACAAGAGACGCATTTCTTGATAGCTAAAAAATGATGGCTGAAACTTGGCTTTCTGATACAACTTCATTGTGTGCAATGAAAACAAATAAAGTATTTCAGAGAGCTTCCAAAGCTTAGTTAATTTTTTGCATGAAAACCCGTCTCAGCAACCTAGAGCTTCGAACATCTGATCGTCAATCGGTGTGTTGAAAATAAAATATATTAAATGAATTACACAAATTTTACTCACAACAAAACCTCAAACAACACTGAAGCAAAAATTCGGTTCTCCGGTGTAAAAATCAAAGTTACTTTCCACCTTCAAAGCACAGGACTGTTTCTGCGACCTCAGCTTATCGCTCAGGCTGGAATTTAGAAAGATGACTCCTGGATGGGGGCCAACCTTGCACCACTCCACTTCCTTGCCCACTTCGATGGGTCTGGTGGGTCCCCCTACAACATGCCACGTTTCATCAGTCATGCGCCACTCAGCCCACAGCGCCACCGCGTTGACTGATAACTTGTCGGCAGTGACAGTGGCGGTGGAGAGTGGAAGAGTTTGAGTTTGGACGACCTGAGGATCAAGAGATTTCGGTGCTGTGGGACCATAAGCAGAGAAGGTGGGTGGGTCGATCAGACTCATCTCAAAAACAGTGCTCGGAAGTGACCGCGCTTTACCCGAATACTGCCACAGAGGCTGGGCCTCCACTGGAGGGTCGGTGGCCGCTGCGGCCGCCAAAATCATCTCATCGAAGAGACGCAGATCGAAGCCCTCGCAGTCAGCTCCAACAGGCGCGCGGATCTTCCAGAGGTGTTCGAACTCCATGGCTACCGCGCAGATACGCAGATGTGTGGGTGCTATCAGGCAACAGGAGTGGCGAGGCAATCGCCTCTTAATTCGTCCAAAAACGTACCAAAAGTTAATGGAGTTCCAAGGAAGCAGG
Organism: Taenia solium; assembly: GCA_001870725.1. Taxonomy (NCBI): domain Eukaryota; kingdom Metazoa; phylum Platyhelminthes; class Cestoda; order Cyclophyllidea; family Taeniidae; genus Taenia; species Taenia solium. The sequence continues at coordinate 245,463 of MIEF01006596.1, forward strand.
GCAGTTGCCACAAAGGGCTCCGAAATTACGCATATTTCCACAGGTGTGGGGGATTTTTCAACAAAGCTTTCGAGAGAATTCAGTAGATTACCTATATCTTCCTCGAGCCTGATGTTGGAATGAGCCTTATGGTAGATAGGGCCCATTATTTTTAAAGACATTGGTGAGGAGTCCAAATGGAATATGGTAGCTTTACCAGGAGGAAGAGACTGGTGGACTTTAAGTGGGAAGTGGGAAGCATCGGAGACGATGACGAGCGCTATGGAGGGTGCCTGAAGAGCAGATACGTGGTCGACGACGAATTTGGTGAGTCGAAGAGAGTCCTTTCGAAATTGAGGATGGTTGAGTTGAGCAAAGCGAGAGCGGGGCCAGGCGACGTGGGTTAAGCAATGACAGAAGGACGGGCGATGGTCGGTGAGAGGGGGAGAAGAAGAGGCACGATGGAGGTCTAGGTATATGGAATAGGCGTCGTGCGAGAAGTCGATGCAAAGTTCTTCGCCAGCGGAGAGGGCGAGGGGGCAGCTACGAGGGAAATAAACTGCTTGCATCCAATGTTCACGCCATGTTGGAGTCGCACGCGGGTCACCAGGGCCAGCAGAGGGTTCTGCGCTCAATGGAGCTGTAGTAATAGCTGGAACGTGACCGGATGGCTCCATTTGCAGCTCCCACCATACTATAATGGCGTGGGCAAAGCCGCCACAGCACACAGTTATTGGTTTCCCCTTCACTTCTAGTTGTCAAGTGAGATAAAAAAGGCGACCTGGTAATTTTATCATACAGTAGGGAGATGGCAGAAGGCAATTTAAATAACCAAGTTTATGGAAAATATCGCGATCAAAACAGCTAAACAGTCTAATTGAACTTCATGTAGACCAGACATCGATAGCGATTCACAAGGCAGCAGAATGTATTTTCTTCTAAGAGAATGAGGTACCGAAAATGAACAATTATATTTTCCTGAGCAATTTTAATGGTTTGAGCTACAAAAAAACGGCCTATTCCGTGGAGAGAGAAATCGGCACTTTCGTCAATGCCGGTGAACTTGGACACGATGAATCTGGTTTTATGTGATGATTTTGGGAAATAAATATGCCACTTTCCTGCTCACTTTTTAGGGGACTAAGCAGCCTTGTCTTAGTTCCCAAGCCAACCATTCACATTCATAATTACGTTTCTAATTTGATTGGTGAATTGATAAGATAGTTTGTAGCGGAATTTCGCTCAGCAATGGATTTGCCAATTATGACAGAGAAATTACATTAAAAGCAATGAAGAGAACTGAAAAATACCCATTATTTTTGCGCGCAAAAATGTGCGACTAGGAACGGCGTTTGGAAATCACTTATCGAATCACAACTTTGAGGTAAAAGGCAAAACAGAAATAAGGGATTGGAAATTAAAATAGCCAACCTAACCGGAACCAAAAAGACTTTTTCACCCACCTAGCTCGAAAATCTGTGAAGGGGAAACAAAGAAGGGAGCCTAATTACCAGTAATTCGTTTCACCTCCTCAAGCTTTAGAGTGGAAGAATGTGGAGCGAAGTTAAATTCGTGGAACATCAGGGGGCTCCCAAGGAGGCACCGAACAGCACCGCGATCTTCATCATTCGTGATAAACTCATCGCGGACAAACTTGAGACGTGACACCTGGAGGTCGAAAACGACGGATGAGCCGTGACAGCGACGCATCTCCTCCGTGGGGAAGGACAAGTCACCTCCGAATGGTTCAATTTGGTTGTGAGACCAGAGAAATGGTGACTCTACTATCTGGCACAAGGTCAGGCAACTGAGTAAAGTGCTCATACCTGTAGATACATTTTAGCCTTGCAAGGAATGAGGATAGCGTCCGATGTGAGAAGATTATCAGCAGCATGGAGATACACATTCAGGGCTCCCTCCCCAATAAGTTCTGTGTCAAAAAGCTCCGCGACAAGAACGTTGGCTTTGCGCGGCATATCCTCACCTACCACTAAATCTGTGGAGTGTTTATTAACCAGCTTCACACGTTCTGTCAACCCATTGGCTTCCAGGATGCGTAGGGCGCAGCTGGCGACAGGACCAAAGGTCTCACAGGCGATGACCGAGTCGGCACCAGCTCGCGCTGCCATCATGGAAAGGAGACCAGTTCCACCTCCGATGTCCAGCACATGCACCTCCCGTCCAGCGGCCTTCATGCCCGTAATAACGTGGCGTAAGGCCTCGTAATAGCGTCGATTGCGATCACAGTCGTGTAGCATATCGGCGTAAGCAGATTGTGCAATACCTTGCGCAAAATCGTAGTCTTCACCCACATTATTCCACTGCATCATACCGGTGGTTGGATTGAAGCAGGAAGTAAAGGTGCAGAGGGCATGGCTGTAAGGGTTTTTCATGCACGTAGCCATCTTAATTGGTGACAGAAGATGTAAGAAATTCCGCACTTTAAGGCCGTTTTTAGACACGCCAAGGTTGACGGCGAATATCCAATCAATAATATGATTGGAAAGTAAAACAAAACCAATTCAATGAGCAAACATGTCATGGAAACTTGAGAAATGCACTTGTGCCAAATGCTCATATAAAGACGCACAAATGCAGTGAAAAATAGTCACAAAAAAATCTATACCATCAGAAAATCACCCTTGTAAGCACACGAGTCGCTAAAACTAGAAAAGTGAAGTCGCACAACTCAATCCTCAGATTATGACACGCACCAAAAATGGCCAGAATTCAAGTGCACAAACATTATAAAAACAAACTCAGACGGAAAGTACACGAAATAAACCGATTCCTTCCTAGTACCAACTAACCACCAACACAATGAGGACTAGCAGACACCTGGACACACAGCTTTATATAACCCACGTAGCCAAGCAGCCCGAAAAAAGCACTTATTTGGCTAATTACGTAATAGGGTGTAGTTCTTTTCATAGCTGCAATTAGGTATTAAGCTTTGACTTGTGTGCCCGTGAATAAACAACCAAAGAAATTATTACCATGTACAAGATCTAAAGGATCAAAACAAAAATCACAACTTCGCTTAACTTATTGTGCGAAAATTTGTTTTAAAAGCTGAGTACAGAGCTTCAAAGTGTAAAATGAATTTGGTCCTGAATCCAAGAGGGTATAAGCCCTAACTGTTAACCATTTAACTTCCATTCGCATGCATGCAGCACTTTAATTTTCCTTTTTGTTCTTACAAGTCACATCATATTTCCTAGTAGGATACAGATACGACTGGAGTGCCAAACTTCTGCGCGTACAACGACTGAACAATCCATACCACCATGCACACTATCAATCCCATAATTGGCTTACACATCTATATGACATTCAACAAAGTAACTCCTTTTAAAGGAGTAGGGAAGAAAAATGAGACAATATCGTACGTACATACTGAACAACGGCTGAAAAATTGTACTCAGAAGGAGGAAGTCAAAGTGCCAGTCGAGACCTGAATTTTGCTCGAAGGCCAAGACTGTTTGCGGCCCTTTACAAACTAATGGCAATCGTCGTGCAACAAATACAGTTGGGAGGCCGACTGGAGATTCCCAGTGTCTTGGTTGGCTGATCGAGAGATTAGGACCTTGCAAATCAAACTTGTCCAAGCATGGATGAACAAACCATGTACGGCTTGATCCACCAAAACATCTGTTTAAATATCTCCATTCCCACCCCAACTTGAAACTTTTTTTGGAAAAGAATTTTTCATAGTACGGACACCCCGAATTCCAATGTCTTTCGGGGCCACCTAATAAACCTTCATGCCAATCTCCATTTAAAAACGGTACGCACGGCCATCCAAAGGCGCATACTGAGGAGCGCTTTTTTGACACTTTTCGACTCGCAAGACTATTTTAACAAACGTAAGCACCAATCTTTAAGAGGTAAACTAATGAGGAAGAGCAGTTAATTTAACACATTTTACAACGAGATTTCACTGCACTGTAGTCCTCTGGCTAGCATTCCGAGATGGGGGACGTTGATGTACATTTTTATGGAAATCCTGATGCACTAAATTACCACGTGGAACGAAGGTCCGAATCGCAGGCACATGCATTCAATAAGGATAAGAGAGGAATCCACACTCCACGATGATCTTGCAAACCAGATCACTTGCTGCTCATTTAAACCAGAACCGTTATAAAGCAGTGACGCGACCATTTGGTCCAGCACAGGACCGGAAATGGAAGGCCTGGATCATGGAACAGCCGCAGTGCTTGAATGTTAAGGTCTGATGCTGTTTAACGGTGTGAGATTTCGGGTGCTATAAACACAACTAACATTGACCCGTCATCGAGAAGTCCATCTTGATGAAAAGAGTGCAGACCCAGTGCACATAGTGAAGAGTCGCGACGCCTTAACGACCACTAACTTCTAGGCAGCGTGATGCGTGACCTCAAACATGGCCGTGAGTTAGTACCACTGCAAAATTCGACAAACACTTTTCTAGCACCATAGCAACAGCATGCTGTAAACTTGGTCTGGCCTTCAAACCCCAACAGAAGTGACCATCGCCACCCCGAAACGAGGTGGCTCCTTTTTCAGGAGAAAACCGAACGGTCTCCCTTCCCTTCTCCCCCAAGAACGGGTCAGCAAAAACCACTATTACTTGAATTCAAGAAGATAAACCAATGGAGCAGTAGAATTCAGCGTGGACTGAGACGCCTTGACAGTCCCTTACATCGTCACATCGTTTTGAGCATGAAGTCATTTTTGTAGCCTCACAGCGGCCAGTGCATGGCGTCGTGAGAACATCGCCTGACCATCCCAGTAGCAAGCAAATCGCAGAACAAAAAACCCATCTTATTCACACTAAATCATCATTTTGCATTACTCAACGATGCATGTTCCTGTGCACAGCGCTTTTCCATCATGTTTGACTGAGCATCAGCCACAGGCCAAATGCGTGCCCTGATAAACAACTGTACTCTTACTGAAGACACACTCACAGGTTTGATATAACCCGTGAAATACAAAAGTGGTATTTTTTAGGCCTAAAAGTCTTGTTTGTAAGTGGGGTAAAAAACAGAAAAGCCAATGATGAGTATGGCGCGAACAAATTCTGGATTATTTGGCGGGGCAGGGTAAAGCCGCTTGCAGAACGATGCCTCCATCCACCGACTCATCTGCAGTGGAAAAGTACAAGACCTAATTGAATTAGAGCCGAATGGAGTGAGCGTCAAAACGAAGAGACCATATTTTCATTAAAACGTGGACGGGAAACCTTTGATAGAGGTAAACAGAACTGCCCCGGACATCGTGAGTCCCCTATTGGTCCGGGTCGGAGAGTTGCCAAGACAGCACGGCAAAAACAGTGGTGTGCATTTTGCTGGACCTCTTGAAGGTAATTTATTCAACAGGCGGCTCGCTGGACCATCAAGAATAAAGCGCTTAGATTTCTCAAATAGAGAAAAAGGAGCAACTCAGCGGTTCCAACATTTCTGCCTTTGTTTACCGCTTTGCTACTACTACCCCACCATTTGCTCTTCCTGTGACAATTTCGTGACACTGTGACTAATTCAAAAAGTAGTTTTAGTGCTGATGCATGTAAACAGCACGGAGATGCAGGTATTCGGCTGGCGAATGCACATAAGGTGTGGGTGTGAATCACTCAGGTGGGACCGCATTGATACGCAACTGGGGCGTGGAGAAAGGGGCCTGCCGCACGCCGCACGTGCAACCCGAGGGGTGAAACAAAGCCAACCACTAAAAAACTGAAAACAATTTCATAGGGTCTCACCGCTCCCCTAGAATGACTCAGGGGAGGAATGCAAATCAGGAAAACAGCAGTAGGCCATTTTGATCGTGTGGCATAATGTAAATCCCAAGCATTCAGTATGCAATCATCCAGACGAAGCAATCTAACATAATTCGGATCCAATTCACGAATAAGATCTAATGCCACCCGGTGGTGCAGAACCACGACGGTGTTATCCATCAGAGCTTCACAAAATCACGATGACTGGTACGGGGTACATCAATTTGGACAAGAGGAATCTTTTGAGAAGTTAAATGCCAAAAGACACACAAAAATTCAAGCAGCCTTTTGATGAATGAAGAAGGCTGCATCAAGGAATTCTAAAAATAATAGACCTTACAATCATTGTCCCACGTCCCGCAGAAATCGAATTACTTATCGCCTCCAGCGGTAGGTTTCCAAAGAAGCGATTGGCGTTCCATTCCATTGACCTCTACCATCCTTGAACAGATTAAGCAACTACCTTGGTTTTCAAAAAGTGTTTCACACCAATTCTTTACATAAGTCTCGCTTGATACATCAAATCTCATCCAACGCCAAACGAGGTGACAAGTACCCCAGATGAGAAGAGCTGCGCATTCCGAGGAAGAACAACTACCAGACGTCCTCTCCAAATGGAAAGCAATCCAACACTTGAGCAAATGAACCAGTGTGGCTCCTCGCGACCAATGTAATGAAAGCTTTATTGTACGGCAACGAGTGCGATCATAAGCACGCCCAAAATATTGTTGGCGAAAATGCACGCAGAATGCACAAATAATATGCCAACGACTTCATTCCCATACTTGTAAAAAGACCACTAAGATGACGCTGTCTTCAGGCAAAACTTTTTTACCGCTAAACGAAATACAAAAAAGCAATGAAAAAGTTCTTCTAAGCAAGAAATGCGCCATACATGACACCGGCCCCGGCAACGAAGGAGCCAGTAGGGTCGCACTACTGAACGAGCCCGAATAAAAAAAAGCCTCTTGGGAGTCACAGGCGCAAGAAATGCCAAATGCAGGCGTTCTGCTTTAATTGCTATGTTACTCACCTTTGGGAGGGGAATCAACACAACGGGAACAAGTCGCATATTCGTATTGGGGTGGTGCCACAGTGCACCACACCAATGCCGAGATAAAAGCCAAAACGACTTCCGTCTCAGGTAACCACTTTACCGCGGGAAATTGCCAATCCTAACCAGCGCAAACACAAGAGTTAGAAGTTTAAAGAGGGCAGCTTATTTTTTTCTCCAAAAAATCCAACAAATGTACAACGCAGTGAAAACATGCGATATTGCTCCCGATAAAAATAGGAAGGGAGAGGGGTAGGTTAGTTGGGAAAGGGCTTTACGAGATGGAGGTGGTTGAAATCTTACATATGGGTAAGGGCTGTGAAATGATGGTGGTGGAGTGGGGTGGTTTGATGTGTAGTTCAGTAATGTATGAAGGCATGTAAGTATAACTAAATCTTAGTCCTCAATCTACACTTTGTCCCTAAAGTATCCTTATCCCCTGTGTGAATGTCTATTGATTTGTGTTACCCCTTAAAATCATCCCCATGCAACATCTGCCCGTTGCGTCTCGCCCCGGAGGAGCAAGCGGCTTCGGGGGTGTGCGTGCTGTGCTGTGCGGTGTTTACTGTGACCCCCTAACTATCCCGTCCCTAATTATTACCCCATGTACTTAAAATGCCTGTGATTGAGGTGTGTGCGCTTATATGTTATGTGGAAAAATGGTCTTGGTAGAGGGTGTGTGGAAAGAGTGGGGGAGAAAATCAGCCAAAAAGTATTAGTCTTTCTGCGTGCACAAAAAACGACCAAGAACTGAAGGATTATCAGAAGAGAGAACGAGCTGACTGACGGACAGAGACGGGTAAAACAAGCAGCAAAATACGTACCAGATTGTGTGTTTGTGTGTGTAATTGTGAGGCGTGACAGTAACAAAAGAAGCGACGAAAAAGCAAGCGGACGAAGAATGGAGGATTGTGTGTGTCCGTGCGCGTGTGTATCAGTTGGCTCCGATATCGGGGGGTTGCGAGACTCTCTAAACATGTTACAAAACGTACTACCGGATGAATAAATACAACATGAATACGCTGGCACCACTAATTCCAGTCTTAACAGAACCGCTTTTAAAGAGATTAATGAGTGGGCGGTACTAGTAGATTCTGTATGAAAACAAGGAAGGCGAAAACCAACCTGGTAGCAGCAGCGATGACTGCGGCCAGAAAAGACGCCGAGTTGATGAAAAATGCGATGGTAAACAAAGGTGGAGGAAGACAGAGAGATAGACAATAAAGCGAACCAGCAGACGGACGGACAGAGGGCAACAGGCAGATGCATTGATAATGAGCGGAAGAAGTGTGGCGACGGCGGCGGCACAGCAGCAGCAGCGGCAACTGCAAGGGAACGACGACAAGACCCGACGTCCCTATCCTCCTGGTCACCACCAACTTCTCTCCGTCTAGAGGCCGTACTGGCTGTTCAATCGGTTGCGCAGCATCGGTGGGCACTGAGCCCAAAATTTGCCCCATGCCTCCTCGCCAACCTCTGTCTTAAAAGCTACCAGAATCTACAAGGAACAGTGCTGCATTCGTCTTCTCTGAGCATTCAGTTGCGAACCCACAGACAATGCCGACACAATTAATGTTCAAACTTGAAATTTAAGCAAATATTCCGCAGACAAGATTCCCATCATGGGCACGGAGAACCTACATACCGAGTAAAACTTTTGCTTCAAATCATCCTTGGGATTGTTCCAGGAGGCGACTGCGTCACAGAAGAAGAGAAATTCGTTCACCACACCCTGTGGATTTAGTGTTATCACATTGCAGATGCCCCTAAATGCACTGTCCTTCTCCTCGTTATCACGGATGTTGCGCAAAGACAGACACCTGTAAGTCGCAAAAAGGCATCCCGTATGGCCATGCTGGATCACACTCCCCATCTGTATGGCTGATCTGTATGCCGTTATCAAATTTCGAGCAAAAATGCTACTGTAGGAATCGATTACACAAATTTCAGTTACCCTAAAGCAACGGAACCTAAAACATTCTTTTTAAAACAATTTAGAAGGAGCTAACATTCCTGTCAGCTTGGTTTATAATGCAAGACTTGGAATTTGCTTACTTAGGCAGCGGGAAGACTATCAGGAAAGTTTCTACGCAAATTTGCATAGGGAATCACATGTAGATCGTCGCTCAGGGTAAAATGAATACATTCCTGACTGTGTAAGGCTGAGCACATAAATGCTTCAAATTTGATCACCAAGCCGATAATCTCCCAACCATCTATGGCTCAGATTTTGTACGAGCTTAGACTGATAGAGACCCAATTACCATTACCTATTCTCCACCAATCAATATGCACAGAGGAGAGACAGCCTGCACATGCAGGCTCGGACATGCAACAACACGTGTCCAAAAACTAAACAGGACGACTCATAGAGCATGGCGGGGTACCTTAACAAGCGTAAGTCTCGCCTTGGAGGCAATTCCATCCTTCTATCACCCCACCCACCATGACCGACAGCCTCCACTGAGGTGGTTAAGGGAAGAGGTGAGGCCGCGCGTAAAATGAAGGGCATTAAACGATACTGGGCCACCATTTGATATAACAGCAGTGTACCATGGCTTACCATGCACGGATGAAGAGAGACAGGAAGGAGGAGATCTCGCTTGGGCACACGTACCCCAGACGCCCGATTGTGATAGCTAAAAACGGGAAGAAAGTTACCACAGAAGGGGGCGAAAGTAGAATTAATCTGCTAAGCAGATGGGATGGTGCACTCCAGGCAACCGCGAAGTGCAACTGAAATTCACTAGGCTGGTGAATGCAAAACAATACGAAGACCACCGCTCAAAAATCATGATGAAGCAAGCAAATTGTACACACTTAAAATAGCAAGCTACAAATGGTGCCCGTGATTATGAGATCGAGTAAATTTAAAATCCCAGACAATTAGTGCCACAATCCAACACGAAACAGATTTCCCCACGAGAGACATGAGGACAAGGAAGCTATAGCAATGCAATCCAAGTTCGAGTTGGAGTTGCCTTCATGAAATTGCCTACACTATCGCAAACACAGGTACTAAACCAGTCTTATTCAAATTCACTTCTGAAGATAAAGCCTGTGGCCTGAAAAGCCGTAAAATTAACTACCAAGCTGCTGGATGCATACCCGGTGGTTGGTGCCTCCCTCAACGTCCCCTCGCAGTGACGTGGGGAGCACTCACGGTTAAGTGGTACTCTACGATCGTCATCGAACTAGAGCCCTGAGCATTTTACGCCTTGGCAACCAAGTCAAGCCCCTTGATAAATTAAACTTACCAGCATTTTCATGAAGCGTCTTCGGTGCATTTTGTCGGTTAATAATCTCCACCAAAGGTTGGATGAAGAGTGATGCGTAGGGCTGCATTTCGTCACCTAGGTAGAGAATGCGTTGCGCGCAGTTACCATTAAAGCTACGCCGGTGACGCCAAAGCATTGAAACTAACAGGATTTTTAGCACAAAAAAGTAAATGCATGGAATGAGTAGCCTGCCTGAACTACTGTACATAAACGGTGAATAAAAAAGGCACAGCAGATCCAGAAACACCCTGCATACCCTGTGACAGTTGAGTCGTACGGAAAAGCAAGACGATGTGGGTCACACTGAGCATAGCCGCTGGTTTCGAGTTGGACAACACAGCTCGGCATGACATATTCTTAGATCAAGACAGTCAGTTCAAGTTGAAGGAACACCGATTACAAGCTACGGAGTCTCACCAAGAAATTGTAATTGTAATTACTAAACAAGCAAGACTAAAAGGTGTAAAGTTTCCTAAAGAAGCAACAAGCAGATAGAGAGGTCTATTTCAAAACTAGTGTCTTAGATGAGTCAACCAAAATACCCTAAGTGGTGCAAAGACGGCAAAACAGGCGTTCCACATGCACCCAAAACGTCTTCACAACGTGGATTACCAACGCACGTGCAAACCTGCGAGATATCATAATTGCTCAGTCTTCTGAAAATGCGACAGAAACAGCTTTCGCTAACCCAGTCAAAGTAGATACGAGTGGGCAAAAATTGGAACGGCTTCAGTTAAAGGGAAGAAATTCGGGACCCAGACTGTTCTATGAACACTAACATGAACATATTAAGCAGCCCCCAGGGTATAAAAATCGTGCAGTTGGTTAACGAGAGACAACAATGCGTTCGAACAGCTTAATGTTCTGAAAAGCATCGAAAGCGACTTAGGCAACAACAATTGAGGCAAACGGGAACATGCAATTCCTAAGAGGCCCAATTTTAACTTAAATTACCCAGAAATTCTAAAAAAAGCTAGAAAGGAGGCCCACCCATTTGCATGCAGATCTCCCCAATGGCCCAAATAGCATTGTTGCAGACGGAGATGTTGGGAGAGGAGAGGTTCTGCGCAAGGACGGTCATGAAAGCACCCACTTGGGGCTTGATATGAGCGAAGCAGACCTTGGTAAGATCGCCAAGGAGGGCGAAAGTACTCTGGCGCACGTCAGGCTGCTGGTCCTGGGCGCACTGGTGCAGCAACGAGACGAGGTTGCTGTTCGCCATTAGCGGCTCAATGTGGTTTCCCAGACCCTCCGCGATCCCACTCAGCAAATCTAGTGATACTACCATGAAGTCCTTGTCCGGCTGCTCGTATAACTCCGGTTGTTGTGCGTTTGCCTGTAGGTCGGGATGTGGTAAGAGGGACATCATCATAATCGACTACTTCCGCATTGCCATTTTAATCCTCAACTCAGTTGTGCACTCCATACCACTGCGAACGAAATACTTGAGATAAAGCCACCTGTGTTCGACATTTATTTCCCTGAATTAGCACGGATAAGGTAGAAATACTAAAACGGAAGGCAAACGAGATCAATTCTGAGGAGCTGTAATCACCGTCGCGGTGATTCGCAGGGTCTTGAGCTTAAAGGCATTTTGGAAGCCAATGTGGTAATAGACGATTGCGAGACGAGTAAAACACAGAATTAAAACCTCAGGAGCACCCAACTTCGGCATACTAGTGATCAACAGGAAACCTGGGGCCCCAAAGTATCTTCAGGAACAAGTACAAATAATCTTCTGTACTACACCATAGATGCGCGGTTTCGAACAGAGGATACCTGTTTTGACCTCCAAACCCTCTGCATTGACAATAACAAAGATGCACCTGGACATCAAGATGTGATCCACGCTACGCCGTTTATACCTAAGTCACGAGGTACAAAGCAACAAATTATCGCCACACCTACATCCGGGTACAAAAGTTGTTTACTACAAAATTGAAACGCCTGTAGCCGTCAGATCACACCCAGTTTTATTGCACAGCAGGAGATGATATAAGTAATGAACAAGAATCCGCAAAAATCAATTTGCCCACGCATTTTAGAATAACCGACGAGATAGAACTAAGCATGCTCAAGTAACGACCAAACTCACTATACTTTGCTGGATAGTCTTCTCGACCAGGGCCACGCATCGATTAAATACAGGTGCGCAATAGGGTAAAAATCCAATACCAAGTGCGGTAGCAACACTCGATAGACATTCCAAAAGGGGGAACAAGTCCTTATCATCATCTCTAAGGTTGTTCCACTTGGTGAATAGAGCAGGCATTAATAAATCCTCATAATCCTTCTTATACAAATTGTGTCCAACAGAGTCAGCCAGAGTGCCAATGGCATCATAGAGGATAATCAAATTCTTGTGTTGATACTGCCCCAACGCAGTGACCAAAGTCTGAAGTATGTGGTCCAAGTAGGGACACAGATCCGTTCCAGCCTCCTCCTCCAGTGTGGCGAATGCCGAGCAAGCCGACTCCTGAACGCGTTTGTTGGTGTCTAGAATGCGATTCAAGAGCTAAGTAGAGCATTCGGTTATCGAGCGGCGATGTGAACATACCTCGCCTACTAGGGGCCGTAGGTATTGGTCGTGCGGCTGCCCAACAATCCAATTAGCGTATCTACTTAGAGTCCAACAGGCGATGCTCCGAATAAGCGGTTTTGGATCAGCCAGTGCTTTGATGAAAATGGTGCAAAGATCCGGAAGATAGGGCACCATGTCGTTCATGCAACCTAGATGGGCATAACCAGGAGGTAAGTTAAAGCTTACCCTCGGCAATAGCACCGAGTACAAGGATGGCAGACTCCCGGTAGCGCCAGTCTTGGGAGAGGAGATACTCCTTCGTGGTTGGGAGGAGGTATTGGAGAATTTCACTGTGAAATACGTTGGCCAGCACGTCTAACGCCGCCGCTGAGCACTTCCGCAATGTCCAGTTACTTACATACTCGTCGTCATCATCATCCTCATCACCGTCCTCATCGCCTTGCATTCGATTTCGTGGTTTGTGAAAACGTGGTTTGATATCACTATCTTTATCCGGCACATGAGAATCGTTATCAAGATCATTCTAAAATAAGCAGCTGTGAGAAAGTGAGGCAGCCGCTTACACTAAGCAAGGCAAGATCACTCTCCGAATACTTCATCCCCCGCACAAGCACTGGAATAAGGCGATCAAGATAACCGCTCAAAACTTGAAAGCACAACGGTGCATCAGACAGAGAGAGCCAAAATTCACATGCCTCAAGTGCGGTAGCCTCGTCAGTATCTTGGGTTCGTAGCAAAATATACTTCAGAGATGAGTAAATGCAAGAAATAAACCCACTTCAATTATATTAGGCATATGCGGTAAGAGCACATCGACACGGACCTCAACGAGAAAGACGAAAGCAGAACACACAAGTTTGACAACCTCTTTAGATGAATCATCAGCCAACGCAAAAAGGGCCCGAAGAAACTCATCAATGTGATTCATAAAAGCACGCGACTGATTTGATATGAATTGATTGGCACAATGCAGTGCAAGAGACCTATGATGCTGAGAAGGAAATACAATACTATTACCTTATCTTGGGGTGAGGGTGGGAAAAGAACTGGATAAATTTCGGAATCAACTCATCCAACACACTAAAGAAGCTGTCATCTTCAAGTTCATCCTTAGAGTCCTCGCAAATTTTCTTAAGTGCATCAAAAGTCCCCTAGAGTATATGAGCTTAAAGCGTTAGAATACTTGAAGAAGATATGGATCATGCGTGGTGAGACTTTGAATTAGTTGAGGAATGACCTGTGGCCACGATTGCAGCCCACCAACACTGACAAGGGTTGTGATGAGGGTGCCGGCAGTTGAGCGAATCAAGGGATGTGGGTCGTTCATTGACCTGATGGCTTCCTCTTTTACACAAGCAATAACGTCCGGTGGTTGCTTGTTGTAAGTGGACGCAAGATGGTTCTTCAGGATCAAACCGCTCATCGATCGAGTATATTCATCTTAATTTGTTAAAAAAAACACCAGAAGCTACCTTCGCTAGTCATTTTTGAGAATATAAATATAAGGTATTTCGCAAAATCCGGAGAATTGCTAAGAGTGTTTAGTGTCTAGAAGCATAGGATGAAGAAGGCTCCCAACCTCATGGACCCGACGCTGAGCATTTGTATCACCAGTTTGAGACGTGTGTAGTAGATCGAGGATCCCCTTTATGTCAGACTCCTGCGGAACCCACGTCATTATTGAGAAAACGCACAAATGGCTATGTTGCAAAACGAGTGCGACTTGCAAGAATCGATTTAAACTAAAGATGAAGTGTAGTAAAATAATTTGCAACAAAAGGGTGGGTTGCAAACTAAATTTTAGGTTTTGTTGAGGGAATCTTTGCGATGAAGGGTATGCTATTCATAATCAAGTTGTTAAAAAGTTGGGTTAATGCTCTAAATGTAGAATCACATTTAAGCAAGTTAGAAGGAAGTAGCTCAGAATGTGTTGGTCATTAATATGTACTTCGGATGATACGTTGCAGGGGCAAATTAAATGCATGTACAACCTCATGAACGGAAAATTTATCTATTTATGTGATTTGAGGCTTTGCATTATGGACCTTTAATATACGTATTAGCATGAGCGCTCTAAGTGTTAGGTGCATGATAAGACATTAGAAGTCACTGTACTTGCAATGCTTATGTTATCGTAAGCCCGCCTTTAGGTAAGAGGCGAGGGAGCAATTAGAACCTTGTGGTATACAAGAATTCATTTCCAACTGAAGCATACGGAAGTCCAGCACTCCTTTTCTAATGGACCCAAACCCGTGCTCATGCCCCACCCCAATCGGCTTCCTCAGTCCCTGTGCAGCGAAGCCAATTATATCACGCGGTAAGAAGCGTGATTTCCTGATAACTTAGGCATCTGACAATACGGTACTAAATGCGAAAATCAATAAATGAATGATTTTAATGAACTGAACGATTTTGCATTTACATTTGGTTATCTTAGCTTACGCTTAACCAATTAAGTTTAGGGGCAGAGGAAAAGATCAAGTCATGTCATGTAAAACCCGTTCAAAGTACAGTGTTGTGAAAAAAGCTAATCGGAAATTTTCGGTAATGCTCGATTTACATATTTCCTGGAATGCACCTACTGCTCAGTAAATAAATTGCGTTTTAGCCCATTACTTTGCGTTCAATCTGAAATCACGTGTCTTAGCTGAAGTGATGGAGGAGTCGGAGGAGGATGTTTTACTCTTCGAGAATCAGAAGCTGTAATATTTTAGATCGATTGGTTTGCTTGTTTTGCTGCTGCCAACACCTCGTTTTGTTGCTTCTTTTGTGATTTAGCACTTGTTCGCAACAACCTACACGTTATTCTAGGCTAGTACGAAATGTCTAAATGGCTGCAGTTACTAGGTATAGAGTCAATCCTTCCATGTTCTTGCTTCGCATTTGCGTATTTAGAGTGGGGGCTCTCTGGTTTTCCACTTTAATTTAGTTCCTACTCTTACAACCGTTGTGTTTTCGTTTTGTCATCTCTAAAATACTTTGGTAATGACCTACAGTAAGAGAATTCCCGTCAAATATCTGAGAAAATATATGAATTCTGATTTTCATAAGTCGCTCAGTGGTATGTGTTTAACATATTTTAAAACACGTTGCAGATGGAAGCCTCCGGTTCCCTTGACGGACTGCTCGTCAGAATACTTGAAAGACAACCCCGTTCCTTATAACCTTCTCAAGAACCCTTTTAAAAAGGATAAAACTAGAAGCGTTTCACCCGAGTACGAAAACCGAATTTGGAGTCGACTTGGAATGCTCAATGCTTCTAAGGACGTTGGGTCCACCCTCGGTTCCTCAAGCGTAGAAGCACCGTCCACCCTAGATAATGTAGTACGAAGTTTCTCCCACGCACTAACCCCTCTAGAGTCTCTACTATGCCCGATCTGTCCCACCGCTTCATTCGAAACGAGCTATTAAACGGGAACGCAGGGTAAGCATTACATGCTTCATGCGCTTTTCGTCATGCTTTGTCCATGCCTGGATTTTACCTGTTCGTTCGTGTTTTTAAGGCCCAGAGAAAATCAAAGTTGTCGAATTGGTTCGATTTACCACGAGGTGACTTCTCAAGAGAAAATAAAGAAGACCTTGAAGTTATTGCAAAAAGACATATTTTGGTCCCTGAATTGCACATCCGCAAGGAGGACGGTCGAAAGTCCCACTTCCAGGTTTGTTGCTGTTTCGCAGTAGCTAAATGCCCCACACAAAGAGCAAGGCATCCCAGCTCGTAGTTTAACTTTAGGTGGGCACTGTTATGGACGACCCAGGCTCCTTCTACGATCGCATCCCTCGTAAGCAGCGTAAGAAGAATTTGGTGGACGAACTCTTGGCCAACGCGGAGTACATGAAGTGAGCTCAAGATCATTATCCATGCTCCACCGATGCACAACGCTTAACCACTTAAGTAGCGTCCTTGCGTGACTCGATGTTAATTGCTTAGGGCTTATTTCCCTGTGGAAAAGCAGGCATTGGCCCGCAAGCGCCAATCTCGGTGAAAATAAGACGCACTAACGACATCGCTTAGTAAAAATAACTAAAATTTTCCCCTTGTAGGAGACAGCGTCGTCAGTACGCTGCTTTGCAGAAAGAGAAGCAAGAAAAACGTGCGTCGGTGCTTCGCAGAAGGAAGCAGCAACTAAAGAAGGCTGGAAAGATGAAAACAGTGAGGATTGATAAATGAAGATCTTCATGTCATTTATAATGTACAGAGCCCCAGTTTCCTTGTGTAAAGGCTTCTTCTGAGTGTTTCGCATGCCTACTTATCTGAACCGCAAAGCACGAGGCGGAGAAATCAGAAGGCTTCATGTGTGTGAATTACTAGTAATTTAATTCCGAGTATTGGTGGTAAAATGTGCGGGTGAAGATGGGATGGTTGGAATAATACAATCCAGCCTTGATAGCGATTGGGGTCACATGTACACGAGGAAAGAGTGACATCTACAAAGGAAGCGAAAAATTTAAGTCCCTCGATCTTCGAGGTAGGAATATGCGAATAGAAGGAGGGCAAGCCAGCTGCGACCTCCAAGGCTGGTTACAGGTCGGTGGCATGTGGTTAGGTGAGGATGGGTTTTAGAATCACGTAGCCATTTCTCAAGGTGGTTCCTGTAATGGTCTTGACGATAGAAACTCGAAAAGATGATGTCTGGACGAGTTGCATTGGACATTACTCTAGGCGTTCAGACCTTGCAACGAGTACAACGCGTGGGCAATTCGTTATCCACATAAAAGTGATTTCATATATTTACAACCTCCGACTTGTACCTTTGAAGGCTGAGAAGAGTGGCTAATAAATACTGGGAGTTCTGTCACTGCTGTGCTCTGTAGCTTGTTTGGGAGTTAACTAAATGAGAGCTTACAGATGAAGATGACAAAGGCTATGGCTGTAGCCTGTGTGAAAGAGGAGAGGGAAGCTTACCTGGGAAGGGAAGTGGAGGGTCCAAGCGTTCGCCTATGAGGCGGCGCCGTTGGCCGCTGAAGTTTGAGGCGTTTGGTCGTTGAATTTTGGGATCTTGGTAGGCACTGCGTCGTAGCAGCGACAGACATTTGCAAAATTCGCCTCCAGTTGCTACAACCCAATAGATGGATGTAAAAATCGCGGTCCCAAGTCACGACTGCTTGTTAATTGTACGTAAGTGAAGGGCAAATAAATTGACCAAATGTCCCGTGGAACAACAGGAAAGTGAGAAAAAAAACGGATGAAGCGCATATGATGGCATTTTGGTTTGACCCAATTAAATGTTTGATTTCCTATCTTCCTTGTCTATTGCTGGTACTTGCATTCGTAAAATGTCCATAATTTTAGAATCCCACTCAATTTGGGGCTTTAAGTGAAGAAACAAACATTAATGGCGACCACGCCCACGCGTTGCTCTCACTTGACAGCACTACTGTCAACGGTGATTGCACAAACAACTGCGTCACACACTGCCACTAGTAGATGTGATGCGCAACTGTAAATAACAACGAAATACCCTCCTTACTCCGCTGCATGGCATGATACCAAACGGTCCAAAGTGTGTGCCAAGTAGGATCACGTGTATGCTGCAACGATGGGCGTGGGAGGAGAAGGCAAGTGGGGATCAGGGAAGATACGCAAATTCTGATTGGAAACAGTACCTCAATTTCTTTAGGTAACTCAGCCTAAATATCAACAGACGAGGATAAGCAAGTGAAATTGCTAAACGAAGATTTGGTTGAGCGCGAACCTCACATTATCGAGAATTGCTTAAAAATCACGAGATGTCACACATAAATGGAGCCAACCCATAACCAGTGCATAGTGAGAGTATCTCATTCAAACCAAGCAATGCACAGTCAAAATGCGAAAGACTGTCCACAGTGGCCCTCAACGCAGGGTAGAAAAACCGGTGGATAGGAATAGGAACATAGAGGTGAGGGCAGAAATGTTTTATAACAAGTCACACGACCCCTATTGTTTGCAGGCAAATTAAAATGCGATGCAAGACGGTTATATTGCGGGTGGATAATGGTACATGCAACATCCCAATTAGGCAGCAGGATGTGCGTGCGCCAAGTACCACGTCTGGGAGACTTTGCATTACACAAACAGGCGAATCCCACAAAAGGCGCACAGAAAACGATGACTCCTGGTGTGCACGTGGGAAATTCTGTGGTTGGTCTTGCCGCCAAAATGTGCAGCTAAAGTAGCCAACGTGCAAGCGTAAACACTGCCCGACGATGGGAAAAATAGCAGGTGTGAACAGAGGCTCCGAGAATGACTGATTAACTTGGGAAAGTCTGAATGATAAAGAGGCGAAAATTAAATCAACTGACTCGATGCCAGCAAAGAGCTCAACCCGCAGGCCACATTAACCATGCAAATAAGATCCAATTTAAAGTGTGAAAAAATGGGAAAATCGACGTTTCACTTGTTGTGTGTGTATGTGTGCCAACGCTTCAGAAAATGGTGAAATATGACACACGGACTTCATGCACGACAAGTCTGGTGGTGTTTGAGCATATCCTACACAAGTGATTCGCACACGAGGAACCAAGTGGCAACTACAGCCAAAACAAGTCCTAGGTTAGAAGGATTGGCTAATTTCCCTCAACATTCACTTGCCCTACTAAGCAAATCACTAAGGAAAGAAAATAAGTGAGCTTTTGACATTCCGTGTTTCCCCATCTTTCATTCACAGATCCTCTTAGTCAACAATAACTAATAATTTGAATCACCGAAGCTGATTCACAATGAACTATGGAAGATGACGCAAAAGCACACGAAAAAAAGTAGGAGTTAGAGCCTCATCAGCCGTCACATGGTCAACGCAGTGAAAAACTAGCAGTGAACGGTACACTATGCAAGACCTCTTCACAACTCTACAATGATAGAACTCATGGGAAGTGACAGTAGCTAGGATTGTAAATCAGTACAAAATGGCAAAGAAGATGGAGTCTACAGGAGTCAGGTGCTTTTGGGGGGAAAAGGAGGTCCAGATGATATCGACGTCTACAAATTACTTGGTTGTGAAGGCGGTCACGCGATGCAATGAAGTTCACTTATGCGTATCAGCTATTGCCCCTTCGTGTATCAAAAACAAATATCATCATTTTAGCGTTTTAGATGTTAATATCCACAAATTTGGGTAGACGAAGCATAAATATGATATGAACAAGCTCGATTATCTTAGGGATATGTGTGCAAATTCAGGGACGCTGCTGCAAATCAAAACTAGGCAATGGAATTTATTTTAAAAATGACATCCCCTGTGATTACGTGATAAATTTATGAGGGTCTTCAGAAGTGGTGCAAAAGTTTAAAAACAAGGCCATAGTGGAAAGCAAGCCTACTACAAGTCAGACCAGCTTTCACACAAAACTAGAGGCGTGTTACAGTATTTTGGGATCACGTATTATGCTGAAAAATACTAATGTTGGATGGTGTTGCATGGGAAAACGACTTTAACACACACACAATAGATAAGGGTAGATGAGTCGAAAAATGGTAATGGATGTCTTTCATTTGCATAGATTGCGCCTCACAGAACCGAAGTGCTAGATCTAGGAGCGATATTCCAGACGAATCACTCATTACCACATTAACATAAGTATGGAGTTGCATTAGTGCCAAGACCTCTTTTTTATTTGACAAAAGATGCGGATTTTGCCGCCAATTTTGAGCCTGGTCCCTAGTGTGCCTCATTTTTCACAACTGGAGTGCAGATTCGCAATTAATAAGCCATGGCGTGGTGATTAAAACCGCAAATGCAATGACTGCTCTGGAAGTGCCGAAATCACACGGACATAGCATAGGGGTCAACCCGGACTTCATAACAGGAAACTTACAGCGACTTTCTGTAAAAGGTCACCTACGAGGTTGAGGGCAGCGATTCGGGTGGAGGGAGTGAGAGGGCGAGGAGTGGTTGGAAGGGAAGGTGTCCTGCCTCCCTCGGTCTGCATGCAGGCTTCAGTGGTGTCTGCAGACGAAGATACAGCAGCAATTCATTTAACAGTGGGAAAATTTGACCATTGCCTTCTTATGGATCTACACTATGGGAGGGGTCGTGACATGTAAGAAAATAAGGATACCTGCACTTTCAAACTGGAACGCCTCATGCAAGTGTGAACAACCCAGTATCGAATCGGACGATGAGTGATCTATGGGGAAACCAGCTAGTGATGCAAGCAAGACTGAAAAAATCCTGTAATATGGCGTCTCGAGAGAGGCACAAACCCAGTGAGACGGTTCAGTTAAAGAGCTTCAGATGTGAGCAAACGAAGAAATATGTTTAAAAGCATTATAAAAATGACGCAGCACAATTGTGAGAATTCTATGCCAAACTATGATTATGTAGGCATAGTTATGTTAGGAATGTGCATCGATGTCTCAAAACACACCAAAAGTAAGTGCGTGCTAACCGCGAAGTCAAGTACGCACCATGTAAATGCTTGTCTTCGCACACGCAGACTAACAGGGATCTCATAAAGAGACCATTACAGAGACATTGGGATATGAAATCTGATTCGAAAAGTCGAACGAACAAACCTCATTTGCAGCGGAAACTATAAAAGGCGAGTGCGTGACGCGTTCAAGGTGAAAAACACAGAATAGAGTAACATGTCAAAGATATAGCATACTTAGTCATTAGAATCGGTGACTGTATTACCTCGCGTTGTTTGCTCAACTGCAACCGGCGGTGGAATAGCCTTTTCTGGGGACATTTGGACACGAGACCGGTGATTAAGTTCTTGATTAAGGTCTACGGAAAGTTCCAAACGATAAATATGAGAAACATCTCAGCAAAACCGATGAAATTGTAAATCCTCACGTGAAAGCAATCGCCCACATTTACCAAGGTTTAAAGACTGCCAAAGAAGACGACTAGGGCAGACAGTTTAGAATAAACCCACTAAAAATTAAAACGAAAGGAAGAGGCTCTAATAAGGAATATGACCACCTCACCCCTAACTTCATCTTTTAATCTCTGTACACGGACATTGAGTTCCTCCTTCTCGTAAAGCTCCACCTCAAGAAGGGCATTCTTCTCGAGGACCTGATTGAGACGGTCCTCGATGTCCTCTACTGATGCCAAGGCATTGCGATTCGACCGCTCAAGATCGTCATTCACTTGCTCCAATTGACGAATGTATTGCTTTTGCTGAAGCATTTCGGCTTTAAGAGTGGTGACTTCTTCCTGTAGACTTGTAACTTGCCTATTCAATTTGCTAACGAGAACGTCGTGCTTGTCCTGTATAAGAAAAGAGAATAAGCAATAAATGACCAACAAGAGTCAAGTCCGAGGAGGCATTCATGTACAAAATGAAATAGCTAGATTCTAAGCAAGGATTATTAGAGCAACATGAAAAATAAACTAGCCTTGTTGGATTCCACCTCAATAGACAGACGTTCAACCTTGGCCTGTAGTTCTGCATTGTTCTTTTCCAGCAATTCTAACTGCGTTTCAAGTTCTGTTTCAAGTTCCTTAGAATTGCATTGAAACTCCCCGAATTCCTCCTTCTCCTCTTCCCACCTAATCAATGAGGAGTTAAATAGATAAAACCAACAGTCTTTTATATTCTTCTGCCTTCCCACGCCAATACTTTACGTCGTCGGTTTCGTCAGAGGCCATTTAGATCCTAAGAGATGAGTGTAAATGGCGAAATAATAAAAGTATAAGGTTTGAATAAAGCGCATGGTACGGGGTGAAAAGGGCAAAAACGAAACTGAAGTCATAGATAGTTGGCATAATAATTTTAAATAGGTTCCTCATCAAATAAACTGGGTTTTTAGGACATGACACCATCTTCACCAAACCATTACAAAAGGAAACAAAAAATTAGAGTAACCCAAATTTGGCAAGCTTAACTTGGAATCGAAGGACCCCTCGCAGCAAAAATATTCACACCTTGCACCCCAAAAGGATAAAAACAAAATTTTCCAAGTAAGTACGCCATCGCCAATGGAAAAACCTAATTAAATTATCTAACTGTACACCGTATCCCGAATGAAGCCCTGAGCTTACTAAAACGAGGAGGATTGACAGCGCCTTACACAGAAAGAGAATCAAGCATACCCCAGTAAATCTGCACACCGACTCAAAACACGAGACGTCTTTATATAGTGGACTAAAGGTAAGATAGTAATAGCTTTTGGTTGGAACGAACAAAGACAATTCTTTTAAAAAGCATTAGAGCTACAAAAAAGTGTGTGTCTAATAAATTGAAAATATGAACATCGAATGAATTTAAGCAGAAGTCAAAGTTGATAAAGTTTCTGCCTTGATGGAGCACCAGTTAAAAAAGACCGTGCAGCAGCGTTCAGGAACTACATCGAATACGAAATAAGGCGCAGTACTTAAAAATGCATGCATATTTATCGCACAGTATAAATTGACACCACTGATATGACCCGTGGGCCATACCTAATTTCGAGAACTTAATCAATGGAGGCCCGTATGTTCGCATAATCAAACGCGGAGTTGAAAAAATATGAAATTTGCAAAGAATCCTCCTCATTAATGTTTTGTTTTATGATTCCCGCATTGACCATCACAACGTAGTCTTCAATTTAACGTAACGCCAACGACGAGTTATCGGAACCAGTCATTAAATTTACTTGCGACTGAGAAGATATTCGTATCCAATGTCACTGATTCCTCCTCACACTGCCTCCTGATCTAGGCTTCAGCTCATTACGGATGTGGGTCGATGAAAGAGGAATGCACTGTCCTCTTACTACTGGAGACTGGACGATGATGATCCAAGTTGTTTGCATCTCATATTCCCATTGGTAGCCCTATGAGCATTGGCCTAAAGGGTGAATCATTTGATAAAAGACGGAGCTTACAATAGCTACATGGATGTAATGTTTGGTGTCTACATGTGCTTGACAATTTGGCCTCACTTTCGTGCTCTCCAACTGTGCGTCTACATGGGTTCTATCCAGTGAGTGGACTATCAGATGGTTCACCGGTGGTGTCGCCTTTGTTGTTGATGGTGTTTCTGCAGAGCATGGGACTGAGCTAGTTGCCTAATTTGGATGTCATTTTTAACCACTTTGTTTAGGATCTACACAGATTCCCCTATCCGCAGTAAACGCATAGTGGATATAATGGCTCAGCAGAATATGTACTGTCTACTTACGTTAGGGCTCGGATGTACTGCAGTGCAAAGATGGCTTAGTTGCCTGGCTGGGGCATAATGCCGGAGCCTTTAAATAACTCCATACCAAGAGCGAGAGCTGAAAAAACAAAGGGGTACAAAGTCTTTTCAAAAAACTAAGTGCTACAATTTGTATTGCAAGCTCCAATCATAAAAGCAGGCAACTATAGTGTAATGCCTCGTCAATTTCTTCAATTCAAGGTATAGTACTCTGGCAGTTAATTCTCTTCCGATTGTATTTGTCGATCGACGACATGGTCCAAGGGTTATGCCGATAGTGCCAGCTATTCTCCATTTCCATAATGCCCTTTAGGCCTTTCTGCTGCCTTTTTTACGCCCCTGAAGACTCAAAGTGATGCATTGGTGGCAGTAGAACCCGAACACATTGAAAAACACAAATATGTTTAATTCCCGTTTTTGGTGCTATGCATTAAACTGATGAAAGAATGTCATCAGCCACAGACGAGTTGATGTGTAAGGAAGACTCCTAACGAGAGGGTTTAATACGGCGTCTTCCCTTTGGCATTATACTCAGTCCCATGCTCTGCAGAAGCACCATCAACAACAGAGGAGACACCACCAGTGAACCATCTGATAGATCATTACGGAGGTGTCAACGGTGTCTGAACGGCGATGTCAGTTATGCAAACACTCAACGCCCTCCCCACCTCTCCACTCACTGGATAGAACCCATGTAGACGCACAGTTGGAGAGCACGAAAGTGAGGCCAAATTGTCAAGCACATGTAGACACCAAACATTACATCCATGTAGCTATTGTAAGCTCCGTCTTTTATCAAATGATTCACCCTTTAGGCCAATGCTCATAGGGCTACCAATGGGAATATGAGATGCAAACAACTTGGATCATCATCGTCCAGTCTCCAGTAGTAAGAGGACAGTGCATTCCTCTTTCATCGACCCACATCCGTAATGAGCTGAAGCCTAGATCAGGAGGCAGTGTGAGGAGGAATCAGTGACATTGGATACGAATATCTTCTCAGTTGCACATAAATTTGATGCCCAGTGTAGGGAGTAGAACGGAGCGATCGGCAGGGTGGGAGCATAACCGAGGAGAGGGATCATATAAAGTTCACATTGGTTATTTCCTCTAATTTAATAACGCGAACGTTCGGGCGTTCATAAAATATACTTTTGCTCCCTGGCATGTCCTTTGGGTTCTCCTAGTGCCCCTAGATCTTCTGATTTCCTCCGATCCCTGGCTTTGCACTATGGGTCTTTTCAGGAGCCTAAATAGGCAGTACCAGAATGGGCGCATATTTGCTGCCTTCATCGAATAGTGCTCGACGAGCCATGCCATGGAGGCGCATGGTGAAGTTGGATGTAAATTTTTTCCATCTTGCAGTGTTGCGCACTCTACTTTATTGCAAAACCTACACTTTTTTGCTATTTACTTCTGCTACCTACATTTTGCTTTTTTTCTTCTCTATCAGCTTAATAAATTTGGTAATGCTACAACACCTTTAACACATGCATTCTCGATACTTAAACTCCATTTCCAACGGCCATTCTCGAACTGTGGCTTCCTTGGGGAAAACACAAGACCGAACTGTTCGCATTAATGAATAATTTACTAGAACAAATGCCCAAGCAAAGGCTAGGTTTACCAGTTTGGCATTCGTCTACAACTCTTTCATATAATGCTTTACTCTCACAGGAACGCGCTGGAGCAGTATATTTGACTTGCGTTGACTTCTCGCTAACATCCAAATCTCGTGTTCTTGGAGGAGTTAACTGACAAACTCAACGGGTTCTCCGGCCTCAGTCTACTCAGCCATCTTAGCAGCATGGACTTCCAGCCCTTCAACACGCTAACAATGAACCATCTCTCTGTGCTGCCATGCCTTTCTGTGCCGAAGACCCAGAGTGTTGCAGACCACTGCCAGTTTTGATACCAGCTTGTAGAAATTACACCAACTCCTCTCAAGTGACGAGACAGCAACACTTGGTTTCCTACGGACGATCGGCTTTAAAGTACTCTTTTGTTGTCACGAGATTCCTTTTCGGTAAACAAGAAAAAAAATGCATTCTTCCAATCCATCAATCTGAAATCCACAACTGTAGCCCTAAAGTGAGTGTAGACTGGTTAAATCTGCGGTGGGGTTTGTGACCCATGAGGTGAACTTTGTGCAATGAGTACACACCACCCACTAAATTTTCTCGCCTTTACTTTAATAACATAACCCTCTTATTATTGCGTGATAGCATTCATTCAGAAAATAGCCTCGGGTAACGGTTGACCTGATCCACAAAATTTAAATCTATTCAAAATATAGATGAATAACTAATAACAAAGGATTGATAAGACTCTCTGACGCATCACTTCCAGGTCAGCCTTAGGGCTGACTTGCGGGCGTCGGGACAAATTCGCTGAGATGGTTCCAGACAATGGCTTTGGCATTGTGGAGACTGCTCATGAGACAAGGTCTGCCAATCAAGTTGCCCCAAATTAGGCAGAAAGCTCCTGCTCCGGCCAGCATGAGCAACGCCGAGGCGAAGAACTTGTAGGCCGGGTGGCACACTGGCACCCCGGTCCCGAGGATGAGGAAAGCTAAGATGAGCACAGCAGCAATCACGAGGTGGACCACCTTCTTCTTGTTCTCCATCTCCATCTGCTTCTTTATTATATCATCCGCCTCCATAAGGATGGTTTCCAGTGTCTCGTGGGAGTTTACTGGTGGAACTTCTAGAGGATAAGAATATAAACAGGTGATGGGAGGCATCTTCCGGTTAAGTGTAATTTAGAGGATCTGACCGAATGTCAGGCTACTCATGGGAACTGCAATAACCTCTTGCTTAATGATAGGGTAATCAAGACAAACATCTTGGAGAGATTTAAAAAAAAGTGTTAGAAAGGCCTAATTGGGATTACCTTCAGCAACCGACTCCTCATGCCTTGTAATCAAGAATTCCGCAGTGACGACAGCGTGATCGGAGTAGAACAGGCCCGGTTTGTGCGGCACTTCTGCCATGTTCACTTGGCACCGCTCACACTCCACTGTGACGGCTGCAATCAAAGACGTTCACGTTAGTCACATATTGCTCAATAGCCTTAACTACGCGCCATTTACTAACAACGACGTAAGGCACTGGCTTAACATAACGCATAAAGGTACATTTTAACATCCTTATTCCTCCCTCCGCCTGACTGCATAGAATACTCGGAAAACTCCTCGGCAGTATATGACTGTGCAGATTTCAGAAGGTCCCATAAAGGTCTAAGGTACGAGGCAATACACTAATTGACTTCCTCACGAGCACTAAAGCTGTTCCACACACAGAGTTAAGGGGTCGGTCGGAACTCGGATCACAAGGGAGGTGATAGTGGGCTGGAATAGAATATCCCTTTCGATGTTCAGTTAAATGAATAAATGTAATGCACACTTTTACTTATATTAAGCGAAGGGGAATGCAGAAATGCAATCACCCGCTAAAACAGATCACATGTCATTGAAAGTGGAAGTGGATGTGACTATGCTGTGTTATTGCCTATTAAATTACTTCTGCGAGTGAAGACGGTAAAAATGTATCAAAGGATGTTGAGAGCCTAATGAATTCTTCAACACCCACACACAAATCTGATTTACATTTTCCTCAATTTGGCGCAAAAAAGATCTCGAGCGTCTGAAGGCGTGAGCTACTTTGGACTTGAGGTTCTACCACGAGATCCCGCATTCATAAGTGAGTGTAGCATTATATACTAAATACTAATGCACCTTACTCGCTGTTGTCACAATTCAATTTTGGATAAAATCCAAGCTTTGCGCATAACGCTTAGCATAAAAAAAGGAACAACTGACTTGACAAGCCATCATTGAAAATGCCAGGGCGGTAGAAGATGTAGTCCAGTCGAAGTCCATTCCCCGTGGTAGCGGTCCACTTCTTGTGGGCGTAGGGGCAGTCGCTACGTTCGCACGTCGTACCCTCCAGTTCCATCTCTTCAACACTCACGACTGGTCTTCTGGCCGTCTACTAGGAGTAGTGTTTCACAAAAAAAATCTCTACAACTAACTATTAGCGCCATTCTTTCGGCAATAATAACTTGTCAACTCCCATGTTCTCACGGCCTTTTAGGCCCTCTACACACCCTAGGAGGAACATCAAGCTCATCCATCATTCTTAATTAGTGCACCTGCATTCACCAAATCAACGTCTCCCAGCTGACCTTGAATAGAAGTCACAGATTTTGGTTGAAGCTATCGCCTACAAATGACTGGGAAAAGATTGAAGATTGTGACTGATAAGTAGGCGCGTGATCACAGAATTGAACGTGATGAAGAAATTACCTCAGACTATTTGCGTGTAGACCTTTGCCAAACGTTCATCGAGAGCTGGCACATTGTTTACGAGATTCGTTTGATGTCAGGTTTTTTTAATGGAATCAACACCTCATTTAGTCATTTCTTCACACTCGAACTCATCACTTGAATGAGCACGCAAATAAATAAGTGAATCTGCATTGTAAAATGCATTCACACTCTCGGGAAGTCTCAATTAACGTCACAAACGCACACTGACGATGTTTACATGCGCTTAGTGAGTACAATGAGATGACCATGAGAAAAGAGTAACGAAAGCACTTGTGTTGGGTGCTAAAGCTGTTTTGAAGCCAAAAGATAATTAACCTAACCGCTTTTTAACATTTCGACCAAGATTGGACAAAAAATAACTAGAAAAGAGTAAACAAATGCCTTGCGGCGCGATGAAATTAGGCGTACCTGATCCAGCCAAGCATCCTTGAGATGGAGGGAGCGTTTGAGGAGTCGAAGAGCGGTGGTATAGTACTCCAAGTTGAGATCGCCGCCGATAAAAATGGCGTCAGCTGAAGCCGCAGACGCCCTGATGAATTCCATCATCTCAATGGCCTGCGCTAGTCGATGGCCCTCCACAGGGTCATCAGCTGGGTTCACGTAGTGACGGGCATGGGTCTGAAGAAACACGGGTACACAGGTGAGTTTTAACGCTTCTTACATAAATTCTGTGGGGCCGGGATAAGCTTTAGTAGGTTGGAAAGGATAAGCACTTTCAGGCGCGCCCATTCAATGATAGTGATAAGTAGGATTTACCTCAGGGAGATCACTTGAGTTAGCTATTTTCAAAGTACAGAGACTGCTTCGGGTGTGATAAGCACCTTTACATCTAGAATAAATATCACCTCAAAGTTACCATAAAAAGGAGCATCAACGCAATGCTATGCAAATCGGAATCAAAAACTTGTAATTCCAAATAACATGACTGATAAAATTTCGACCGTTTTTTTTACATTGCGACTACTTCATACTAGAAACTACAGGTAGCAAAACAAGGCATCTTTACAATGAGATTTCAGGCAAGTTCAAATTGCTGAACTTTATGAAACTCTTCAATCAAATCCACCTACCTAACTGATTGTTATGTAAACCATTTTAAAGCAAGTAACCATTCATTTATCCCTACTCAGAGCGATTATAACTTCTATATAGACCTGTGATACAAAATAATTTCAGAAACTGCCAGACGCTAGAAGCAAGCTTGGCCTCAAAGCGGCTTACACAGTCTTGCCGAGGCATTGATGTTACATTAAAAGGGTTGCATGTTAACACAAATGAGATTTCACGCTTTTGGTTAACCTTACAAACAACCACGCGTTCGCGTTGTAGTGAACTGCTACCGCTTATCGTAGACAGAGCAGCAAGGAAATGAACAGACAGAAAAACTAAATCCGACAGTTATTTGAACTGCAAAACAGCACGAATACAGGATACAAGTTTAACTTCTTCATAAGTATGCCCCACTGACTACATAACTTATGGGGTCGTTAATTTGTTTTCTACCATCATTTGTTAAATCACTCTTATATCCTCCTGTATAGAAAGTAATTAAAGCTATCGCAATTTTTAAGTAGCTACTCAAGATTTAATAATTTGGTGAATAACCCAAAATTAAAATAAAATTTTAATGTTAACGTCATAATAAATTAAATGAAACCGTTCTACCATTATTTTGTCTAACCAAGATAGAAAATATATGCGAGATGGTGGTGCATCAATAATATCGTTTTATGTGAGTGCCTATTGCTCAATTACCATCGCATACTTACATGTGCATTGTAAAGGTTCAAACGGAATCCACCGGGCGTGATTGTGGAGGCATAACCCATCGCTTTTCCAGCAATCCAATCGGCCTGATGTAGATAGTGAGGATACCCGTTGATGGAGAAGGGCAGTGTCATGAAGGATACAAGTGGCCATCGGCAGAAGATGCATACCCCCGAACCAAAGAGATGACTAAGAAATTTAAGGTTCAGAAATTAATAAATAATCAGCAAGGCTTGACTAATTTGAGGAAATGTGACATTACGTGTAAAATTTGACGCAATGTGGATAGATAGAAGTTAGACAGGATTTGATTTTTTCGAAGTCAGATTGCAACCATACTTCCTGAAGGAAGATAATGTCACACTCTGACTTTTGCAGTAGCTCGCAGATGGCATCAACACGTACGTTCTTCTGAACTGTCATCCCCTTTATAAAGACGCCCCTAACAAAATGCTTTGGTAAAATACACACAGTGGAAATTGACTAACCAGCAATTCAGCGTAAGGATCTTAATGCGTTCAGTAGGATCAGGCGTTGCGTACTTGTCTAAAAAAGCGAACAAGAGGTTAAATGTATCTGGTTTGAAAAGATTTTTCACAACAAAAAAAT
This sequence comes from Taenia solium, assembly GCA_001870725.1. NCBI lineage: Eukaryota > Metazoa > Platyhelminthes > Cestoda > Cyclophyllidea > Taeniidae > Taenia > Taenia solium. The sequence goes on from MIEF01006596.1 coordinate 275,895, forward strand.
CTAAAGATAATTTTTGAATTTCCATCCAAGCACAAATATACAAAACATGCTTGTAACGAAGTAATTGTAATAACAAAAGAATGCTTTTAGGAAAGATTCTGCATGTACAAATAGTGCAATTTTGACAAAATCCTTCCAACTCCAAAAAATTAGTTAACTAAAGTTGAATAGAGATTAACAACGCCATCGAGAATCTGCGACTGGATGTAAATTTTACAAGTATTGCACTTTATTATTCAAAAATATCGACCATAGGTATTCCATTTTATGTGATATGATATTTATAATGGAATTGTTTCGATGCTCCATTGAACACGAAATAAAACCCAGTGAAATCCACGTCGCAAACAAGATTTATTTGCTAGTAAGGTCTTCCTGTAGTGCATACTAGGAGATCGTAAGGTAAAAAATAGGTTTCACAGTGTCATAACCATATTTTGTGGTTGTAAATGAATGAAATTATAGTTGTGTGAGCTTTGAAGGACGCGAGTGGCAATACGTATGCTACACAAAGAGAAAAAACCATCCCTGACTTATCATAATTAGACAGGATTCCACATTAAAGTCCATCTTTGTTCGTACACTACTTCCAACCTGCTCATACCTGTTTTCATAACGTCCTTCAAGTGAAAATAAGCGGGTTGAATTGCCGTTTATAAGCAGATGTTTTAAAGTGGAAAGTAGTTTCCCTGTTTTTATCTTTGTTTTTAAAAACCTGTTATTACTTAAAACCTATTTCCTTGTTTAATGCACAAAACAGGCTTTCGTTTGCAGTGTGCGCCCCCAGTGCCTCGGTTTCCAGAATATATACATTCTGCTCGCTTTTCCTCCCATCCATAGCACATGCACCTCTTTCACGCCGCCAAAGCTTGCCAGAAGCGGCATGGAGCAGAATAAAATCCATCAAAGTCGGGTCCGCTTTCCTCTGCCACCAGTGTATCGTTCCGAGGCTCCCTTTAAGGTAAAGGAGGGCATAGAATTGAGGCAGAATATATATTCTGGAAACAGAAGGCTTGGGGGCTGTTGGCACGGCTGGAGGCCGTCCATCCGGCTAGCACAATATGGCCACCCAAGTGACCGAAACCGGCAGTTCGAACAAACAAAGTATTACATAATATTTGTCCATTCTACCCGCTTGCTTTTTAAAAGGTGTGATCGGACGTGCCTATCAATTTATGACAAAGTGTAGATCTGTTTTATCAAATAAGTGAGCCTAAGTTGGGCTATTTTTGTCGATGGAAAACCTAGATGAATGCGTCAATAAATTGAGAAGCAAAATCATTTGAAATTTCGGTTTTATTAATGGAAAGGCTCGGATAATTCCACAATTTAAAAAAACGCTTTATTGTGGTATGTCAAGTTAGGTGTCACTACGTGCGCACAGAGGGGCTGGTAGGTGAATGCACAGTTCACAGAGGCCATCCAGCTTGTGTAGTAAAGGCTCATTAGGTTTTTTGAGTACATTTGACGATATTTAGTTATGTGCATTAGCAAAAATACTAACAGCTACAAATCCTTTTTTAGGTTGAGTTGAAAAGGCATCCGGTCATTTTTCAAAGTTTTAAAGCAGTCATTTTTCATTAATCCCACCTTCTAATGTGAGTGCAGTGCGCAGGATCTGTTCTGAAGTCTAAAGACGTCACAGAATTATAGCTAAAAGTAAATAACTAAAGTACGGAAAAGCTCAGCTACTTGCGCAGCTCAAAGACCATGACTGAGAATAAAAGTACAAGCTGCGGGCAATAGAGTGCCTGTCTAATCAATGCATTGCACAACGGGTCCGGTTAGTGGGCAGATTATTGCAACAACGCGTCACTCTGCCCAGTTAATAACGCAATTTGTGCAGCGAAATGTTTATTGGGAACACTTCAAGGTAAGTGTAGCGCCCCAAGAGCCTCCTGCATAAAAATAACAGCACAATGCATTTACGGAAATGTAAATTTGGTGAATAGCGAAACACAATAGTCAATTGAGTAAAAGCAAAATGGGATAAAACAAACATTTTATTTGGAACCCTTCCATAAACCCATATTTTCTTCGAAACAATTTGAGTTCCACCAATTTTAATACCTGATACAGCACAGAAAATGCAAACATCAATAAAGTCCAAAGGAAAGGAACAACGTAAACCAAACTAAATAATAAGGTAGCGCTGGGGCCAAAATGCCCATTGGGACCGGATAATGGAAGGTAAAATTTGAATATATCTATGTCGAGTTAACATTTAGAAAAAGCAAAGAGAAATTAAAGACGTCAACGGAGCTCATATAATGCAAAACCATGGGTGCTACTAGTTCAACCATTTTAAATCTACAGTGATATATTAAGCTGCTCAATTAGGGGTACTTAATCACCACGAAAACAATTGACGGAAATTATAAAGTAGTTACCTATTGGGCTGGTAACCTATTGTTGATTTGGAACATTTAAACAAAAGCATAGTTCTTAAATTTCGGTTGATTTAAAAAAAGAACCTTTTTTTTGATTATTAACAAACGGTGAATTTCTATTAATCAGCATTTAACAGGTGTCTAGAGGTAGGTATAAAATGCAATGCCTATGTTGCCCCTATAGCGTTTTAATGCTTTCATGAAAGCAAAAGAAAACGTTGTACTTGAACGGTACATATATGTTTGCCAAAAACAAGGAGTTAGAACTGCAGGCGTGGCTCAAAGACCAATGTAGCATCTCGAGACTTCCTTCAAGTTACAATAATTCATAGTACCTGGACAGACCATTTATTGTGGAAACAGAAGGATTGGAGGGCTGTTGGCACGGCCTGGAGGTCGGCTAACCGACTAGTAAAATGTAGCCACCCAAGTGACTGAAACTGGCAGTTCGAACAAACAAAGTAATACAGAGCCAGCATTTCAATCATATACGAACCCTTCTCTGACTGCAGTCAATGCCTTGGAAGAGTTAGAAAATGTATAAGTGACATAAAGGTGCACGCAACTCTTATGGAAATATTATTAAAACTGTAGCTTAATGTAAATAAGCCATTCTGCTATAAAGTGTAAGGGACGATTGAATGTTCCTTATTTTCAGTGCCAAGAGCATTTTACCGAGCGAAAACAGTGTTTACGGAACTATTTATGCACTCATTTAATGCACTTGGTTGTAGTAAAGTCAAATCACACAAATCTTCTAACAAAGGCAGCAAATGTTTATCAAATCTGCCTATCAAAATAAACGTTAGAATTACATTTGGCAGTCCATGGATCCTGACTTCGATCAAAAGCAACCTGTCGTTTGTTTAACTCTCGGCTTCGGTAAAGGGGCCGCTTGGGTTTGTATCCATTGCACCTTCGCTGGGGGAGAGGTTGGCCTCTGGGTCATACCAGTAGCCCTCAGTCCTGATGTATTCTGCCCCCAGAGTCATGCATTTCTTCGACTTCAGGAAGGAACTGGGGGATGTATTGGCAGCAGCTGAAAGCGATGTCGAAACGAACCCACCTGGAAAAGTTCGGTATGCAGTTGCTTACCCATCCATGGATAGAAATATTGAATGTGTAAAAGCGCAACACCTCCTCCACTTCTCTCTCAGTTGGTTAGAACCCAGATAAAGTGAAAAAAAACGGCTAATCCTTATCCCCAAGGGACTATTTTTAATCTAATCTTTTATTCAATAACTCTGCTTTAGGCTAGTACTCTTACGACTAGCAATGAACATTCGTGATAGCCAGGACAATTCTTCTGATCTCCTAGAATTGTCAAGAGGGATCATTGGAGTTACTGTTAGACGTGTCCTTAGTTAATCGCGAATCTGATTACCATCACGGCCAGTTGTTGGGACCCTTTCTTACAGCACCGACTACGTTGCAATGGTCAACATGGGAGGTAGATCAGGGGTATCGTCGGTGGCAATGGTCAAAAGGCGAGGGGCTATGTACCAATTTGCCTACTCGTTTCCATCCTTGTTTTGGTTTTTTTTACTTGACGCTCACCCCTCGTAAATCAGCTAAGTGGCATGTTTTTTGGGCCAGGCTAGCAGCTCCCCAGCTCTTCTAAACCTCGGCAATACACACTCCTCCCGAGTATTGTGTCTTCTTTCGTCTTCAAGTAGACCTCGGAGCGCTGCAACTCATCATACATTGCACTAAATTAGTCATATATACCAAACAGTGGGAAATGCATTTACCACCGAGATGCATACCCAGTATTCCTCTTTGAACTGTGCTGCAAAGCCCAAAAAGTATCTTTGGGTGTAAGGCAGGAATTAAATGTAAGCCACGTTGCAGGCCATAAGCTTAATTAATACTTCGGTTGAGCATGCACAACCCACTTATTTCACTAACGAGATGGAAGCAGTAACGAATGCTACACCTCATTTACGTAGACAAGCCATTAGTTTAGGCACTGACTTTAGCATTCAAGTGTCTGTTTGCAGTAGAAGTAGGTTATGGGGAAGGAACTCATGTGTTTAAGCGTCTTTGCAGCCTCGATACTTAGTCGTCAAGTTCACCATGCAAAGAATAATCTATTCTTGCCACTTCAAAACACCATTACATCATCTCGGATTGCTGACCCGCCATGGAGTGATTTCGTGGTTGGAGTGTCTGAGCATTTGCTTGAGTGGAAAGAACAGATAGACTATGCTAAATCTTCAGACTACTCTAGCTCACTCGGCCTATGCTATTTTATTTATGTTAAGTATGTAAGCACTACTATCCTTCGGGATCATGCTAAATACACGCTTCACAGCAGTCCTACTTTAAACAACTGTTCGGGGAGGATTACCATGGCGCAGTATAAGGTAATGTTTAGTAGTCAGAACTTATTTCATCGTCTATACAAGGAATCCGATTGGGCCGGCAGCTTTTTTTGGTAGGATGGAACAAAGATGGATAGAAGCAGTTTGCCCTGGGAAAGAATACGGCTAGAAATAACTTAGGATGTCTCGTTGTACTTGACATTTGGGGTTAGCTTGCATATCTACTTTTGAGAGATTCTCTTCTCCAACAAAAAGTCTACTGCCGTGTTTTCCACGCCATCAGTAGACGCCGTCAAAATGGATCCATTTAGGCACAAAGTAATTCACTTCTTACAGCATTGATTCCAAAAATGATAAGCTTAACACCAAAAGGTACCACCACTTGTTTATTAAATAAGTCTTCTAACTTGTTTTAAAGCGATGGGGATGGATGGCGCAAGTATTTTTTGGTGAATTCATGGATCTACACGGATTCACACTGCAAATATATTACTATCCTCAGGCGCTATTGTTGGCAATCGGTTAAATCGGTGTATTGGGTACCTCTGATTTCCCCACTTACAGAACCATGTGAGAAGGTTCTGGCAAGGACAGGTCGCATACTTTTTCCCACATCAAGTCCATTCAGAAGTCGTAAGAGAGCATAGTAGTGGGGCAGAAAGCCTAATGCTGACATACAGAAGAGTTGATAATATTGGCAGGACTAGGAGGTCAGACCGTCAAATGGAAGCACAATCTGTGAAGGCCTAGGTACCTATGCAATCAAATTCAAGGGAACCTAGAGCTAAGCATTCTCTCTACCGAGCCCCATGTTCTACCCCCGTATCAACCATCACAACATGGTCAACGCTATAAAGTAGCACCCATGACGAGTTATCGGGACCGGTCATTAAATCCATGTGCAACTGAGAAGATATTTGCTCCCTACATCACTGGCCCCTCCTCGCAATGCCAGCGGATCTGAAGATTTGTGTTTTAAAAGAAAATGTATTGAGAGAAGGGGATCTATCTCACTGTCCTCATGCTACTGGAGACTTGATGTTTTGTGCCTACACGTGCTTGGCACTTTGTCCTCACTTTACTGCCATTCAACCACACATCCACGTGAATTCTACCCAGTGAGTGGAGAGATGGAGGCGGTATCGTGCATTCACACAATTGACATCGCAATACAGATACCGTTGACACCTCCGTAACGAATTATCAGATGGTTTTCTGGTTGTGTCGCCCCGGTTGTTGGTAGCTTTTTTGTAGAACATGGGATTGCGTCAGCCTCCAAATGCAGACACCCTTTTCAACGCAATCGTTAAGAGTTCCTTCTACACATCCTCTCGTCAGTAGCAGATGACCTTCTTTCATCATTTTAATGAATAGCATCAGAAACAGAAATTAAACGTATTTGTCCTTTGGCAATGGATTCAGATTCCTCCGCACCAATGTGCTGCTTCGAGCTTCTACTGAAGTCGTAGGAAGGCACAGTGGCAAGGCAGAAATTGCATTGCTTCTGTCTATAAGGTATGCCGTGAAGATGTGTTGCACAGACCAGGTAATAAGCTGGGTACTAAAAGTCATGCAGCCTTTTTCCTCTTTGCGAATGATTAAACTATCTCCTCAAATGTCATCATTTGGTGATCATGATGTTTTCCTGTCTGCATTGGAACACGCAGTAAATTTCTCCCCGCGGCATCAGTCAACCCAAAGGTGAATGAACAAGGCAAACTTTAGGTATCAAACAACCACATTAGATTAATGCGCATTCCTCTTATTGTCATAAAATTAATGAGGTTTCACTTTTTGCATGTCTCCCATCCATGTCTCACTGCATTAAAGTTGTCGCTGCCGTCTCACCACCTGAAACCGCGCACCGTTAGGTGTGAGACAGCGCACAGCCAACCCTTTTCTTCACTTCCCTATCCTCAACCGCTTTCAGTATTATTTCTTGTACTCCTTCAGTAGGAGCATCGTCTTGTACTCATCATTTCAGTTTTCTCCATTCCTCTCCCCAAATTACTCATAGCCCTAGTTCATTGTTGAAGTGCCCCTAACACAGCGATCTACTTACCCCATTTCTCAAAGCCAAGCTTGTAATAGATTAACCCGTTGGGGGTCTGTGAGACATTAATACCGCTGAAAATTTCGAATGTGCACGTGCCCGAGCTTTAAGGTCCACCTTTCAGTATGCGGAGGGGATCATTTTCCAGCGTACAGAGAAGCTCAGAGGCTGTGGAACTGAATGGGCAAAAGTTCTATCAAGATGATGTTGAAGACTGAAAAGCCTGCACAGTAAATACACATTTCGAGTTCCAACTCTTCTCCCAACTTCATCGATCCCAAGCACAGTTTGATCAAAGGAACAGAAGTCTTGTGTGTGCGATCCGAAGCAACACAGATGTTAGAGCAGTGTAAATGATGCTTGGTTAAGCTGGATCACTTTCTCCATTTTTATAGCTTTTTTAAACTTCGTAACTAATCCAGACAATTGTAATCAATAGTTCCTCGGAAAGAGAAACCTGTTGCCAAAGTTGTGTCACCTTATATATAATGCGATCCCATTTTAATGAAGTACGTAGTGTGGTCACATTTTAAGGTGGTTTAGAGCAATAATTCAGTCTTCGAGCCCGGAGGCCGGCCAACCTGCTAGGGAAATATGGCCACCCAAGTGACCGAAACCGGCAGTTCGAACAAATAAAGTATTACACAGCCCATCTCTTCTTTCGAGCGTCGTTCCCGACGCTCCCCTCAGTCAGCCTCCTACGTCAGCCATCACAACCTAACCAAAGCTGTGAGAAGCATCAACGAGCTAACCGTGCCAGCCATCGAGATTCGAGCGCATGTCTTCTCGTAGTGCCATCAATTCCGCGTAGCACTCGGTGCAGCAGATGCGCATTTCTTAGTCCTCCTCTCCCACGATAAGGTGTCCCAATGAAAGATAGAGGTACGAATCCAAGTTTTTGAACGGATGGATACACACAACACACGTTGTGATTCTAGGCTTCTTCGATGCCGTAAAAGAAACGCGAGGGTATCGTAGAACCCTGAACAAATGGGGCAATCGGGTCTCGTAGGCACGAGATGCACGCGACCCAAGTGTGCAAAGCATAAAGCGACGTTGTCGAATGGCGTCCCGCATATTCTACATCTGTATATACGCATTTCGGCGAAGGGAGGCGAGTCGCCCAAAAACAGGAGAGAGGGCTTGCGGAGGATGCTTGACCACAATGTCGCTGATCCCTCTTGACAGTTGCACTGGACTTGCAGTTCACGGCTAGTGTCGCTTCAGTTGTTAATAGCTTCCTTGTACAACACGAGGGCGAGGGAGAGGCCGAAGATGGACATCGATCTCAGCCCTTCTGTTATGGGATGTCAGAGGTTCTCCCATCCGTAGTACATGCACTTCTTTGACACCGCCAAAGTTTGCCAGAAGCGGTATGGGGCAGGATAAAATCCATCAAAGTCGGGTCCGCTTTCCGCTTCCACCAATGTAGCGTCCCGAGGCTTCCATTAAGAAACAAGAAGGCATAGTACTAGGGCAGAATATGTATTCTGGAAACAGAGGGCTTGGGAGCTGTTGGCGCGTCCAGGAGGCCGACCAACCAGCTAGTACATTATGGCCACCCAAGTGACCGAAATCGGGAGTTCGAACAAACAAATTATTACAGCTACAGTCACCGTTGGCAGTTAGATTTCCGAAGTCTATCGATGATTTGCAAAATAAGTGATTTAAGGATCCAATTCTTGAAATGGTAGATTCGCATAATTTTAGTTGGAATGCATCATAAACTTTAGAAGTAGCATAAGATCTGAAACTTTTAGGGCTCTTAAAGTTGTATTATTTGTCCTCTTGATAACTTCCATTAAGCCCAGGCTAACGTATTTATTTCCATCTCGTTGTGTTTGAATTCACACAGCTCAGAATTATAGCATCTTACTAAGCAACTTCTTTAATGCTTTTAGATAGCTGGCCTAAATCATCAAAGGTAACTTTGTTAAGATATTAAATTGGTTTCATAGGTCTGTAAAGATTTAGTTACTCCGCTTCTGCTACCGCCTTGTTTAAAAATGCTTCGCGGGTGTGGTGCTTTGAGGGACAGATTTGCTCTACTTACTCCCTACTTGCGATCCTACAGCTTTTTCAAATCCAATGCAGAACACGCAAAGAAATTGTGGCTGAAAACTCGCATCGTTGCTTTGAGTTGCCGGAACTCAAGTAATCATACAATGGTCGTGAGGCAATCAAAATTTATCAACGAGAAATTTTATGACGAGTTGGTGAGCCCGTGTCATGCATAGTCTACCAGACTTTAGCACTTCTTCTTTATGTGTGGTGCGATTCCATGCGTGTTAGGGGCTTTTTTAATCAACTTGCTTTTTGGGCAAGCGGAACTTATTGAAACTCCTGATGATTATGAGCCACATTACTGGGAATACTACAAGGTATTTTGGATTTTTTATGCCAACCTCTCTAAGCACCCGATTACACGATTTATTTCTCGAAACATGATGTGGAGTCCTCAACAGGTTTATGAAAACAATTTGGCCTACCTAAAACGTTCGATGGATTCTAAAGAACTTGTGTATGTTGCATTTTGTAAATATCATTAATTACCGGCCCTCATGTAACACAATCAGGGTTTTGTTTATTAGCACATTTCTGTTACTGATATGTGGCTTAATGCAAGCACTTATTTCATCTTCCCATTGTCGAAATCGTACTTGTACTACTATTTAGAACGTTGTATTTAGATCTTCCCTCCCCCCAGAAGTAGCTTTTTAGTGGATACCGCAGTGTTCAATCAATGCTTTTTGTTTGCCAAATTTCATGAAATCATGTAAACATACTTTAGTGTTGAGGAGAAGTGGTTCCAAGAGTCTGAACTGGCCCACCGCGACTACCGCGGCTGGCAATTCATCCCGGTCAATCCAGCCGGTGTCCTGCGTGCTCACAAAGAAGAGCTCTTAAATGAAGAAATGGGCAGCTGGATCTCACGATAACGCGCCTCTTCCTTTCTAGTCAGAATTCGCGTTTTCTGGAGTTTTCAGCCCCTCTGGTGTCTAGTTCAGTACATATGCATACATCTCAAAGAAATCTGATGCTTTTACCATGTTCTTTTTCCTACATTCGGCCGTTGGGTGTGTGTTGGTCTAAGCCCCATGCTTTGTTACATCTCTCCTTTACAGTGAGTTATTCCCCTGCTCACGCTCACTTTCACAGCATATATTGCACCGGCATGCAAACCTAGATCCTTCTTTTCCTCTGGTCACACTTTTGGGCACTGTGACTTTGCTGAATCCTACCTTGCACACACATCCGCACAAAGCCAAGTCACTGGGATGGCGGAACAGTTGACGAACTCGCTAGCTGCCTAGGCCGTGACGTAAGACTCTTCACACTCATTAGCCCATACACCAACTGGGGTTGTTATTCGCATGTACAACTCCTCAACTTCTGTTCCTTCTTCCTGAGCGTCGAGTGACCTAGACGGACTCTAGCCTTCATGACCATGGTGTTTTGAATGACTGCACCGCCGTAACTCGTGCGACTGTTTTCATCCTCCCAACTAATCCTGGCGCCAGGAAGGTTGGCTGCGAGGTCAGTGCTGACATATCTTGGGCTACTGGCTCGGGTTGGGAAGATGTGACGTAATGAAATCCTCAGTTCACTGCAGATGATGCTGTCACCGACCAAATGTCGTTGAGGAGTAGAACCCTAGGGACTCATTGTAAAATAGAATCGCTGGCTGCACACAGAAATCACGCATTGCAAAATTCCAGTGGCTAGTAAGTTGTAATTTAGCAAGAACAGGTGTGATACCTTGTCTTAGCCTGATTTGATGCATGTTCTTTGTCGGAAACGCGCATGTTTTATAAGGTATTTGAGTTTCACCATCATCGTCATCAACGGCGCACAATAAAAGCCAGTTTGAAATCAGGGCGAGTGGACTGAGTGGGCAGGTGGGTGTGAGTGCATGTGCACTGGGGTGGGGGAACGCTGAAACACGCGCTGGTGGTAGGGGTGGAAAGGCGTGCGAAGTCAGGTTCTGAAAGAGGAGATAAGACAGAAATGCGAAAAGAAGTGGAGGCACGGAAGTACTCTTTCCTGGCACAAGAGTGAGTCGGTGAGTGAAGAGATAACACATCGATAAGTGCACACGCGTGTTCGTGTTTTTCTGAGGTGCGTGTGTGAAGCCGAAAAATGGGGAATATTTTGGTAGTTCTACATGTTTGGAGAGTGGCTGATAGGGAAGGTGAGACGAGATATAGTCGTCACATCAACGGTGGGAGCATCTTCTGGCGGCGCTTTATTGGAACCGAGAAACAAAATGCAAAAGCCACACCTCAAAGCTTCAGATCCTCCGCCAACTTCTGTGAGATGCGTTTGAACTCGGCCGCGGGACCAGCAAGCCGCTTGAAGCGCACTCCATTCATGCCCTCCTTCGGAAGCTTGCAGACCTCCAATTCCAGCCGTAAGATTTCCCCCGAACCAGTGGTGTTGGTGACGGGGAGACCGGAGTCTAAGTCCGTCTCCGGGGTGGTGCCGCCGACTACCCAGGTGCAATGCAGGCGATGCGGGTGATCGGTCTGACTGAAGGCTACGCCGGACGCCAACAGGGCATGCTTAATCTCCGCCATCATCTCGTCCAATTGGCGACGCGTGTTGCTCTCCATCCGAAAGAGTACTCGCGCGTTTCCTCCGCCAGTGCCGGCGGCACTACTTCCACTACCGCCACCCGACTGAATGGAATGCTCCACGAGGGAGTTGCGAGGTGCGGTGACGCTGGAGGCGGAACGAGCATAGGCGTTATTGTTGGTTGGTGTGGTGTCACGAGAGGTGCGTTCCGTCGTCGCCGAAGTCTCCGGCACGAACTCTGAGCGCCGGCTCACGTGGTGTTGCCCCTGTTGCTGCTGTTGTTGATCCACCAGACCAACAATGCGACCGGGTGACTTGACACGACAGCTGCTACTGCGTCCACCGGATACAGTACTGCGGCTTCGAGTGATCCCTCCACCACCACCACCACCAGTGGTCAGACGATGGGAGGACAACTTTGGTGTGGCCACAGGGGTCTGAACCACCTCTGATGGACTGGTTCCGGGCACGCCTCGCAGACTTCGCAAGGTCGAGTAGTCCGAAGTCGTCGTGTCTTGCTCTCTCTGTTGAGGTGAGGAGGATGTGCCGCCACCGTTTCCGAATGGGAGCCTAAAGAGCTTGCTGAAAAGTCAATTAGAAATGTGTACGTTATTATGGCTAATTATTGTATTACTTCATTTACACAATAAAACTTATTCCATCATTTCACCTAGAAGATTCAAAATGAAGTTTAAAAGTCAATGTTAAATGGTCAACAATATGACCTGTAATAGATGATGCAAATACAGCCTTCTCAACTTCCTATCCCACACAGCACTTTCAATGAGAGTGATTATGTTAGTCACATTTACAGCAGCATTATATATCGCACACGGAAGAAGCACTGAGAATTTTGACCGATTTGAATGCCAAATTCATCCACCGATAGGGCGCTATTAATGTCTACACAGTTTCCAGGTGTTAAAAACCGCGCGGGAGATACTTAGTAAATTCCTCTTTTGAGTTAGCGGTCGTTTCCGTAAGCAGTAGTCCAGTTAGAAAATGAAGGAAAGCAACTAATCCAACTCCCTGATTGATATTGAAAATGTATATAGGCCAGACACCTACGCCATTAGCAAATGCGATGAAAAACCAGGAAGTAAGACTGTCCTGTGGTAAAAGTGCTGCTGCAGCAAAAAGATGAGTATGCAGTTAATGAGAGCCTCGCAACACACCCTGAGTGAAAGCCAGTTTCTCAGGCAGGCAGATATGATGGAGCAAGGGAGCAGACACAATACCACTGCCTCGGCCGAAAAGTGGGAGTGAGAGGTGGAAGGAAGGGAGGGAGGGAGGGAGGGAGGGAGAAGGGTAGTCGCGCAAATCACATTACAGTGCGAGATCACGAAAATCGCAAGCAGCGCGCACATCGAAAAAAACGTACAGGGAGTTTACCTGAATTGGTCAATTAGAGGGCTACGGAAAACGAGAAGAAAATGATTCACACCACGGTTATGCAAAACTCGTATGGCATAATCTGTAAAACCTGTGCGAGAAACCGTGGCAGGTACTTTACAATCAGCTAACAGCCTCGTCTCTCATTTGAAAGTGCATGATTAATTTGCTGCTGCATCAAAATAAAGAACAAAAGTATTTATAAAGATATTCCTTAGAAAAGGAAAACACTCAGGCCTCAAGGTTCATACCTGCGCGAAAAACGCATCGATAGGTTGCGCAAGAATCCGCCACCGCTGTTGCTACCGCTACTGTTCCCACTTCCGGAGTTCGCAGAGGTTTTCCTCGACTCTGTCTTGGAGAGGGTGCTGGCGCGAGCTTTGACGACGGTCGATGTCTCCTGCAGACTGGTCGGAGTGCCATCCCGATTAAACCGCGATCGCGTGAAGGCGGCCAGGGCCCCACCACCTCCGATCCCAATGGGCTGACGACGCCGAAAGGTTGCTGAGGTGGAGGCGGAGGAACACTCGTCATCAACGTCCTCGTCAACATCCAACTCCTCCTCCTCTTCCTCATCCTCCTCGCCGTCTTCATCGCCCTCAAATTCGTCTACAGAGCCTGAGTTGCTGGGAGCCTTGGCTGTTGTTGAGTTGCTTGTCACGGAGATCTCTGAGAGGTCTGAAGGGCTCTGGCGTCCTGTTGTCTGAGTCTAAGGTACATATTTCTCATCAACAAATGGTGGAGGAGGTTCTAACATCCTTATAACTTAAGGTCAAATGAGTGTAAATGGATCTCTTGAGGTGTACAGGAAGAAAAAAAAACAATGCCTCAAAATAGTGTAAAGTTGAACATAAAACAGCATTGCGAACCATTGTGAATGGTCAAATGAACTACAATAGTTGGCCTCTTTCATAAAAGCGTATTTACTTGCTCCCTTTCGGAGAAACAGCTTTAATCTACGCGACACAGCTGCCAGTTATTTTGACTTGTCAAATTTAGCATTTCCGTGAACCACGTGAATGCTCGACTAAAATAATTGGAAGCTACTTTCGACCTTGTGTGGCATCTGTCAACACTCATCAGCTTGGCTCTGTAGTAAGTCCGATCATTGCGTGTAAATCCCTTTTAGCGTGGTCGTTTCGGCATTTATCCTTGCAACATTTAGACCTTATCCACTAATGCCTCAACCCGATTAGCAAGATTGCCAATAGCTCGGACTGAAATGGACGATTTCCAAAAGCAGTGATAAGGTTTTATCGAAAGACAGTTTTGCAACTAATAGTTTCAGAATTAAGATACAGATTACCAACAGAGATAAGGAGCCTTCATGCACTCAATAAAGTCAGACTGACATTTTGTCGAATGAGGAGACCGATTTCAATAGAAAACGATAAGTTTTAGTTTTAGTCAAGCTCTACAATTTGTTGCGCCATCAACGGAGTATGGTCGACATCAAGGACGCTAGAATACATCGATTCAGTGCTGTGATGTGAATCTAAGAACCGATGAACTCACTTGAATGAGGTTTTGGTTGTAGAGGTCAGCAAGAGTGGTTTTCTGGTCCATGTGGGCGGCGGTGCCAGGATGCCGGACAAGGGGCCGCGACCACTGATCAGCTCGCTCCAGCGCAAGGCGGTCGCGCGTCTCTGAAGCAGGCACGTGCTGAATGGTCGAGCGGCCAGGAACGTTGCGACTGAAAGGCACGCTGAAACCCCCGCCACCACCAGCCGAACGCTTGGTCTCACCTCCAGCCGCCATTGTCAATTCCTGCGTGGGTGAGGCGGATTTAGTGACCGTGTAGCCGGGTGAACCCGTCCCCCCGCCAGGCTGGTGAAGATGTGAGACGTAGACACCACCCGCGTTGTAGTATGTAGTGGGGTGCGCTTCAACCATCGTCGCTGTTCCTGACAGCGTTGCTGCCACTGCTGCAGCTCTTAGTTCCGACGCCGCATCTGCTGGCAACCTGTTGACAGAGGCAACTTTAACATACTTTTCCAAAGTTGTTGAAGTGGCGTCAATTTCGACTGGTTATTTCCACGTGCTAGGTGAGACATTCATGAAACCATAAAGCAATTGGTCATCATGTCTGATTGCTTCGCCTATCCACGAACGTTACTCGCATATATTTATGTTCGTCCACTAGTGAAGAACACTAGGACCAGGTCGTTAAAGTATAATAACCTTCGTACCCAGCCTTATTTTCGTACTTCTACAAGCATTTAATGTCAGGAGACACCATTATGTCGTTGTGTTACAAGAAAGTAGTGATTTTGTCTATTGCAGAAATTGAGCAACCCAAAAGTGAATGCACCCAGAGCTATCAAATAACTTGAAAAGATAGCCTATCAGTCGGGACATTTTATTTACCCATATTTCAATCATTCGTCCCCTTGGCAAAAGTCATAAACACCAAAAGCTTGGCCCCAAGATTAATTTGGAATCTCAGCTAGCGGGCACAAAATACTCGACTTTTTTTCGCTGAAATTAATTCCCACCGCACTCACATCTCCACTCGTGGTTCAAAAAAATAGGTTTTATGGAAGACGAATTCAAGGAAAAGCTATCCAGTGTCTGTAAGTCTCAGGTAGGTAAATTAACGCTCAATTCAATTGGAGAAAGCACATAAGAACTGCATCGCATTTAGTTGTGATTCTTTTCGCTTACAACAAGAGCGGTGGTGAAAACATACCATTCCCCCATGAGCAATTGCAACATCAATTTGTTTATAAATGAAGCCACATTCCAAATTTGTACGGCCTGATTTTAAAAGATTTCTTATTTCTTTACCATGACTCTTTAAAGCACACTTTCTCCGCCACGATTTTATACCAATTGAGTGAATGGCAGAAGAATATCCTACCGGAGAGACCGATATCCAAGTGAGGGGTTTTTCCTCGAAAACAGTGACTGCTTCGTGTTGCTGCTGATTACTGTCACGTTGGAGGGGTTCTGCAAAGAGGACTCGAGTGCCGCAGGGTTGATTAGCTCGTAGGGTTGCGCTCTAGTCGTCGTCACGATAGTCGAAGGATTGGACGTCACATCGTCCCACTTCGACACACGCC
This sequence comes from Taenia solium, assembly GCA_001870725.1. Taxonomy (NCBI): domain Eukaryota; kingdom Metazoa; phylum Platyhelminthes; class Cestoda; order Cyclophyllidea; family Taeniidae; genus Taenia; species Taenia solium. Next base: position 291,691 of record MIEF01006596.1, read on the forward strand.
CGCCCAACGATGTCTCTGCTCCAGCCACCGTAGCGTCGGAGGCTCGCGGTGCCAAAATCGGCACGTTAAAGTCATCTTCGGTGCCAGTAACTGTAGCAAGACAATCAATCATTATTACTTATTGTAGGTCGAGTAGCATGGTATTTCCACGAGACAAAACTCACGGATGCTTCTGTGAGTGAAGGATGGGAGCTTGGAAGCGGCCGTGACGCCTCTATATGTAGGAATAAAAGAAAAAAAAATGAATGCTAATAAAAAGGGAGATAGGTCTTCTGTTGATGGAGCCTACATACCGGTTTGATGTCTGAGCTGAAGTGGCACTGGAACGGGAGTTTGTATGACCATTTCTCGAATCTAAAAGCAGAATCACAAGAAACATTTCAACAGACTTTCCCCGTTTCTACCCCAATGGCAGAAGGGAGACAGAAACACACCTTTGAAGGTGCCTACAATAGGGTTGACAGCACCGGGAGGGTTGCCAGAAGCGGATAAAGTCACGAACTGGTTTTTCAGCGTTTTTGAAGTGGAGGACGACTCGGGAGGAGGCGGAGAAGGGACGGGAGAGGTGTTGGTTATTGGTTGTTGGGACTCAGGTCGCGTTTGTTGCCGCTTCAAAGTTCCTGCAGTGGTGGCAGTGGTGCTCACAGTGGTAGACGGGACAGAGACATTATTCACATCGTCATTATCTGTTATCGCCAGAGGCGCATTTACAATGCTCGCATCTCCTTCTGCATTGTCCGCCATCGAGACTGATGTCAGCTTGCTCTGACCCCCTCCTATGAGCCAGAGATAAGGCAGAGGCTAGTAAATAAGTTGATGATTGAGCAGAACAGAGGCTGAGGGATAGCTACCTGTGGTGGATGCACCGGAAATACTAGTTTTTCTATGCCCATCAGAAGTGTAGTTGCTGTTGATCTCAGCGTTGGAGTGCTTGCGACTGGTGGCGTCGGCCGTTGAACTGGGATTGTGGAAGGGACGGCGGAAGGAGGAGGCGGCGGCGGTAGAAGTTGTGGTGGAGGTGAGTTGACGAGCCTGTGAGGTTGGTTGTCGACCGCTTCCTGAGGCTGCCGATGATGAGACACTCCCATCAGCCGCAGGCATATCCGATGGTAGATTTCGAGGTTGCATGACACCAGCCAGGGTGGGAGGCCAAGGTAGCGACTTTCGTTTTCGTTGACCCAACAAAATGTACGTAGCAGTGATGTTATTGAACCGCTGCTTCGTCAGAGAGTCGTGAATATCACTCCGTGAGAAGCCCATCTGTACCATCCATTCTATTAATTCAAAAAAAAAAAAAAAAAACAAAAGCAGTTCTTTCTGATGAATGGCACGAAATGTTGCTTGGCAGAATAAAGTGCTCTCTGAGTCAGAAAAATCACAAATGGGCTGCAGGAAATAGGGGAAATGATTGCCTATGCGCAAGTTAGTTGAGTGTTCTTCTCCTTTGGAAGATCGCTAGATCGGATTCAACCGGAAGTAAGTTCGCATTGTAAAAAAGCGGGATTCTCGATTTTCATGGGAAGGAAATAGGAAAGAGGTGCACTGGGGAGAGGGGAGGAAAGAGACGTGCAATGAAAACTCACGAATTCTCTCCGGATCGTTGTAATTGGGGAGATCCTCCCTGAAGGGCTGCAGAATGTTGTCCTCGAAAGTTGTATTTAACCACTTATCCTTCATAATCTCCTATAAAGCAACGCAATGCATGTGGGAACCAACTTCAAGAACCTATTGACGCCTACGTATGCATGAGAATTCGCAAGCACTCGTACTCTTTAAGAATACCGAAAAGCACTTCATCATCTCAACCGGGAGCTATCAACGCACATCGCCAGATTTTAAGAAGAGACCAACTAAAATTTTCAATGGAGCCAACTGATCAAGAAACATCCCTTTCCATTATAAAAGGGGTGGTTGGGTTAATTGAATGTGAATTAAGACTCTTAAAATCAAGTCTAAGACATTTTAATTATAGGTTCCCCTCTGCATACAAAATGATTCCGAAGTTCCATCTGAACGCATGGTAAATTATCCAGCTCACAAAATATAATTATATATTTCAGTCAGTTAGCGTCGTTGGGACCCGTGTTCGCCTACTGATGGAAATGCAACTTATTTTGAGGCGTAAGATAGGATTAGGAGAAGTCTAAGAACGTTTGTACGAGGTGAAGGGAAGGACTCACTATCAGCGAGGCGCGTTTGGTGGGATTGAGAACGAGCATCTTCCTGAGTAGCATCTCGCATTCGTGAGACATGTAGAAGGGCACACGATAGGAGCCTCGAAGTACACACTCCCGCAGTTCCTGCGAAGAAAACACACCTCACGATTTCAATTTTTTAGGTACAGAATTTCTTCCGCGCAAAACCCAAATTGACCACCAAAGTGACCGTGCCAGATAATCTTTTTTAATTAGGACGGGAAAAGGAGAATCAGAAACGTTTTACAGCAACGAATTGTTCAACGGCGTTCATTTGACTTGTGTTTAGTATGAATCAGCATCATGGATGGATTTATTCATGAGCCTATCAACCAACACACTTCATATGCTGTGTTCCTCTGATAAAGTATTTTTTTGGCCATTTCACTCCATACCTCGAAACCAAATAGTGTCTAGCAGGCATCGAGGGCAGCCTGCACTGTTACTATGGTTGCACACTGGACAGGATACCAATGAAATGTCACTTTGAAGGCCAGTTTGTTACCTTTCTTATTGCCTGGTCCCAGTGAAAAGACGAATGAACGAGGTGTTTAGGAGTGTGAAAAGCTAGCCGAAGAAGCACACACAGCACTTTTTATGCAAAAGAAAAAGTTAACAAAGCTTCAAAGTGTTAATCTAGTCAAATATACCACAATGACTGTGTCGTTGCACCGCACTTGTAGATTTATAATCCTCCAATTTAGGCAAGCAAAAAGCGACCACAATTACGAAGACATAGTAGTTTGCGCGATCGGGGCTACCGGGTTCACGCACTTGACAAATTGCGTTTGTTTACCACTTAATGTACAAACCCTTGTGGTGTGATGTACAGAACAAGACGAGAAACAAGTCAATCTCGGGGATGAGGAGCCAAGTAGGTTAATTGACATCTGTGCAACAGTGGAGGCATGAAGGCGTCCCTCAAAGTGGCGGCAATCGTAGGGGTGTGAATTCTTTTGTAAAGCAAAAACGTGTGTGACATCCAAGCCCTTGACAGTAGCTGTTCTACTTTGAGAAAGTGTGCGCGGCTTAGGCACACTGGTGGTGATGCACAAGGGTAAAAATAGCCAAACAATGACACACTGATGATTCATTCGTATTGGCAGTGACCAATGAAGGTGGACTAATAAATTCACTAATGCACTGATGCATAAGGGCATCACGAAATAAAATAAAGGGGGGTCGCACTTAAGAGACGAACTTGGAATTGGAATGAGCGCAGGACAAGACCGGTGCCGGTAACACATGGTGAGACACGTCATCACCATGGCACAAGCCCCATCACACAACTGAGGACAAGTAATTACGCATAAATTTAAGGCAAACGAAGGCACGCAAGGGCACTCCTCCACGTGTAGCTTTACTAAGGCAAGTAACTTGCGGTTGTGAGATCACGACCGGAGAGTGGGAAGCGCGCATCCGGCCACTCTCGCCGATTGTCTCAGGGACGGCCAAACAACAGGTGGCAAAGACACGCACACTGGGGTATGACTGTCAAACGCCGTCCTCTTGCCCTCTCATCCCCTCCACTGAGAGCGCGCTGTATACGTAAGCACGCCCGTGCGTGGGTGTGTGCGCATGCGTCATCACGACATGTGGTTGGCGCACGCCCAGGACAAGGCAGAATGAGGGCAGCGGACAAAAAAGCGGGGCGTGGGCACGGCAACGCCCTTTATTACAACGATGACGACGACCACTACTACTACTACCACAACTGCAGCCACGGTCGTGGCACCAGCGGGCAGTCAGAACCCCGTAAAAAATTAAGGCAGTGGTAATGCGACCATATCAAAAAGAAGTCTACTACACCGATTGGAGAGCAGATTAATTTGCGCCCTAGTTTTAACAAACAAATGATTCAGCAGTCCAACCAACCTATGTGGTTCCTCGTGAAGTTGGCATATACCTAGGGGGGAATTCAAACTTTGAATTAGACCGAAACAGCACCGAGCCAGATGGGTTGATTGGTTAGTCAGCTAACTATGACGCCTTGGGAGTCTTTTGCGGCATGGGGACTTACCCATACAGTAAAATAAAAATGAAAACACTGAAGATTGAAACTGGTCTCTTGAAGCCATACCCATAACAGTCAAAATCCATTAAGAGAGGCTTTCATAAGACAAACAAATTGAGATCTACCCGACCCACTTTTCAGAAACAACAGCTCCTTGCACTCTGGTCCTTACTTCAACACCCATCCTCGTCACTGCTACCAGCCGACCTTCAATGCAAGATTAAAACATTTGCGTAGGAATTCCCAGTTGGTGACGGCGATCATTCTACCGACATCGACAAGTAAAGATGAGGGGACAGCCATCAAGTAGCGGGAATAGGTAATGCTTTGATAGAAATTCGAGAACCGACAGCCTGAGGAAAACATTCGAAAGACACAACTCAAGTAAATTTATCTCGCTTTTTCGACAACCAATTGTTGCACTTTATTAGACCCCAGAAAGTGGATTTTTTTTGCAGCAAAACTCATTAAAGATAGATGTAAATTCATCTCGAATGACGTTATCAGCTTACCGCGTCGAATCGGGGAGGTCAGGGGGTTGTGGAGGTATTAAGGGAGTCATAAAGTTGTAGAGGGGTCAAATGAGAATAGTGACAATGCTTAAACAAAATCAAGCCTCGCTTTGATGGTACAACTAATCTTAAGAAATTCGTGATAAACAGAGACATACTGGTCGAGGAATTTCATCAGTTGAACAGGAAACATCATTTGCAAAGAACAGGAACAGTAACAATAGCACAGAAACTAGTGCTCCATTTTTGACACGCCCTATCAGTCTAAAAAAAGATAATCAGCGTCGTCTCAGGAATTTAGACGTTAGTAAAGTCACTATACAGAAGAGAATTGATACTTGTTTTAATTGTAAGTGGAAATATGGACCAAGCTGACAGCGAAAAGTAAGTTTCGGTTTAACTGTGCTAATAGTTTGTCAGGCCTCCCGGACTCGTACACTTTGCAACGTTTTCGGGAATAATCTTAACTCCACAGTGAGCCCGCTGAAGGTTCAGAAACAGCACAAAAGCAACATTTCCTCTATCTAGAACGCAGACGGGTACCAACCTTGAGATTTTTGCCGTCAAAAGGGAGTGAGCCAGAGACGAGGGTGTAGAGGATGACCCCGAGAGACCAGACATCCACCTCTGGGCCGTCGTACTTGCGGCCAAGGAAGAGCTCCGGCGCCGCGTATGGTGGCGACCCGCAGAAGGTGTCCAATTTCCGACCAGCTGAGTAGTTGTTGGAAAAGCCGAAGTCCGCTATCTTCAGGTTCATCGACTCGTCCAACAACAGATTCTCTGCCTGAAATACAGACCGCATCAATGAGGAGAACTTTCGGGAAACAAGCCACTGCGAAAGCCTCAGACCTCACACAGTCTCGCCTTTATTGGACTTAGCTCATTGAGCGTAAAGTAACCGTCTTTTTACTTCCGAAAAACGGACTTGGAATTGTGCAACAGTTCAATCATAACGAAGAGTTTTTAGTGCTCAAAAAGTAAAAAAACTCAATTTTGTTTAATGAAATAGGTATTGTAAGCTTCACAGTCCGACCATTTAATGCATCAAGTTGGGGGCAAAAAAGAGGGGCGGTAAGATGTTGCAAGCACAAGCACTTGACACGCGCTAATCATGGAAACCCAGGGAGCACTGAGCAAGACAAGTATTGCGCGAAACTCAGACAGATGTTAGTGGAGCAAGGTTATGGTGGAGGACATCATTGCTCTCGTGTCAAAAGGAGCTACTTAGCAAGCCCATTCAATATGGTGAAGGTTTAACGAAAACAGCTGCGGAAGAGTGTGGCACATGACACAAGCCCAAGCTATCTATGCAGTAACGGTTGACGCTTGTGGTTCACATTGGCAGATTCCAGCGAAGAGAAATACTAACGACAAAGGCCATAAAAATCAGATTATTTTTCCCAGAGAAAGGAAGTTACCTTGAGATCACGATGTACAATGCCTTTGGCATGGCAGTATTGCACAGCTGAAACGATCTGACGAAACTTTATCCGTGCATCCTTCTCCTTCATTTTTCCGTGCGTCACGAGGTAATCAAACACCTCACCTGCAAGCAAGGCAGGAGAAAAACGGTAAAAGTAAAAATTTTCCATGTCCCTGCAAGAGGAGATTATTAGTTCTGCTAATATATTGGATTACAGTGGCTTTTTTAAGTCCTCCCGATCCGGCTACCACCTATGGTGGTCTTCCAGCGCTTCTGTACATGGATAGCAAACATCACCAAATAGGTGCATCTCGTAATAACTTCAGCGATGACTCGGTTTCTACACCCCGAAGAATTCGACACCTGGCCATTACTCCATCAGTCATACTCGACATTATTATCTGCGCCAAGTGCTGCAACCACTGCCTGTACCTTGGAAGAAACTTATTGACAATTGATATGGCAAGTCATACTTTCGTCTGCCTATGCCGCCGCTCTCAACATTCACACGTGGAGCAACAGTTGAACTGAGTGCCTAGCGAGCAGGAAGTGATTTCACAAATCCTCCATAACCACCGATTACATTGCCAACCAATGATGCCAGCATCTCGAAATTCCACAATGTTCTTTTCATTCACATAAACATCGGCAACATAACCTGAAATCTAAGGAAATCATTAATGCGGTCAAAGTCAACTAAGGCAATTGACTAGCGGGAAATAACAGAACGCATTGCTTTTTATCTTGCCCCAGTAGTGGATCCCACTCGGGCGCTCCGATCCACAACCTCTGGCATGCCAAAGTGCTAGCCCAGTGGTTCTGACCTACCATTAATTATCTGCATTCCTTGTTCGCCAATGTGTTTATGCAAAATCGCCTACCGAAATAGCCATAGAAATTGCGTCAGACACGAATGTGATTTGTGTGAATTGGACAAATGCGTACAGAAATTCTCGCCTTCTGTGATAAATAAGACTGATAGCAGTAGCAATTATAACGTGTTTTCGTCTAAAATGTGTGACCTTTAGGGGTCTGCAAAATGTCGGTGTGGGTGAGTGTTACCAAAATCACGAACTACACAAAAACGCTGAATCATACACGGGAGGAGGAGCAGCTGAGGGAAAGGGAAATTTGATTTGCGTTTCTACTACGCCACAAAGGCGTCGCGTTGTGAAGGGAAACGTACTTAATGTAATTCATGTAGGAGTAGTAATCTCTGCGTGTTGAACAGCACTAAACAAGGAAATTCCCAAGGCCTCCATTGTCGCAAAAAGATAGGACAACAGCCAGTATCGTCGGTCACGTGAGTTAGGCAGCGATTACTTCAACAAAGGCACGAAATTGCCACCTCATTCACGTGGGCGGTAGGTTTCTAAGGTAAAATTCCTGCACAGTGTGTGACGCCTAACCCAAGTACAGAGGTAGTAACTGGATTATTTTCCTAAAAAAATTAAAACAACGCTCATTTTAGGGGAGTTGTAAAGATGAAGAAGCAATCGCTAGTAGGAAATGTGACGCAAATGTATGGCGAAGTTGCGGGTGCTAATCAGAAGAAGAAGCGAAATCAAAGGATTCACTCGAATGTTAAAAAAACGTTAGTAAGGTGGCAACTGTGTGTGTGCATGTGTGTGTGTGTATATAGGTTCAAGGGCACATCAGGACAGATAAAAGAAAAAAAGAAGACACAAATGGCGCATTTAAGGTCAGTAACGGTGCCACTATTGCTACCACTGTTTAAGATGATGTCGACGGTGACCTCAACTGACGCACCATGGCGAAAAATGCTGTGCCAGTATTAGTCCTTGAACTCCAAACGCCGTTGCGACGAATAAGTTTAATTAAAGAGACTAGGAGCCAGACAGAAAAGCGAGTGTATTATGAAGCACTTATTACCCAATCGAGACGCCAGTAGAAGTTGAAGTCCAGATCGACGATAAATGGGGCAGAATGGAAGACACATGCACGCGCACAGGATAAGTCCATTCTACCAGCTTGTCTGGAACAGTCCAGACAGGCCTAATGAAGTTAATGGGAGAAGGCAGCGATGTGTGAGATAAGTCTGGTATAGAGAAGTCAATTGATTGGAAGCAAGAATTTGTTTACATTATACGCACACACTCGCACAAAAAACACCACAAAACTGGAATTTTACTTAACCGACAACTGCGTGAACGTTGGCCCAATTTTATGGAACGCAGGTGTGAAGGTGGTGAGAGCTATTGGTGCAAGTGCAATGCGAGGAAATTGCCATCAACCTCACATAAAACGCAAAATGGCAGAGGTGCGAATTTTACCGACTCCCAAGGCCTACCTCCCACGTTTCGTGTCAATGGCCCATAACGATGGGGAGAATTCTACTCTGCAAGCTCACCCATGAGAGTCTTGCCTACCATTCCTCTCGGTTCAACGAATCAATGAGCACCATAGAACGAAGTGTGAAACATGCAAATGAAGTCATGGATATTAGAAGGGCTGTGGTGGATGAATAATGAAGAGCAAAGGAAGATCCATCCAAATCTGCCTAAAGAGCTTGAATTAGGCAGCGGTTGTAGTTCACCGTCACCCGAAGTAAGCACAGAAAGGAAAATGCCACGAATACTACATCGGCAGAGGTTGAATGTGAACGTAGGGAGGGGTTAGACATAAACTTATCTAAAAAGTCACGTAAGAACAAATATGTGCATACAGGCACGCACACACTGTCGAATTCTAAATTATTTAGGTAGTTGAGAAAGTGTATTCAAGCACAAAAAAGGCTAAGTAGACAGAGGAACCAAGCAGAAACACAGGAGCGGGATAGTAGCCTTTACAGCAGGTGCAAAAAACAACGTCGGATGAGGTCAAGTTGAATAGATCTACAGAAGGTAACCTCAGTGTGAAAAAATACCTTCAGATGTGAAGGCCTGGCAATCCCCTAACATCACGAACATACTCTTATCCCATAAATAAAAGCAATGAAAACGAGTCCTGTTTAAAAACCAAACAATATAACTTGGAACGTTTTGTGTGTTCAGACGCCAGCAGTAACTACAATTGGAAAGGCTTTCATGGAAAACTTCCTGTCCAATTTAGGGGATAGAATTCAAGCCGTAGACGATCGTATCTACTCTGTGATTGCAACATTGCAAGGGAGTTAGTCGAAAGTGGTAGGTCTTGGATAATCTACTGAGTCAGCCCTTCAAAATAAGTGAACTCAGGGAAAAAAAAGGAGGAATAAATGGAAGCCTCGTCCTTTGGTATTACCACAAGTAGAGTCGGGGCATTTATGACTGTAAGATCCAGTGCCAGATTCAGGTGATGACTCCAACAGAGGCATTGATAAACATGGAAACTTATTTGCGACAGGTCGAGGGGCACAATTAATAGGTATTACTGACTTGCGTCATTGCCAGATGCGATATAAAGCTCCAAACACTTAATAAATCATTTCATGTGATGGAGTTGATGATAGGAGCAAAGTTACCGTCGCCTAAGTACCTTCTGCTTCACACGAAGCCATAAAAAGTTACCAAGTGATGGCAAATCATCAAATACGGGAGGGTACTGGCCATGGTACTGATCCACTTACAGTATTCTACTAAAAAAATGCGACAATGACATCGAAAGACATGAGTAATCAGCGACCAATTAAAAGCCAAGCTTGGTTGAATGGTGGTCCTATCTCGGCATTATGAGTTCGGTGTCTGAAGTAAGTCTGTAGTTAGGGTTCTCCAAGACCCACTTAAACAGAAGCTACGCAGACATTTATTGAAATAAAAAGGGGGCATTCGAGCACGGACGAAGGCGACACCGAAGGCCCCGTGCAACAAAGGCCACCACCACAATTCAGTGCCCTCGCGAGTCGCAACTTTATAAACGTGTTTTCGAGCGTATTGGACAGGGGGAGAGCCAATCAGCACCAGAAACCAATCAATCGATTGGAGGACAGCACAGATACGCGTGTGTGCACGTGTACACGCACAAACAGGATTGATGTATACATACGCTTGTGTGGATGCGTGCGTGTGTGCCCATGTCTGCAAACCTCAGCTTCATTCATACTGGACAAAGGAGCAGCCCCGACGTGAAGTCTGGTGTCCGCCGCCAGAAGGAGGGGGAGGAGTATTGGGGCAAATAGCCCCCATCAGTCACTCAGATCTGGCCGTGAGATGCGATCACACGTGTGACTTGTTGATGTGTTTTTCCCATGAAATGAAGACAAGATACTCTGTGGGAGAGTGAGACACTGGGGTTGCAGTGGCGGTACCAGCAGCAGCAGTAGCAGCAGTCAATTATTCCACATTCACTCCACACAAAGACATGACATTTTACTACCGCGTGCAAACTACGTACACACACGTACACGCCCGCTGGAGATAATAAATGGGTGCTGAAGACGAAAGTAAAGGCAAAGTCCCAGTTACAAAGTAATGAGGACGCCATGATCAGTCACCACCAGGATCAAAATTCGTTCGCTATTGCGACCCATCCGATCCCAGAACGAATTGAGGGACATAAGGCCCCAGAAGCCGGTGGAAGTACTCAGCAAAGAAATCGGACCGATGACGTAGAAGAATGGTGACAAGAACTACAGCCATTCCTCGTGCAGTAAGAAATAGGAAACAAATAGAGTAAGAGCACTTCTTGAATGCCAAGGCAAATTTGACACTGGGAAAAAAGTCCACAAAACCCTTAATCTCCACGAAGTGCAGTTGCGATGATGTACGATAAACAAGGACATTCAATAGTAGTGGAAGGATAAAACGAATATTAGTGAGAATCGAAAGAAGGCATTAATAGTTAATGGAGGCAACAGGCAAACCCGGCAGCACAAGCTAGGTATGACAGAGAGCGGATATTACTTGAATAGAGTGCGGCAACGCATTATGGTATGGATGAAGATTGGAGTGCTGATTGAATGCTGATCGGATTGCATACATAATCATGGAGGCAATAGGCCGGCGAACGGCATACAAATATGCTGGCCTAGGTGGAGAGATTTAAGTCCCAGCGTTTATGCAAAGGCGACGATCGTGAGGATACAGTCGAGTGTGTTGGAATAGCAAGAATAGTCTAAAATCTTGTTGTGGCAGGAAGCAGCATAGTCTTGACGAATACAAATGATTGCTAATTCGTGCTGTATGAAACATGAGTTGATAAAAAACCCAAGACAATGATATATGATGCCACTTGCCTCATATTCACATAGCCACTAACACAGGGTTTGTTTAAAAGGGTGTAATTTTAAAACACCATTAGCTTCTCCTTTGCGTGACTTAATTCGCCAGTGGGAGGGATAGTGGTTAGTCCCCTCATTAATCAAAACCACTTCATCAGCTCTTGGCTCACGGCTAAGCGATGCTTCAACTACAGACTTAAACCCTAAAGTGCCACCGCATTTAGTTATATATACCCTTGAGCTACCATGATTTAAGTATTAACCGTCTAGCAAACGCAACTTTGTGGTGTCTCGCTTGTAAACACCCGCATCAAGAACGAAAGAGCCTGAAGGAGGAAATACTACAGGGTATTCGGATAAAAAAGCTCAGCTTGTACAAAAAATTGTCGAATAAAAAGTGGGATTTGAAAATGGTTTCGGTTTTGAGACCTGCTAGATTCCAGCCGGAAAAATGAGTTGAAGCTTCAAATCATCAGTGATTATTACAATTAGGTAATAACTAAACAGTGGAATTCATGAAAGCAAAGTTTTGGGTGGAGATAAGCACTAAGTTGAGAACTGACAAACAACTCACCGTTGCTAGCGTACTCCATGACAAGGTAGAGGTGCTTCTCGGACTCGATGACTTCCAGAAGTTTGACTAAAGGTAAAAGAGAGGAGAAGAGTGTTAGTATTATATCAGTGATGAATTTTAGGGGGAACTGAGGATTTCTAAGCAGGTGAAGACCACACTGAGTGACAGGAACACATTTGCATCAATCCAACACTAAGTTTTTTTGGTGAAAAATGAGAGTGTTTAATCATACGCAGTATGTTAAGTAAAGCCCATGGGCTACGAAGGATACCATTAGTGCTGCGACTTAATAGGTTGTTGTGTAAGAAAATGAAATAGAAGCACGAAGGGAAATGGAGTCACCTTGCGGTCAGGGGACACCCTCACTCCTGCTTTTAGGCATGGGGAAAACTAACCGGGCTAAACACAGGCACACATTGATGCATGAAGGCAAGTAGTCGTGTTGAGGCGAAAACTCTGGGATGTCTTGAAAATAGCACATAAATCTCAATTCATACACAGGGGAAACATGGAGATCAAGCGGAGAAAGTGTGATTTGGTAATCGATCTCCAATGCTAGATGGAATACTTTCAGGAGTGGAGTACTCCTCTTGCATTACTAAGTTGCTCTCCTGCCACTCACGCCACCTCAGAGAGGGAGGACATGCGAGGCGGTGGATGGGACAAACGTAACACATTTCCGTTCCCCTATTCGGTGATAATCACTAACACACGTTTGTACTCTTGTGCCATCAAAGGAGCTCTCTGCCTCTCTCTCTCTCTCCCCTTTTACTGCTCACCTCGGGTCAAGATGAATCGTACTTGTGTACTTGACTGTGGTCAATTCAACTGCGGTGCTAAAAACGGAAATTGGAAACTTCGCAAACATTGCTCTATATTGACGAGATGGCAGTACTATTTGGCAGAAGGAAAAATCAAATGTTGTTTATCGGGTCTATAGCCAGTCAGAGACTATGGGTAGGAAATACTTAGGCGATGCACGTCAATTGATGAAAGAGTTATCAGTACGAGAGTCAGAACAGAGAAAGGAAAGCTACTAAAGTCCCAAAAATCATGAAAAAGCAGGCTAATAGATATGTGCGGTATGAAAGAAAACGGTTCTGAGATTTCGCCCACATAGACCGGATCGCGTTTGCGAATCGGACAGTTGTGCTGACCATATCCAGAAAGTACCGAACTCCGTGAGCATGCGATTGAGTCACTCTTTGACCATTGATATAAGTATTTACGTTTCTAGAACAACTTACAATTAATTGGAAAAGCACCTGTAGTGGTTGGATAAAAGGAACTTCGGAAATGCAGGCTTTCTGCATGCGGAAAATCTACATTTAACCTTGTGCGGAAGCACAAATGCACACAGCATGGTGACAAGAATCAAAGCACTGACCATGAACGAAGACACTTTTTTTTCTAATGTAAAAAGAAAAAAACATGAATCCTTGCCGGTGAACGCGATTCTGGCGGCAGCTGGTACATATTTGGACACTTCCGTAGAGGAGGCGGGGTGACGCGCACACACACACACACAACTAAAGCGTGTTGGCAAAGGAAAATGAATTGAATTATGAATACACAGCAGGGAAAGCGGTTCACAGACTATCGAGCAACCAGAAATAGTTTTTGCTCTAATAATGGCTTTTTGTTTTAAAGTAGGGGGCTTTTCTAATGAAGTGTGAGTAGGCAGCTCTTGCTTGCTGCTATTATACCCTGAGGAGGTTATGGAGTCCATTGGAGTATCACCCAAATGAAATGATGGCAAATCACAAACACAGCCTCCATCACGAGAATTAGTGACGGGTGCTAGGGAATTTGTAAAAGATGATAAGCTCAATGTGTGGACTTGGAGTGACAGAGATAAAATAGGGAAGAAAGATCGTTACAAATCCGAACGAGCGAAGTATTCGACCAACGACGTGATGGCTGCAAATCCGTAACACAAGAGACTGAGGAAAATAATTCCAAGTTCATGAGCATTCATTGGTAAAAAATTAAAAAAAAATGGTGACGGGACTTATTTGATCGCATAATCATAAAATAAACCAAGATTCAGTTTAAAATAGAACACGATTATTATCACCATTAAAAAGGAAGCGAAGCCGATCTAGAGATCAGAACTCCAACTCCAAAAAGTGGCTCCTGAGAACGCGATGTAGACTACAATAAAAGGTTGTACAAAGTAAGGGTGATGGATATAGCGGGGAAAATTGAGCAAAACATCAAACCAGGATCGGAACTAATAGGCAATCTAAATGGGAGGTTACAAATTCCGTGCCTCCAGATGCCAGCCTTAGGAGCACTGACTGGAGCAGACTTCTAAGCGGAGGCGTGGAGCGCCGACTTGTGAAAGCTCAAGTACTACCTCCACAGACACTTGGAACTACGCAAAACAGGTGGGAGAGAGACACATGCAACATTGCAGAAAACTCCCTTTCTTGTGCGTACAGTAACGTCAGTGCGTAAAACAATCTGGATAAAGCACTACAGCTAAAAAGGGATCTTGTACGTTCCATCACGACCGCTATCACGTGTAACTTCTCTAATGTGCACTTGAAGTTGATAAATGTCTCCTTAAAGCTGCGCAAAATGACCCAAATGTGAATCAGCTATGTTGCAGCCATGGGCGGGAAGGAAAGGAATCTTCAAAAGCCCATAAGACCTGCACCAACTGCCAGCCAAAAGGAGAACAGACAGTGCATGTTCGCAGGAGGATCACAATGCATGCGTGCATGCATGCATAACTAGGTGTGGATTTGTTGCATAGGAAGGGTTAACAGTGCAATCGAAGGAAGATTAGGTAAAAAGATAAACTTCACCTGACCGAGGGATGCAATTGTGAGGGGTAAACAACTACACCCACAGGAGGAGGAGTATTGTGCCACACATTTTGTTTTTTCTGATCGAAGCACCAACGAAGAGAAAAGATAGAACGAGTTCGGAAAATGCATTTTCAAGCCTTAAGTGCGTGCACAATCATTTGTCCAAGCGACGACAGCTGAGGGCTCCGAGTTACAAAATGCAATGTAGGCGCTATTTGGTGCGGAGTTTAGTAATGAAGTACACACTCAATCTATTGCGTTTTTACAGTGATGAAGGTAGAGCAGCAGGCAAAGAATCGTGAAAGAGACCCACATGTTCGGCGGATTAAGCAGATGGCAAATAAATCGCAAAATTAATAAAAAGTGCACATTACTAACACCCTACGAAGGTCCTGAACACGTTACGTAGTTAAGCAGTTGATCAAAAGGGAGCTGCGTGGGAGGATGCAAAGGATACAAAGGAGAACGAGGAAGGAAATACCGAAATACTACACTGGTGATCGCACGAAATTGGTACAACGTATTCTTCGGAATTTTCAGGCATAAGTAATACACAAACAGGAGAAATAGGGACGACTTCCTTCTCGGGAGCGTAATAGTGGAAGAAGTAGAAGCAACTATCTACACTAAGGATTGAAGGATGGAATGGACTCGGAAGTCGTCCCGCGACACTTCAAACGGGGATAAAGTATGGGGAGAAGTGTTGACGTCCAGTTTTGGCAATGAGAAGGGAAAGAAATGACTTACTAATATTGGGATGATCCAAGGTCTTCATTATCCGCACTTCTCGAAAGAGCTGAAATGTAGAGGAGAACGCGCCTGAGTAGGTATTAGCATTGTGTGTCTTGAGGACCACTCCTTTAGATCTCCTTGCTGGGATAGTTTTTGGTAAAGGAATTAGGGAAGGGGGCAGGGGAGGGAGTGGCCTACTTAACGCGGAAAAAGTGAGTCAAACATGGATACAAACGCGGACACACCCGCACAAACATCAAACCACACAAAAGAAAGGAGAGGATGCGCATTTCCTCGAGTCAGCAGTAGGAATCGTGCAAATGTAATTTATCGCCCGCCACCAATGGGGCAGCCACGCAAACGCGACGGTGGCGGGGGAGGAAGGGAGGAGTTCAGACATTAACCTCGGACGCCGTCGCAAACTGCATATTTGATTGAGGGTATTTACCTAGTCAATTTTTTATCCACTTTTCGTGTTATCATTCTTCTGAGTCCGGAACTGTTTCAGTACTGTTATTAATGCCCCACCTTTTCCCATTTTTAAACTGACTCACTAAAAATCGCTTCAACTCATCAAACATGAGGTGCAATATTTTCTCTAACAGTTACTTCGTGCATGGGTTGTCGCCTTCTATTCGAAACACGGCTAGGGGTTTGACGCACTCCAAGCAAGGACTCCATAAAAGTAACTTAAATGTTCAGATCACTTTGCAGAAGCGCAGGGTGATGCATCAGGTGTTGTGAGGTGGCATGGTAAGGTTGACTAAAAGAATGACCACCAACACACAACGGGGAGAGTAGAAACCGTGGTAAAATTTGTGGTAGGTGAAAGAGAAAGGGATTTTAAAGACACTCGCTTAGATGATCGCTTTTACTCACAAAAGGGATTAACTTGAAGCCATCTACAGCACAAATGTCAATGCCCCAGTTGGAAATGAGGCTTGAGAAGGAGCAAACTGTCATGCTTGCTCATTTAATTATGCCATCAATCAAGCTCAGGTGAGAATTTACAGTATAAACGACACTAATTTCGTGGATCCTGCCCTAACTGCAAATGGATTAAGATTGTTAGGGAGATTGAAAGTTTGGAGGGGAAAGGATGCCTTTAGCAGGGACCTTGAGGGGAAGAGGGTCAATGCCTAGGGTGAATGAGAGGAAAGGTCTTAGACACGCGACGACGTTCGGTTGAACAATAGCACCAAGCCGCACCACACCTGCTTAATTATTTGAAAGCTCGTCACAAAGAGAGAATGTATTTGAGGCATTCCATTACATTTGCAGCATAAAAACAGGGTTACGCAATCGTACGATGCAGTCGCCAGCATAATTTGGTGGCGATCCGCAAGTGGAAGAGCACAGTACTCGCACGGTTTGTTCACTTAGTGCTGTATAAAAGCAACCTATTCTAGTAATGAAAAAAGTAACGACAGTTAAACGGAAAATAAAACACCAGATAACACCCCTGCAACAAACCATTTATCAAATTAGTTGGCTCCAAGGGAAAGAACGAGACTAACCTTTCGTAGGCTCGTCGGATTTAGCTGCGTCTTGTCGATGACTTTGACAGCAACCTAGGAGGGAAATAAATTAATTTCCACAGATTAGCAATAGGATACACGATTAAATGGAAAAGTTGCGCCTCTATAGGGCCATGGGATTAATAATAAGTAGGGGAGCCTTTATTGAAACTAAAAAACGTGGCTAGCATCGCTCCGAGTATCCAGGGTGGTAAAAAGAGATTCAAGTTTTGGGATTTACGATCGCTTTAAACTCAAACGGGCCATAAAAACGGCTACGCTCCTGCAAACAACGCGTAAGGAAAGTGAAGTCGGCTCGTTCCTGTGCATATAAACTACACGCACAAAAAAACAAAGCGTACCAGACATAAAAACCTTGAATTTGCCAATACGCAACATGTTCTCTAACAGATTTAAAGAACTGTTATAACTGCGAGGCAGAAATAGTCGAGACAAGCGACGATCGGAGGGATTGTAGTAGAGGTGTATGTGACATTGAAACGACGGGTGAAAAGTGGATACTGCGTAATGAGAACAAGGTGAAAAAGACAATCTTGATTATATCCCACAGTGATGGGACAACACGCACTTCAATTTAATGGGACCTCAAGGCCACAACAGTAAATTACCATGTTTGAGAAAAGCAGCAGGGAATACCTTCTTTCATATAATGCGTGACAGAGCGAAAGGGGTTAACTCGAGGCTAGAAAAAAAAGTGACGACGCAGCTTCGACTTGACAAGGCACGTGAAATGACAAAAGAGGCGAAGCGAGTCACGCAGAGTGGCCTGCGCTCTGGCGATGGACACAGGTGGGGACAGTTTTTGGCACGTTAATCTAGTTCACTGTATTTCTCCGTATCACAAGGCAGCGCCTCAGCCCTAAGACAAGATGACTACAGAAGTTGGTCGGGCTATTTATCGCTGGATAAAAGCTAAGGGAGTGACATTAGCAGCTGTTGAGTCGCTTTTTCTCATTCCGATCGAGTGATGCCACGACCTGAGTCCGCTGCATTGATGACTTCGAGGGTAGAAGGTGGGTCGACCTTAATAACGATAACAATGAAGCATAAACAAGGTGTGGAGTCACGCAGACCACTGGTCATAAAAGTCTATTAGAATGCGCGTTTGTAAGGGCACACACAAACTTCGGCTGTTTTAATATAGCAGCCACCGTTGAATTTCACTTGGAAGCCAAATAGACGGAAACACACATACACATTTCTAGTTTCTTAGAGCTGGAGTCAAGGCACACAGAAGACTGAAAAAGAGGTTATATTCAGTGTAATCATAAGAAATACAGGTTTAGTCAACATCCGAATGGCTTCTGATCGAATTGACGATTTTTTTTAATAGAGAGGACCAAAGTTCACAAGCAATTCGGCTGAGGAATGTAATGCTTTCAAAGCACAAACTAGACACAAATCTCCAAATAAGTTGGGAATTCTAGCGAGCATAGCCCTATACATAGACAGACTACCGCACCCGGAAGCTTAGTAGGAAAACAGACATCATGAGTGTGATCAAGTCACTAGCAGCAGGAGACATCACATAGGATGATGAGTCAGGGAGAACTCAAATGTGAAATAAACTGAGGAAAGGCACGAAGCCATATGAAGCAATCCATCTCGGATTGGGTACCTTCTACTATTAACATTCTTATTATAACAGCGGATACAACTACCAAAGGAGTGAACACGACGGGATGGCACACACATACACACCATTGCGTGCTCCTAGGTTGAAGCACGAATTCCGTAGGTGGAGTTGACTTGTTCATGCATACACAACATAAAACACACTACTGTCACACTACTCGCATGCCGTGTGTATGAGATCAATGCTTAAGTTCTGAGGGGTGTGAGCCGTGTGAGCTGGTGCTCGCAGAATTCCTCCGGAGCTTACTCATGGCAAGGAAAAAGTGGTTGAGGTAAACTCCATCAAAACCATTTTGCATTAAACGATAGGCCATGCTTTTCTTCCTTGCATCACTGGGATCCTTAAGGTTCAAGTGTAGATTTCCTAACAAAGAAAGAAAAAAGCAAAACCGCGGGGAAGGGCCAAAACGTGAAGGATGTCGGCGTTAACCTTTTTTTTCCAAAGTAGAAATAAATTTGATCGACGTTCGGTGTGCCTACCTGTGAACAGGCAATAGGAACGATGCACAGGATTTTTGCTTCCCTAATGTTCCCCACTTTTCACACTTTGCTGGCGTTGGACTTCACCACCTGCCTTGGCTAAGCCCTCCACAGGAATTACTATTTTTAAGATCAGATAACATTCTTGGGGCGTTGGATTTTTGTCGGCAGTTATTCATACCTTTGATAACGTGAAGGAACCCAGGCCCGGCATTAGTTTCCCCACAGTGCCTCTACTACGAATTATTCCCGTAGCCATAATCGTTTGAAATACCTTCCCTTGACGTGAAAAAAGAGATTCAAATTGAGTCCTATTGAAAGTATGCGGAAAGAAATTTAAACAATGGTTTGGAAATTGAAATAACCGTGGTAAGTTTCGGTGTTGTGAAAAAGGGGCACTTTGGCTAACAGGAGCCAATGCAGCAGTTTTTTTCGAGTACTTTGTTAAGCAATTTGATAGGGCCACGGTTACTTTGTTGAGTGCATTCCTTAGGATTTAGGAACATTGGAACCTACTTACAAACAATAAAAGGGTGGACCTAAACACCTGCCTCGAGCCCATTCATTTAAAAAATGACAGCGGAGTTCGGAGTCGCATAAATGAATCCATTCCTACACACCTACAAGTGGTTACTGCTTTACTTGCTTCACTCGAGCATATAATTTTAAGGCAAGATACAAATAAAATGGGGACAAGGAAATCAGCTAATAGAGGCGCTACGACCTTGGAAGACTTCAACGAACACCGAGGAGATAAAAGGAAAAGAGAAACCCGAAATGTTTTACATTTAATTAGTGCAACATTGGGATGTGGTATAGCTCGTGATTTGATAAATGATTCAGAACGGGTCGTCAAGACAGAATGACTTGCCAATAAGTAGACAACCTGAAGTCGGCGTAAACAAATATCAATCAGAAGAGACAGTTAGATCACTGGTAATGAAGTACAAAGGCACCAAAATACCCTACCTCATATCGCGTAAAAATACAAGGCACCGAAGCGCAATGAGTAAACATTCGAGCTGACAAATAAGCAGAGTGGGGCTGGGATTGTTTCGTGAACACAAAATATGCAAGAATTGAGTAGAAAAGTGTCCTTAAACCATCACAAAAAGCAAGGCTCATAAAATTGCGTAAAAAGTTGGAGAAAGCGCAGATTAGTCTTTACTTTCAAAAGCAAAATTGCTCATTTATGAAAGGCCCGGAACTTCGGATGATGATAATACATATGCATATGGTGCAACAGTTTAATCATTCCCAATATGATACTTATGAGGACTTTGAACCGAAGTGAAACTTCACAAAGGCTTGCTTATTAACGTTCGCTCATGGGCTTTGAAAATTGCCGCAATGTCTGTTGATATTGCGTAGTAATTCTTGCCCACCATCACCTGCCCCAAGCTTCTACAGAAGTTTGCATACAGTAAACCCCTGCTCAAACTGAACCAAACCTGCACTTGATCTCAGAACAGATGACCGGGTGGCATAAAAGGCGAAAGCAAGGGTAGGGACGACTGCGCGTAGAAACTTTGGCATGTAAAAGCACATAGGTACGTTGTTACGCCTGCTTACTAGTTATCATCATTCTCCCCTCCAAAACCCCAATTCTTGAACAAATACCAACCTGGGACAGTCGTTAGAGGCTACTGGTCTACCTGCAAAACAGAGGAACGCTCACCTCCATGCCCGTTGTCACATGTTGGGCCAGCTTGACCTTTGCGAAGTTGCCTTTACCGATGGTGCGGATCAGGCTATACTTTCCCACATGTGGGCGTTCCTTCCAGTTGTTGCTGCTGCTACTACTACTGGCGGTGGTAGCGACAGATCCACTCCCCATGAGCTTACTGGAAACACAGCCGTAGCCACCGGTCTCACTAGCCGCCTTATGCGGAGCCAGTTGCTGCTGCTGTTGCTGCTGTCGGAAATAATACTGGGCGTGAGAGAAGTCGGGAGGGGGGTTCTGGGAAGAGATCCTGTAAGCTGTGCCACCACCACCGCCTCGTCTTTGAGCTAGGTGGGGCAGTCGTGCTGCGGCCACGGTTGAAGCAGGTGCACCCGTGCTGGAAGGAGGTGGCCAGCAATAGAAGCTTCCAGTGTTGTTATTGGCCTGTTGGGGGTTCGGAGACTGCATCAAGGAGTGGGACATTATATCCGACAGAGCACCATTATTGGTAGTGCTGGGATTGGCGGTGTTGTTGGCCACAGCGCCAGCGGTGCTATTGCCACCGTTATTGTTGTTGAGGTATGCGGGTTTCTGTTGGGGAGGCCCGGAAGCGTAAGCTGGCGGAGTATAGAGCATCGCAGTGGGCGACTGAGGCTGTCCTGGCAAGAGCATGGCACTCGTGGCGTCGGAATCGGGTGCGACCACCACGGGGGGATTTGAGGGCGAAGCAGACGAGTAGGGATACATAAGAGAACCTGGTTTTGGATTCTCCAATAAAAGCATTACACCATGCCCGGATTTGAGGTCGGAGAGTGGCAGCAACGCTTCGAAACTGCTGATTCAAATTGTGCCTATCTATAAAACCATAGAACATTACATGTAAAACACCTGGCATCAAATGATCTAATTAGGAAGAGAAATGGAAGGGACTAAATACCATCGTTAATAATTCCGCTTAGGCGGACCGATTAAACAAGAACTACGCAGTTGGAACATTCATGCATGTATAAATTAATGCACATTAGGAAAAACAACTATTTTACTCATTTAAATGTTCCCTTTTCAGATAAAGCCCACCTTAGAAAAGTCCACGAGTGAAATATTGATGAAAAGCTACACAATGAACTTAAAAACTAAGAAACCTTTATACCGATTAAATAAAACACAAGTCTTTTGTCAGTGGTAGTTAAGGCTTAAATGTCAGATCTGGCCAACTCAGGAGACATGTAGAAAAACCCCTAAAAAACTTTGAAATGCGGGAATCTAAATTAAGCAAAAAAAATACATCAACTTCACATCAAACGAAGGTTAAGATAAACTACTTCCTTTTTGGCGAACAGCAACAACTAATGTTAGAGCACTTCAAATAAACCTAATAAAAACCAAGTTAGTTTGCACATAGATACATCGAAAGCAATTCTCAAAGCCAAATGCATTAGAATGGAAGACACGCGGAAAAAAAGGACAGCGACAGGATGCTAAAGTCACATTCAAAGCAAAAATGCTGATACTGGACTAAAAGATAAAGCTAGGAGTCAAAATTTAGAAAACGTGCGGGTCTAAACACCCAGAAGAAGATGAGTGATTCAAGAAAAGCGATTTATCGAGGAAATACCTTAACGTATTTACTGAAGTTACCGAAACACAAATTTTCAAGAAAAATTGCTAAGCACAATAAAAAGAGACAAACGAACATACAGAAAACGCAGTTATAATGAGATATGACGATTCGCAACACATGGTATCACTGTCACAAGCACAAAAAGGTAAACAAATCACAAAAAACAATCCATTAAGAGTCAGGCAAAGAACGTTTTAGTAAGTTCACCAAGTACGCTTTCTTGGAAAGTCCACCAAAGTTTGGCGAGAAAATGTAGGAATTGAGCACAAGGAACTACAGTATCACAAGGAAAAATGCAATTTGACGACATCACACGTAAGGCGCTTAATCTTTAGAGGCCAAACAGGTTTAGCAAAGGACAAAAAAAGTTATATTAGGTAGAATCACCTTGATAGCACTAAGAACATGTAAAATCAAAGTTACTGCAGGCCGTTCAACGCAAAACAAAGGAACACCAAATGCGCTTACTAACAAAACTTCAAAGCAAAAAGGCCTTGAGGGCACGCAACTTCATTGTGGATCTAGTTAATTAAAAAACCAAACATACGCAAGGATATATTTCTTTATAGAGATCCGCAACAAGACCACCTAAAAAATTTACATTTATCTTAATAATGCATTTTAAAAACGCGAATATGGATTCGGATAGCCGGACTCCCAGTTTTAAAATAAGAATAAATATAAGTCTTTAAACTTTGCATTACAATGT
Organism: Taenia solium; assembly: GCA_001870725.1. Classification (NCBI taxonomy): domain Eukaryota; kingdom Metazoa; phylum Platyhelminthes; class Cestoda; order Cyclophyllidea; family Taeniidae; genus Taenia; species Taenia solium. The sequence goes on from MIEF01006596.1 coordinate 314,761, forward strand.
AGATATATGTAGCGCACATACGACTGTTGCACCGAAAAAGGCAAAAGGTGGCGCATCTAGGACCATCACCACCACCATTTGCGACTAAACTCTGTTCGCTCTTTCTCTGCAGCGTGCGGTTTATTCAAAAAAGTTTGCCTTTAAAACCATCTGGCCGAATATTGACAAAATCATTATCATTGTTTCGTTATTATTCGATTTTTGTCTGCTATCTGATTTTTTTAAGGAACCCCAAAAAAATTTAAAGCGCAATATAATCGCTCGATTTGTACATATTTGAGCATATTCTTGAGTTAAGACAAAAGTTTTTAAGAAACTGGAAAGTCCCTTTAGCGTCTCGAAGCTTCCTTAAGAGTAAAGAGAGGCATAATAATAGGGTAGAATGTATTTTCAATGAATAGAGGAAATAGGGATGCTGGAATATCTGGGAGGCCAGCCCCGCCCGGCCAGGGCAATAAGACCATCCAAGTGACCAAATCCAAAAAACACCCGTCAAAACAAAAGACAATGTAATGCTTTGTTAGTTCGGACTGCCGGTTGCAGTCACTTGGGTGGCCATAATGTACTAGCTGGTTGGTCGGCCTCCTGGCCGCGCCAATAGCTCCCAAGCCCTCTGTTTCCAGAATACATATTCTGCCCTAGTACTATGCCTTCTTGTTTCTTAATGGAAGCCTCGGGACGCTACATTGGTGGAAGCGGAAAGCGGACCCGACTTTGATGGATTTTATCCTGCCCCATACCGCTTCTGGCAAACTTTGGCGGTGTCAAAGAAGTGCATGTACTACGGATGGGAGAACCTCTGACATCCCATAACAGAAGGGCTGAGATCGATGTCCATCTTCGGCTTCTCCCTCGCCCTCGTGTTGTACAAGGAAGCTATTAACAACTGAAGCGACACTAGCCGTGAACTGCAAGTCCAGTGCAACTGTCAAGAGGGATCAGCGACATTGTGGTCAAGCATCCTCCGCAAGCCCTCTCTCCTGTTTTTGGGCGACTCGCCTCCCTTCGCCGAAATGCGTATATACAGATGTAGAATATGCGGGACGCCATTCGACAACGTCGCTTTATGCTTTGCACACTTGGGTCGCGTGCATCTCGTGCCTACGAGACCCGATTGCCCCATTTGTTCAGGGTTCTACGATACCCTCGCGTTTCTTTTACGGCATCGAAGAAGCCTAGAATCACAACGTGTGTTGTGTGTATCCATCCGTTCAAAAACTTGGATTCGTACCTCTATCTTTCATTGGGACACCTTATCGTGGGAGAGGAGGACTAAGAAATGCGCATCTGCTGCACCGAGTGCTACGCGGAATTGATGGCACTACGAGAAGACATGCGCTCGAATCTCGATGGCTGGCACGGTTAGCTCGTTGATGCTTCTCACAGCTTTGGTTAGGTTGTGATGGCTGACGCAGGAGGCTGACTGAGGGGAGCGTCGGGAACGACGCTCGAAAGAAGAGATGGGCTGTGTAATACTTTATTTGTTCGAACTGCCGGTTTCGGTCACTTGGGTGGCCATATTTCCCTAGCAGGTTGGCTGGCCTCCAGGCCGTGCCAACTGCCCCCAAGCTCTCTGTTCTCAGAACATATGCATCCTACCCTAGTACCATGCCTTCTTTTGTCTTAAAGGAAGTATTTGGCCGCGACAAACGCATCACTCTGTTAACTTTGATCGTCGGTATTTTTAAGTTGCTTGTTAGGTTTGTTTAGTTTGTTTGTAAACTTTAGCAATTAATATGTGGTACCGCGAGTCCTCTTTGTCTACGACAGAAAGCATAATTATAGTTTTACGAGATCTGTAAAATTGAAAAAGAAGGAATAATGCATGCGCAAGATACATGTGTTCGACTAAAAGATTGGGCTGATGTTGCTGTCATGGCGCAGAGGCTGGTCCACCTCTTAAAGGGAATGTGGCCATGTTAGTGGCCGTAACCGCAACCAGCAGTCAAACAGACCAGGTGCTACAATTATATTTGAGTGGAGAGTCTTGGGGCTACTTACACGGCCCATAGGTTATTTCATCCAGAGGGGGCAATACAGGCTACCAAGCTATTGGATTTGGTGCTGCAAACCAAACAAACAAAAAGACATCTTATAGGAAGCCTCTAAATGAAAACTTTTTCTCGCTTGCGGCTCCAGCTACCTTGCAGTTTTGACAGTCTTCTTTTAGCTCTTTAATGATAGTTGGCTGTTTTTTAGGAACTGGTAATTGATTTATAGTGCTAGTGTTTACCGCGAAGTTTTCGATTTTATGTGGCGTGTGCCGTTTCGCAGCGCCTTTCTGCAACGGGGTTAATTTTTCCAAAATGAAGGATTTTTACAGACCTCCAGATGTACCGAGAATGATGTAAATCAATTAGCAGTAGTTTTAATGTCTGATTTAGCAAAAGTATTCGTTTTCACTTGGCTACAGAATCGGATGTTGAACGCCTTGCGCATGTTCCTATTTTGAAATATCTTCTTTACTTGGAGACCGAGGGTAGCAGAAGATGCCTTGATTACGGTCTTCTTGATCCCAAGCTTGGTGCCACAAAACGTAATGAGCTATGTGATACTTGTGGGTTGGACCACCAGACTTGTATTGGACATTGGGGATACATTGATCTCCCTACGCCTGTGTTTCATGTTGGTTATCTTTGGCATATAGTAAAGATCTTACAATGTATTTGCAAGGTGAGTCGAGCTTTAGAGGCATACTATTTTAGAATTGCTCGCGTGTCTTGTTATCCGATCAAGCTAAGAGCCGCTATCTGCCTATTTGTTCTAATTCGAACCTGGAGTACATACAGAAGAAAATGTTGCGGAAAGCTTTGCACAAACTGGCTAGCCGAACAACGATTTGTCCTCATTGCAACGCTGTCAATGGTGTGCCTAAGTTTTCGTAGTCATTTTCTAGGCACCGTTAAGAAAGGAAGTGGTTTATCGTATATCGTTCATGATACATCGAAAAATCTTGCTAGAAAAGTAGACAAGCAATTGGCAAAGTATGCAAGTGGGGGCGATGCAAATCCAGAAATTTGTAACTTGGCTCGGAAGTGTGTGGTACGTTTAATTATGAAACTCCTTAACGATTGGAATATTTTCACAATTACAGGTGGCAATAAGACCGTCACGTGTCTTAGATCTTTTTTCAAAGATCTCAACTCAAGACCTTCCATTGCTTTTGATGCCTTTTGACTCCGAGTGGTTTTCTCACCCCCGAAATCTAATAATTGAACGCATTCCTGTTTCTCCAAGTGCTCTCAGACCTTCAGTCATTTCTGAGGTGAAAAATGGGACGTAAGTATTCTAAGGTTTTGTAACTGTGCATATGCATTAGTGAGATTGTAGTAGTTGTTTGAATGTTTAGAAATGAAGACGATTTGACTCAGATGTATCAGTGGATATTAGCTCAGGCGGCGACACTGGAGGAGGACCTGTCAGAGCCAGATTGGATAGCCTCTTTCGACAATCTTCATTCGGAAATCGCCCGTCTTATCAACTCTCAACATTCTGGGCTGCCACTTGTCCATGAGCACAAATTTATGCGGGGTCTGCTACAACGCTTGTCTGGCAAACACGGTCGCTTCCGTGGTAATCTGTTGGGTAAGAGAACAAATTTTACCGCTCGCACGGTTATCTCTCCGGATCCCAATCTTCGCATCGATGAGGTCGGCTATTTATTTACCACCAAGGCCATGTGAACGTAAGCGTGTGTCTACTCCTGTTTTATCTCCCACCTAATTTCAGGTTTGCATCCCAGACCACTGTGCAAAGCTTCTTACCTATCCGGAGCGCGTCACTCAATTCAATTTGGAGTTTCTTCGAGCACTTGTACTGAATGGTCCCTATAAACATCCGGGCGCCCTTTTCGTCAGATATAAGGCCTACAACAGTAAATCAGACCAGTCAGCAAAGGAGCCTGATGTTGTGAAAAAATTTTTGGCCAGTCTCAAGGTTCGCGAAAGTGTGGCCAAGACTCTCCGTATCGGAGATATTGTCGACCGACATCTCATTGATGGTGACATTGTTCTCTTCAATCGCCAACCCTCTCTCCATCGCGTATCGATGCAGGCTTTTAAGGTGTGTCGCATAAATGCCACTACTGGTCTTATTATTTTCTTGATATGAATTAATTTATTCCAGTAGTAAGAGTAGGGTAGTAATTTCTCATTAAATTCTTGTTTTCTCTGACCCCTTGTAAAAGAAATTGATTGTTAAATAGGTTGTTGTGATGGGTAACAGAACGTTCCGTTTCAACCCGTGTTGTTGTCCACCTTTCAACGCTGATTTTGATGGTGATGAAATGAACGTCCATCTACCGCAGACTGAGGAAGCTCGTGCCGAAGCTAAGCACCTTATGCTTGTAAGTCAATTTACTTGAAACTTGTTTTACAGGTGTTTTGGTTGAGCTCAATAAAATTTTGCGTTTCTCTTGTAAGTATTCTTGAGAGAAGGATCCACTTTTCAAATTTGATATGAAATCAATAAGAAGTTTCATATTTAACGAGGGTCTGCCGTTTCATTGGCGATCCACTTCATCGTGATCGCTGTGGTGCACTTATATCGTTTTACTTTAGTCCCTTCGGAACATAGCCAGTCCAAAGAATGGCGAACCGCTGATATCTCCCATACAGGATCTGATCACAGCAACTCATATGCTCACTTTGAAGGACGTCTTTTTCACCTTTGATCAGGCTTGTCAGTTGACCTGCCAGCTCGTGGCGGGCTCGCAAATTGGTAGTGAAATCCAGTTGCCAACACCAGCCATTCTCTGGGTGCGTTCAGGACTGTGAAACTGGCGATGTATGGTCTATTCTTAATTTCTGTTTGATATATTTCTTAGCCCGTGAAATTGTGGACAGGAAAGCAAATTTTCAGTCTGGTTATATCACCCCATCCCTCCAATGAGGTTAAAATAAACCTCCGTGTACCAACGAAGTCGATCTACTCGAATAGACAGGAGGAACTCTGTCCTAACGATGGGTGTGAGTGAACACTACTGTTAATTTGTGCTTTGCGATAGGTGTTTACACTCAATTTATAAAGTCGCGTTGCTTTCCCAAACGATTCCATACATGGGATGCCTAAAAAGAGTTTGTTCAACTCCCAACTACTCGCTGTTGTGTCGTGATTTTTTTGAATGTGGACGGGCAGATTATGGTGTGCGAATCATTCGCATGAGAAGCTTGTAATTGTAAGAAGTCAGGGTCTATGACATCTGGAATTTTTCGTTACAGTCGTGGTAATAGACAACAGTGAGTTGTTGGCGGGGTGCATGGACAAGAAACTGTTGGGCAGTGGGAGTAAGTCGAGCATCTTCTACTCCATCCTCCGTGACTTTGGTGGGGAGGCCTGCGCAGACGCAATGTGGCGTCTCTCGCGTATCAGCCTCTTCTACCTCTCCCACCGCGGCTTCTCCATCGGTATTGAGGAGGTTACACCTGACGCCAAACTCGTAGCTGCTAAGCAGAAACTCATCAGTCAAGGGTGAGGATCGTTTAATTGTGGTTGGAGATTATTCCCTCTGGCTCGCATTGTGCTTTATTTTTTTTCCGTTAAAGTTTTGCGAAGTGTGACCACTATATTCACCAGTACGAGACTAACACACTCTCCTGCAATCCCGGGTGCAGTACGGAGGAGACACTGGAGGTGAGTTAATTTAAGGATTGTATTGTGAAAGCAGAAATGGTGATCAAAATTATGAATGCGTTTACCATTTAGTTAAAGAGTTCGCCTTCAATTATTTCGAAACCTAGTACTGCTCTTGTGTCTTCCTGTTTGGTGTCACGGTAGTGGGATTCTCGCAGTAAACCCCATTTCGTCTAATTTTGAAATTACCTTAATGCCGTAATTCATTTTGGCCGTTTTTTTCGATCTGAGAACTACTTTTGAAAGCTGAATTTTTCCCCTTTTTACTTATAAGTGGTCATTATAGGTCTTTACATTGCGACCACGGAGTTCTCTCTTTACTGTTGCCGTTGTTTCTGGCGTCCAGTTCCGTATTCTCAGAACTGGAAGTGTGTAATGACGCTGATCAATCGCCACTTAAAACCGACAGGCGAACATAAGCCAGGAGTTGTCCAATATTCGCGACGAGGCGGGTTCTGCATGTAAGCGCACCCTGCATCCCTCCAACTCACCATTGGTGATGGCGCAGTCGGGCTCGAAGGGCTCCTTCCTCAACATCTCCCAGATGATTGCCTGTGTAGGCCAGCAGATCATCGGAGGTCGACGCATTCCCGATTGCCTCAACGGGACGCGCAGTCTCGTTCACTTCCTTCCGGGCTCGCGCACTCCCGCCGCCAAGGGCTTTGTGAGCAATAGCTTTTACTCTGGTCTCACACCCTACGAGTTCTTCTTTCACGCCATGAGCGGTCGTGAGGGTCTTACCGACACTGCTGTCAAAACCGCCGATACTGGATACATGCAGCGACGTCTCGTCAAGGTAGGCCACGTCCCTTTTTCTTCATGGAAGCACTCCCTTCTCCGTTATTTTTCTGTTCCAATCGATCATGAATAATTCGTAGCGCACTCATCCATAGACTGTTGCAGCACTGTTTAGGTTAGGAATCAGATTAGGGACTTAGCGACCATCTTGCTGCGAATTTTTTTGAGTGATTAACTCATCAAGCCATCCCTGGGTACCTCATTAGACAAAGGCATCCAAAATTACCCTCGGTCAAATTCATATGAATGGGCGCTATTACTGATGAGAGCGTAGGTAGAAAAAGAGCCGACTGTGTGTAAGCATGAAGGATTTATTTTAAAATTTGCTCCTATTTCGGAATCATACCTAAGACATATTCGAAAATATTTCATTATAGCATAATTTGGATGAACTGAAAGCCAGCAAGGAACGGGTACTAGGTTGAAATTTAAGTGCCCTAACGTCTCACCCTTTTGTTTCTGAAATATCCTTTACAAAAGAGGTTTTAGCACAACCGCATTGGTTGTGTGACTTTTACCCGCGGTATTTGGACTTTCATTTTATTAACTTCAACATTGGTTACTAGGAAACTGATCCCCCTCTTACTTACTTAGCTTGAAATAAATGTTTTCCCTTGAAATTTCGCGCATCATTAATGACTTCGGTTCAAATGATCTCATTATTTTGATATTCACTTAAAATTGTCAATGCACTATATTCACGGTATGGATCATTATAAGAGTTCTGTCGACTGTTCTTGTGTGCTGAGGGATGCGTGCCATCGTCAATATCCACTTCATATCTCTTATGTTTTCTCCCTCATCCTTCGCTCTAGTTCCTCGAGGACCTGACAGTGACCTACGATGGAACAGTGCGTGACAGTCGTGGTGACATTGTTCAGTTTCGCTACGGCTCAGATGGACTGGATCCTGGGGAAATGGAAGTCGAAAACTTCCCCGCTGATCTGAAACGCGAGTTGGCTAACATCAAGGTAAATAACTTTGCTTTTAAAGAACACAGCATTTCACTTCATTTTGAATTGGTATTGCACGGCGAGCTGGGGATCAGTCAATCCATTTCTGATTCGTGATGAGTAGGCGCATTGACATTCGTTGGGAAGCCGTCCACTGCATTTAGTAAAATATTTTTTTACACTTCATCAGGGCATTTCACCATGCCGTTCAGAGCCCTCAATGACCGCTAGCGAGGTAGAAATTGCCATAAATGCCGCTCTTAATCTCCCTGCCTTCAAAAACGTCGACGAAGCTCTGCCTACCTACATCAAGTGAGTTTGATCCCAACACTTAGTTGGCCACATTTAACTGGACTTGTGCCACAAATACCTGTTGATCAAACAACTCTGCTTGCTTACTTGGTACAGGATGTTTTTCACGAAGGATGTCCTCCCCCAAATGCGATCGGCGCGAGGCGTGAGGATGGCAGAGGTGACGGAGGGTGTGGAAGCCGAGCCGCATCGTCTTACACGTACCCAACTACGCCTCTTTCTGATGCGTGTGAAGAAGAAGTTTGAGAGGGCTTTCATTGAACCAGGTACTGCGGTGGGTGCTCTCTGCGGCCAGTCCATCGGTGAACCCGCTACTCAGATGACTCTCAAGACCTTCCACTTTGCCGGTGTCGCTAGCATGAACATTACGCAGGTGAGGAGTACTTGTGTACCACCGCGATAACAGAATGAATTTCATTCTTCCTTGGTGAGCTACTTTGCCTTCTATTTTGCCTCGAAGGGTGTACCACGAATGCGGGAGATAGTGAACGCAGTGGCGAACATCCATACCCCGCTGTTGAGCGTGACAATAACAGATCCTACCTCGGCGAGCCTGGCGCGTCGTGTGAAGCTGTTGATAGAGCCAACACGATTGGCTGACATAGCGCTTCGCCTGCGCCAGTGCCTCTCGCCCGACGAGGTATGTGTACGTGTGGAGTTGGATGTCAAACGGATGGCGCGTCGTGAAATCACCGCGGTGCAGGTGGCGAACGCGGTGCGCAACGCCAGCTGGACCACAAGACGACTCAAGCTTTCCCGTGTCACCTTCTCCGACACTCATCTGACCATCTATCCCGCCGATATGAATCGTCTGGAACTCCTCGTTCAGATGCTCGAGGTCGTTGTTGTCAAAGGCATCCCTGGCGTTTCTCGGGTAGTGATTCAGGAGGACAAGGACGGCAGACACAACATTTTCGTGGAAGGTGCGAAACTGAGAGAGGTAAGGTATTTTGCTTAAGGGAGGTTTTAAAATATTTGTTCCTCTCCTCTCACTGCGTCAATTGCTACAAAGGTAATGTGTGTGCCAGGAGTGGTACCAGAGGCGACGCGAAGCAACAATATTCTCGAGGTGGAGCGCTGTCTGGGCGTGGAGGCGGCGCGTCGCGTGGTCATGGACGAACTCATTGCGGTTATGCAGGGACACGGCGTCGAGGTTAACATCCGCCATGTAATGCTCCTTGCCGATCTCATGGCCAATAGGGTGGGTCTCACCTTTTTTGCTTAATTCATTATTGAACAAATTATTTTAAAACCTGAAGAACATTTACACCTCTCAGATTCTTTCTCAATGGAATATCACTATATGTGCTTGTTATTCATCTCCTATCCATACAGGTGCGCAAAAAACTCTAAATCTTTAACAAAATTGATGTTACAAATGTCATAGTGCATCAGTCATGAAACTTTCCATACGATGATGGGTCCGTTTGAGTTCACCAACTGCATTTATGGCAGTAAACTGGATTTCCTGCATTACATTTTAGGGCGAAATCTACGGATATCAGCGTAGCGGCATGGCAAAAGCGAAGAACAGTGTGCTGTGTCTTGCTTCAGTGGGTTTTGATCATCCTTTTCGTTTTTTGGGCTTAAAAAACCTGAACTGGTCCTAGTTTCCCTTTAGTTCGAACGGACCGGCGACCACCTCTTTGAGGCTGCGTATCATGCCCAAGATGACGTATTAGCAGGTAATTAATTGTCGCTCAGGTATTTTTGGCATAGTCTGTGTCAGAAGCCCAATTTCGCGTTTTTGCTTTAAAGTGATGTTGGTAATGATGCTTCCTTACCCCCTATAGGCGTGACTGAGAGCATTATCGTTGGCAATCCTACGCGAATTGGAACGGGAACGTTTGATCTTCTCGGGAAATGATATCCTTTTCAATCTCTACTGCCTATAGCTGACATTTAGACTTTACAGAGTACTTAATGCCCCAAGCTAGTAGGTGTTGTTCAGATTTTGTTCCAATTTTTTTCTAAGTTAGAGCAAAAGGTGTTCCCAGTAGTAAGGCGATGACGCGATTACGAATTTTCGGTCAAAACTACACCACCATAGGTTGTCGCTGTTGTTGCTCTCGAGTCTTGTAATGGCGAACATTGTTCCTCGTACATTGTTCCTTGACTGATTTATGTCTTCCACGTGGCAGCCGAAGGTTGATCAGGATACCAAGTCAACACTGTTGGACGAAGTCTAAAATGATGTTGGAGAACTATCGAATGTACATTATGCTGTAATTTATTAATATTTATCATGACAACCATCTTAGCAATCTGCGACCTCTAGTATAAGAGTTCCTGATTAGCACTGGGTGGGTTTTGGCTTTTTTTTGGGGGGAGGGGGAGAGGCGGGTGTGCGCTGCCTCTTCGAGGCTTTTCTCCCGGTCAAATCGGTCTGAGGCTGCCGTGGAGTCAAGACCTCTTCAGGGTTTTGAGGGATTCGGCAATATGCAGATGCTGGGCGGTTGAGAAGCAGGTGCGGAGACAGATTGTCGATTACCTAAGCCGAGTGAATCTACAGTCGCAATCAGTTGCTGACTTGTGGTTGTCAAAAGTCTCTTGGGTAACACGCTTCAGTGGTAAAACAAAACAGCGCATAAGCATTCAATACAAGTTATTTTTCAACGACAGACAAACAATCAGCTAAAAAATGTGAATTAACGGGACGAAATCTGAACACACAAAGTGTTTTGCTCCAGATCACCCCTGCGAAAATAGCAATTAAAATAGTTATTCGATGAACCTGATCCTTAACATTGACGTTAAGCAATTCAATCTTTGTAAAAGCTCAGGACATTTCAAAGCGTCCTTAGGCATTGAAAACCATGTGATTTTATTCATAAATTTTTGAAACTAATCACCACTTCCATATAAAGCTGTATTTTTTATGAAATAGAACCATTTGTATGCATTCCTGCGGCAAAGCTGGTTGGTTTTACGTTTTGGCGCTATTATTGCAGTTGTAAGGCTTCGGGGGATTCTTCGTTTTCGCGTGGATTTTTGTAGCCTGGCGATGAAGCGGGAGTTGGCCGACGGAAAATTGCTGGATTTTGGCGAGCTTACACCTGTATTTTGGTCTCTTGTATTCGCGGGTACGTACTCCCAGCAGTCGATGCGAATGGTAAACTTATTCATAATTCTTTTTGGCCTGAGGCATATATGGTCTCAATTTCCATTGTTTTGCGAGTTCATTGTGCTCTAAATCTGACCAACACTGCTTTATGCCCATCTAACTACCTGGTCCTATTGTCCTTTTAAAGTTTATCGTTGGCTCTCGTTTTTCATGTCCCTCAGTTTTCATTGTTCATGATCTTTAAAGGTGATGCTCAGCACAATAATCTTAACTGCAGATCTATTTCTGATATTTTATGATTAATCTATTAGGTTTCAAGCATGTTAACATAAACCACTTAAGTTGCGCATTAGTTTTTTCACAATTGGCTCGTATATTCTGATATTTAACACTTGCTACTCTTTTAAGGTGGTCTGTTCATCGTTACTGTCATCGGAATTTCCTGCGTATCTTGCTATCTTTGTACAAAGCGGAAAATACGACAGCGCAGGCCATTCCCGAGCGCCCAACCTCCTGATGGTTCGTCCCCTGGATATGTTTTGTTTATTTTCATGATTTGGTTTAGCGTATTCGTGAAAGTACCATTTATGACAAATGCAAATTTGTAGTTTGACTCGTTCATTCGTCCAAAGGTACTGTTGCATCCCACACGTAGTCCTCTCGTTAGACTTTAACACCATGTTATTCGCGTATTTGGTTACTTAGATTACTAGGACTCATGTAGCTTGCAATCTAGCCGATGCCATTTAACATGATTCTCACATATATGGAAACTCTGGGGGCTCCTACAGCTTCACAAATTCAATGTGGCGTAAGATCAGCTTTCCTACTTTTGTCCAAATATTTTTGCGTTTTGGTTAAATGATGCTTATTTATCCTTCACAAGCATGAGTTTGCTCACTCTCTTGTGTACTTTATTGCGTATGCTGATGTTTTAGTAAAGTTTTGTGCTTTATCAAGTTTTGAGACATCTTTCGCATCAGCAAGGATACTTTGTGATAAACAGGTCGTTTGCTTGCTCGTTGGATTTTTTTTGTGACCTCTTATAAAATTTTAATAATTTTTTTAAACTGATCTCAAAAAATCAGAGTAATGAATCATTCTATGAGGCGCAAAATCGTACATACCTACGAGTGTTGGATTTCTAGGTTTTCGATTGTCTGAGTGCATGGGCTGCTTGGCGTTTAATTTTCTGGTTTGGGCTATGCGTGGAAATGCTTGCGCGGAACTGTGGAGTGATTTGTAGGTGTGCTGTTTTCTGGCGGATTTATGAGGTCGTTCCTGCTTCATAAGTGTGGGCTTCGACTCGTGAGAATTCGCTGCATCGTGTCTACGATTGCAAATGAATGCAGTTAGTCACGAAAGTTTCTGCTAAAGTTACATTAGGATAAGCCGTCGAGTGGGAACTTGCCATTATTAATTACCGGGACCACGAATTAATAAATTTCTGTTCGTGATTCCTTATTCACCTGTGCTCTTGATCTTGTGGACCATTTCTGTGAAAATCTAATCCAATTTAATTACTAATTATTCTCTTAAAATACATGAGTGAAAAACTATTTGTTTACTGACAGCCAAGCCTTTCCATTTAAATTTGTATGCTTATTTGATCGAAGCTTCAAGTGGACTGTTTTTATCGTACACGTGAAATTGGATGATTTTTGCTATCCATCTACATTAGCGTCTTGTAGTATGCTCTGTGCCACTTTAAATTGTGTGAGCGTACAAATGGTAATGAGCCACTAGTTAGAGGCTAAACTCTCACCTATGTGTCTTCTGGTAAATACAAACACGTTAAGTTTATGACCTTTTTTGTGTTGGAAACATTTGTCCGTTTCATCAGACACCACTGTTTATCTGTAAAATGGAACGCACAATAACATTTTTTGCTTTTATGATGTGGGCATTTGCACATGCGACAAATTGTCGACTTAACACGTTCTTATTACGGTAGTGTATCTTAGCAGTAATAGCAAAAGTCAAATTTTCGTTGAGTTTTCCAAGTATAGGAGACACACGTTATTTGCTTAGTCCTATGCTTCTACGTTCTTAATCCTTAACAAACTCATGGAGGGATTGTCAACTTTTTGCATGCATTTTTCACAAAATTTCCCAAAATTGGGTAGCCACTAATGGCTACTAGGCAATTTGCTTCTAGGAACTTTCGCCACCCTCTGGTTTATTTGATTTACAAAAGAATTAGCCCTAGTAACTACCCCACCACTTAGGAGCTATTTACAATCTCATCCACTTTCTAACCTATTTACTATTAAAGATTTCGATTTAACGTGAATCAAGCTTGTCTTATAGATGTTGGAGTATCGTCGTTTCTCCTTCGACCACCGCCCACAAATCCAGACTATGCGCCAACACCACGGATTCAGCGGTCTTCCACCTCTTCCCGCTTCCAACACCAGCACCCTCCTACGGAGCCAACTCTCCCGCCCTCCGACTCTGCTCCGCCCTGTAAGTTGCGGCATTCTCTTTATCGCTCCCTGTCTTGTCGCTGTGTGCACGTTATGTAGCTGGAGCAAAACTGTTTTGATAGTGAGCTTTCCTTTCTTGTAACCGGGTCTTTTGAGTCTAAACAACTAATCCGCTTTTTGTCTACTTTGTATTTTCATGGTGCTTTACAGTATTATTTCTTTCACATCAGTCGAAAGTTGACAGAGCACGCAATTTCAGAGCAAAACAAGAGTAACTTTAACATGAACATTTGACATTTAAATGAACAAATCTCTCTCAAAGCATTTAATGGCAGTAGCTAGGATGAGAAATTTGCATCCCCCCTTTTGGCTCCTGACTCTCAGGTTGATCAATCGTTTAGACTAAATTGACACCCTGGTTGAAAATACTTTTGAGATATAGGCTTTTAATTACCCTAGCTGGGCAAAGAGCTTTTATGTAAGGCTAAAGCGCAGTCTCAGTTATTAATCAGTTTTCATGGTTGTCGGTCATTACACTGGTAGTGACTGGTTGTTTTTTGCGTGTGTGGGTTTGCGTGGCACGTCTGTCTCCAGGGCTGGTTTTTGCATCACATTCATTCAGCTTAATTCGTGCAAACACCATTAGGAAGAGCTTAAGTCTTTTCGGAAGTTGTTTCACATCCAGACTTGACACGTAAATGCCTTATCTTTACTTCTTGTTTGTACAGTGCAGTTTGTTTATGGTAAGGTTGTCCTTCAGAGTACTTCGCTCTCACTGAAAATTGTTGTTGCCGGCATTCCTAATAAGGTCTCTGAAGAGTGTTTTTGATTTTAAAATTTGGCACACTGTCATAATGACGCCGTGGTTAGGCGCATTATCGTGAAACCAAGTTTGTGAGTGATCACTGGTCGGATCGCTTCCAGCGGATCGCTTGCCACGAAATGCATAAAGCTTTATTGATAACATCAGTTATGACTTGCCGAATCAAGCTCTGGACTAAATTGCTTCAGCTTTTTTACATTTCTGTGCGTCACGAGAGGTCTTTACTTAGATTTTGAAAGGTTTTGGCATAAAAGCATAGATTTGGACTTCATCTACCTTAATACGCAGTATTGTCTGATTTCTACGTATTACTTTTAAAAGGCACATTGGTAATCGACGTGAACTCAGTGACCCACAGCTTTTTACAATCCGGGTTCACATAAGCTATGTTGCGTTTTTCATTTAAATTATCTTCATTGGGAAGTTTGCAGTACATTTCAAACGTTTTCCTAGTAGTTATTCACACTACGCCTTACATTCCGAATCAAATTTTCCTGTTGGTCTTTACCCATTGATTACCACCATACCTTTATCTCCAGGCCTGTGGTGTTTTATGGCAACAAATTCGAGCAAAGTATGTAAGCGTTGCCTAAGATCCTTGTGTACCGATTTATACGGTCAGTAGGTGTGTTGTGGTCCTTGCAAATTCTTTTCTGAACCTCCTTACGTGGTTTGCGTGCAAGTCGTACCTCTGATGGAGGTAAGTATACCCATGCAATGGTGTGAAACTACTTAGAGTCCCTCCTAGTCTATGCAGTCGCAGTGGCACTTTTTTTCCCCCTTAATGTGTCTACTAGTAATTTAAGAGCTGGAAATTCACACGGGAGTGGGACTGGGGTGGAAATAAATGACTCGTGAATTTATTGCACTGGGCCCATAAATGTCACGAGGGGATCGCACCGCATTATGGTGATTTGTTGAAACCTAGGAATAGTTCTTTTTTTTTCAAATAGCCTTTCATTCCACTTGTTTGGCGTGAGTTGGGAAATCATGACCCGCTTGTTGCCCGCCCATATGAGTTGTGTGTGTGTGCGCGAGCGCGAAGGCACGGGAACAGTACTTTGTTAAACAAAGCTATCAACTCAGTCATTCGTGGTGTGCATTCTGTTCCCCGATATGGAATTTGAAGTCTCGATTTGGTTTTAGCATTGCTTACCTGATCTTGGATGTTGCTTTTATAAGCTAACTCCAAATAAGAGCACTTCGCTGACGATTTTACTAGTAAAAAGCATTGCATGCAATCAGATGAAGCTTCCCTCACAGTGCGATCAACTGCTCGTACACGAAACTGCCCATCCATACTGAATGTGTTTATCATTAAGGCTTCTCGTCGTGTTTGATTCAGGAAATTGGGCATCTCACTGAACGCTATTACTCAGTCTCAGATAGTTCAAAACATTCTTTCTGCTTCGTTTGGCTGAAGTATCAATTTTTGATATCATGCTCCATACTTTTTATATGAAACATTTTTCCTCAGGGAATTGCGCCCTCCCACTCGCTAATGTTTACTTTAGCCTACGCAGAAGTGGTTCAGGTGTCATCTTCCTATAATCAAACCAATGCGGCCGAATCATCAGCCACGGTGACACGAGAAGTGGCTCTTTCCACCCCTTATGGGGCCTCTTTCGGGGTGGAGGTGAGGCCAGGTCCGGTGGAGCCATCTGCACCCTATCCCTCCTTGCCCCATCGCGTCGAGTGACCTCTTTTCTCTCCTCTTTGACCTTTCTCCTGGTGGGATAATAATCAAAGCTGTCGCTATTGCTAGCACCCTCGGCATTTACGCATCGAAATCAATCCTCTTCCTCTTTTTGCTACCTTGATGTGAAATCGTCATTTACTTAATCTTTTTTATACTTGTTCAAAATAAATCTGTAAATTAATCTTTCGGAGTGGATATGGAAGAGAGGACGAATTTCGAATTGCACTTGTGGAACCTTTTTTTTGGCAATTCGTTTTCACCACTTTTGAAGTTACTTCCTGTCGGAGCGCGATTATCACTTCCCACAGTCCATAGACGAGTCCAGCAAGTGCTTTTGTACTTAGATCGCTTATCCCTCTTCCGGTATACAACTATTCCCTCTTTTTAAGTCAAATGTATCATTCAAAGCAGAAAAGCCAGAACCCGAGCGTAAACAAGGCAAGGCGTTGTGGTGAGGCAGAGCGTTGTGAATGACATATGAAATAAACAGTGGATACGATTGTGTACAAGTCAATGTATCACCAACCCTAACTCACCTCGTCACTGGGTCGTCAACAAGAAACTTCGAAGACCACATTTTTGACTTTGGGTAACTTATCCCACTGTTTTCACATTTGTCGGTTCGGACTGTCGGTGCGAACCTCTTTCTGCTCGAGACTACTACCGTAAAGCCTCAGTGCCGTTCTTGTGGGAATAACAAGAGCAAGCAAAGATCGACCCTCACTTTGACAGCTCTAGCACCCGCACAACCAAACACGCTAAAGTACAATCCAAGCACTCTCTCTACTGCAGTCAAAGTGGATATACAATTAACAGTTTACTGGCACTGACAGATGTGTTATTATTGTGCAAAGATGCGGGATATTTGAGAGGTAGCTCCACAAATTGTGAAAATGAGATGCTAAAGAGGTTTATTTTGCGTGGACAACACATTCCTTTGTATTCTTAAGACACGCAGTAAGATGAGCCTTTTTACCGCCTTTTGACATCTTCAGGAAAGGACCAGGCACTTGGTAATCACGAACTGTTCAAAGAGGATGCTAGCGGGACCACTGTGTGATGCTGGCAGTCACAGGCAATGTGGATGGTGGGTCTTAATACAACTATTACCTAATGTGGTCAGAATTTTGATCAAATATACACAAAGAATGTTCTATAGAAATTGCCTTATTCAGTTTCTTAGTTTTCATGAGGTGGAGGAGGGCTTGGTTACATAGTCTGGTGGTCAGCCCTCAGATTTAAGGCATGGATCCAAGCACCAGCAAACCGGCCTGATGACTCATGCTTCCGGCACCACACCATGTCGAGTCATTGTCCAAATTAGGTATCCGGCACGACAGGGATGCTCCACCTCAAGGACAAGCCAACAGAAGGGACTGGACAATTCGTGCGCCTTCCTCCCGGGGATGGCATTTCACCTGGGCCGGTCTGCGACACCAGTGGGCAGGCTGGTCAGATTGCCACTGGGGTAATTATTTAAATGATGGGGAGACATTTAAGTTTATGACCAAATGATGTGTCGTCTGTTTAAAAACCGATTGCAGATAGGGAGTGCAGTAATTTAGATTAGCAGTTGAACTCCAACGAACTGGAAAGGAAATTTAGGCTAATCGTGCCGGACTAGAGGAAGCAGGGGTATTCATTAGGGCCACACGAGCGCTTTCACACATACACACACACGCACACACAACCAGATTTCATGCAATCAAATAAATTTACATACGCAATGAAATCGTAGTTTTGGTACAGACATTTATAATTTATTGCATGGGAATGTGTAAACAGTTTTGTCAAAGTAAACTCATGCATTTGTGAGGAGAATAAGTAAAGGAGACAATTCTGCAGCTAGCCAAGTGTGAAGGATCGGACGACAGAGTCGGTTCATGCAACCAAATTTACTTTGTGACGATTTGCCGGTACCCTGCAATACTTCCTTCTTATTTTAAATCCACGTATCATAAATTTTAGACTGAGCCCGTCAAATGTGGCTCGATAAACCCACAGAAAGATGTGCAAAGTTCAGGAAAATTCCTACTTGCAAGTCTCTGCTGACTAAAGTGACAAGAGTTAAAGATTAAGAACTTTGTAATGATGGATTGGGGTGATGTTGAAGTACGTTGGATGCATGTGTGGCTGTCAGATTTGGCAAAGAGGCTACTTAGGCTCTACGCCACTGCCCTGCTGTACGTTGGCAACACATATTCTGCCTGAGCGTGATCTCTTCTTTTTCGTCAAGAAGTCTCAGGGCCCTACACTACAGCACCATTTAACACCTTTATCAACCTAGGGGAAATGGGGAGAAAAAAATTAATCAAACAAGTCCATCCTTGAATGTTTTAACAGATAGCAAGAAGTTTTTAGCCTATCACTTTGATCGTCACTTCTTTCTTGTAGAGCGTAGTTAGAAAAGAAGTGCCCGCAGCCCAGATGACGTCTTGTGGCGAAAGGTGGTCTTTGCATTTCATAGTTTGTTAAGTGAGCTTACCAGTGGTTATCCCAGACGATCCACTTACCACTTGGCTCACATCCCCAATTCCCGGACCACCTCGTCACTTGAAGATCGTGCTTGCATTGCGGCCGCAACAGTTTACAATGGAGACCTTGCTAAAGGTCAAATTGGTCGGCACCGAGGTCGCTCTACGCGTGGTAGAATCCACTCACACCTGTCTAGTTGGAAAAAAAATGGTAAATTGAAATTGTGACTGTTTCAACAAATGAACAGCTCAAACCTTCTGCAGCAATGCAATATTTTTTTCAAAAAGCAAAAGAGCTCACTTGGATATGAAAGCACATTTACCATTTAATAGGAAAACAAACAACAAGGTCACAGATTGCCTGGATGAAGTTCAATGACAATAAGTTGATTGTACAACTCTCTCCGCCACTGTACCTCCGTCGAGTGGCCAGGCGTCCGGGTGATGCCGGTAGCCCCAACCACTGCACGTCGACAGTGCACATACTGCTCTAGTGCTGTGTTTTTCGTTCAAAACTGCCAAAATGGTAATCAGTATGACAAATGACACAGAAAAGCATTTTGGCACATTTTGGAGACTGAGGAAAACAGAGAACCAGACCATTACTTCCACTTATTTTCATGTCCTTTAAAAGCTCGATCACGAGGTCAATGAATTTACAATTAAAGATGTGCCTTCTATCGACCAGTTTGGTCCTCCGGTCTGAGGTACACTATGCAATGTCACGTGTTCCTTGTGCTGCTGGCGAGTCTGGGATGCTTAACCAAGGTAGAAGCGGAGTTTACTTTCGACGGTCCCTTTTTCAATGATGTATTGACAGGCGGTTTGGTTGATCTGCCATGCTACATAAGCACAGACGCGAAGCGTCTCGTTCTCACCGCGTTTAGTGGCTCTGGCATCAACCGCAATTCACTATGGTGGATTCATCGACGCTGGAATCGCATTGTCGACCCCTGGAGCGGTGATGGACGTCGCACTTATCTTGAAATAAGCGTCTCACAGAGCTCCGATGGCATTGCTGAGTCCATGGGAATCTTCAAGATTCCCATGGTGTCCGGAGTGGGACTGCGTATCCTCGCCGCGAACCCCTCCGATGCTGGTCAGTACGCCTGCCTCCTCTGCAAGCGCACCTTCGACCAGGGACTCACCGTGGACATGAAAAATGCCACCCTCCTCTCCATCCACTCCATTCGGGTCACTGAGGCCAAGAGCTCAGGAAATGAGGAGGAAGAGGAGGAGGAAGAAGAGAGGGCTGATGCAGCTAAGACAAAGGCTATAGGAACTCACTCAAAGAAAGGATCCAAAAACAGTGATGGAAAGGGAACCTTCTTTGATGCTTGGACTTGGCAGATAGATTCTTCTGCATTTCACGGTCCTGATACGACAGTTTTTAAAAGTAGGTTTTCTAAATCATACGGCATATCTGCTTACTCTATGAACCATAGATTTCTCTAAATGAAATACACTTCTAGTTATGGGTAGAAGATCGCCCTATTCGATGACTGTCACATTCCCATCCATTCAAGTAGTCAGAATTGAGTGTATTTTGGAAATTCATTGCAGCAGGATAATTCATGGCTGGGTTTTACTAACTCTGATTTCTCTTTATGCGTAACAAAAATAATGTCTGGTACTTTTAAAAAAAGATTGATTTTGACAATAATTTTTCTAACAAAGAGGCTCAACGCCTTATAAATTGTGCAATAGGTCAATTTCTTGATTCCAATTCGAGGAACAAGAAACATCAAAGTAACGAGCCTTTAACTTTCGAATTCGCCAAGAGGATTGTTGGTAGTGAGTCTCTTGTTAATAAACTCGCAAGTCTTCAAGGAGAAAACTACTTTAAACAAGAGTGGTTTGAACGCGCCTCGCAAACATGACTTACTGCTGCAAGCTAACGCAGTTTCAAACTCACTTTCGGCTTTGAAGGTGCTAGAGATGGAGTAACATTTTTGGCTCGACTTGTACACAAATTGTGGAGGCTGTGCAGCGCTCAAAAATTGAAGGAGGACACGATATTCGGGTGGAATATGTATGGATGAAATATAGTAGAGCTTGGGGCTACCGACATGGTCTGAGGGCCTGTCCATTGGCGACGGTACAATGATGGGCACCTAAGTAGCTCCTTTTCCAAAACACAGTGCAACTAACCTTTAGGTCCCATTTTGTCCGCCAGTCAAGCTGTTGTGTTTGATGCTTTTTACATCACGATTGCGCTAAAAGTGGAAGGCTAGAATTTGATGTTTTTATGGCAGAATGTCTGCATAAAGTGGTTACATGGAGTCCAATATTGGCTGAGGGAATGGTATAATTTTTATGCAACTTGTGTACGCATCAACACATCATGCTGCAAAGTCTTTTCGTTCAATGGCTTATGCAACAACCACCTTCTAAAAGAGAACCATGCCGTCTCTGAGGTCTCCTAACCTATGCTTTTGAGCAGCACATGGCCCTGTTTCTTGACATTATAGGGGAACACACATATATGCCTTAATTTTCCACAAAAAACGAATGAAGTCATTCAAGTTCCACCTGGTAGAGAAGGTGCCATTCTTTCAGTTGGTGATGCCTGGAGTATGGTTGCAGGCAATGTAAAGCCTTCCAACTTAAAAGTCTGGAGGGAAAAACTACGACTATGTGAGTAAATACCATTGCTGTAGATGTTTTTTTTTTTCAAACAGAAGTAATACTTACTACCGACTACCGTGTTATCAAAAGGGCACTTTGAGTAGCAGGAAAATGTGGAGATCAAGACACAAGGGACGCGGATCAACTACACGACAGCCATTGAGAGGCCAGACAAATTCATTGATTGTTGCAGCAACTGTAGTTCATAATCTTACTGCAGCTGCTAGTTTACTAGTCTCTTATAAAACCTTCCATCCAGAGAACTAAGTAAAGTTGAGTTATCGGCATTGAAAGAGAGTTAATTACTTTGGATTTGAAAGATGACTTAAGCCAATGATCCAGGCTGCAGGGCAAAAGACCGTTCCACCATGAAACCCCATAATACTCTTCACGGCTCCAAAATTTGGTGATGACAAGTAAATTGAGATGTAAAGCCTTATCGGATGGATGGAAGGGAAGACGTCAAGAATGTTGGAAGTCCGATAGGGTTAGGTTTTACCGTTCTTGGTGCCTTGCAAACATGGTATTACACGGTGACTTTCTACTCCCTACTTGGACACTTCTCCCCTGAGACCTAAAAATTAATAGACGACTCTGGCTATTGGATGGTACAAGAAATGCTCTTTCCACTGTAGGAGTGACACTTTTAATCCGCATGACCTCCACAATGACAAGCTGCTATATAACCTCCCTAACTGGTGTTAAAATGGTTGCCTTACTTCACAAGGTTCGTTGCTTCCATCGTAGTCCTCTCGACACAACAAGGAGATCTCTCCAGGGGTTTGAACACACTTATGTTTAACATCCACCTCCTCACCGAGTGAATTACTTCACAAGTCGCACTCTTACCACTGCACAATCAAGGACTGCCTGATGTAGGTGGGGTGGATCGGTTTATCTTTACTCGACAAACAAATCAAAGGTAGTTGGAGCCCACTGACAGCCATCCACACATTTTTTCACTGGTCCCGGCTGTAAAGTTCTTTGAGATTAAGATTTTGCAAAAAAAGTATTAAAATTAACCGAATCCTTGTGGTTGATTTCGTTCGTTGAAGGGCACTAATAAGACGAGGAGTGAACAGAGGGATGATTGCAGTAAAAAAATTCTTTTGAGTTAAAAAAATGCTTTTTTTTGCATATGGAAATTCCTAGTAGCTACTTGGATTTCATATACAGGGTAAATTGAATCATAAAATTGTTTTAGTTTTATCAAATACACCCAACTCGAACAAGGTACTCACTGAGGGACAAACGAGACTTTTGGCTAGTCTAATTTACTAATTTATGATGTAAATTTAAACACAAAGTCGATTGCTACGCGGATATCCCCCTCGTGGGTCTCATTCTGCGTGGCACCGATGTCGGTACGGTGCGGGTGGGCTGGAAATTCACGCCTCGCGGAAATCCCATAGCGGATGAGTCCATGATTACCAGCGATGAGCCGTGGGACTTACTAGCTTCGGAACGTCTCTGCCACCCCGAAGAGAGTCAACTTTGCGAGGGCGATGGTGGTGTCCGAGCCGAAGGGTCGACGACGGCAGGCAGGGTGCTAGGATCTTGGGACCTCGATACAGTGCTACACGAGGCCACGAATCATGTGTGGAAGGCTCGCTGGCTGCGTGTCACCCCGGAAACCGCCTTCGGTTCAGGCACCTGGCAGTGTTGGCTTGAAGGACCCAATCTATTTAAAAATAAAACCATCAGAGAACGCAAAAATAAGGTAAGCCAGCTACAATGGTGCCCATAAACATTTGTGGAAATCGCAAAAATTATTTGAATTGCATGAGTCGCTATCTTATTGGAAGTGTTTCACGACCTGGGGACTAGAATTAGACGTACTCTTTTATGCTGTAAGCAGATCATTCAGAATGTTGTACAGTAATGAGACCTGATGGAATGTTGCGTGCTGTTTAATCTGCCTTGCGTCTTCCAGCAATCAACGTCTTTTATTGCATCTGTTTGAAGAAAGAAACGTTGTTTAGCAAAGTGCCTAACCAATCTCAACTTCATAATTGCATACGGTTAATTATGCCTCGCATTGTTAAACATTTGCTGTGAGCTGAGAAACTCACAAGTGAGTTCAGATCCTTTTGATCTCTCGACTTGGTAATTACTGGACCAGGCGCCTGATATTTACTGACTTGGGTGAGTAAGCAAAAGGAATAAGGTGGGTGCAGTACAACTAGAGGGTTAGTGGAGGCTGAAGAAGAAATGCTTAAGATGCCAGATGTCAGTCCCAGTTTTAAAATTGTGTTGTGACTGCTGGCACACTTTCCTTGGCCGTGGAACCGTCGCTGGGTTGACTGAGAGGACTTTGCACCCACTAAAGCCTCGATCGAGGATAAGAAATTTCATTCAAATTCATGCAGATTTGTTCAATCTCGATAAAAGCGTTTTTGAAACATTGGCAGTCGTCCACTATCTTTCGTGATTTCAGCGGTAGTGGCTTGGATGTGCCAGCGAATCCTCCCGCTTTCTGTTCGATGGAGGGTGAATATGAAATGCGTAACAACGTGTTGGCAGGAAAAGTCATGGAAATCTCGCAAAGTGGTTTATGGTCCGCAGTCTAAAAATAGCCTTTCCAGAAGCCCATATTAGCAGCATTTGTGCCTTCTTATGACCTAAAAAGGCACGAAGGCGATAAACTTGATTACTTTGGAAAGGCACCCACGAGAACAAGGTCAAAGACGCTGTTGATGAGCTTGACGAAATTGAGGAAGCCAAAACCAAGTTACCAGTGCGGATCTCAGAAAATTCTTTTATGCACATTAGTAATGCCAACAGCTTTTAATAAAATCGGTGATTTTATCCATGAGTAGCCGGCAAACAAAACCTCTCGCGATAAACTTTATGTGGCTGAGTAAAATTACCTAATTGCCTTCAAACATGTGACATGGATATAATGACGCAACCACCAAAAATTAGGCAGTTTTTGGTGCCGTATCCTGCGACGGCGTTGGCATGTTATTTCGAGGTTGCCCATGAGTAAGCGAAGCGTACGTTTATCCCTCAAAGAACTCATTCCCTGCACCAACATGCTGTCTGGACTGATTGCCTTCAAATTTTGGTGACATTCATCAAAAAAGTCTGGAAAAACAAAGCTTAGGTGACCTTTTTAACAACTAACATTGACTGCTTATAGGGCACTTCAGCTGCTCACGTCCAGGTGCAAAAACGTAAAGGTTGATATCTGGTCCGGAATCGGTTAAGATTAGTGAGGTGGGGAATGTCCTTTGAGAAGCGGCACGTTTTGTCAAATGTTGTACCATGGCGTGATATGTGGCACTGAAGTTAATTTCGAGAGTTTATTTTGCCACCACGGTGGCGGTTCTAGTGGTTTGCCGAGTTGACTTTGTAGTTTGTCAAAAAATGATGGCGACATCTGGGGCAGTCTTTAGCTGTGTCCATTCAAGATAGCCATTGGGACAAATTGCAATAACACTTCGGCAAAAAAGTCGATTCTTAACAAACTTTCATGACGTTAGTCAAAGCACATACATTCGTTGACTCGCTTTCTTAAACTGAACCAACAGTACCCATCTTTGCAGCCAACTGGTGATTTCCATAAGGAAAATCGCTCTTGTTATTAGCATCTGTGTCGGTCGCTAAGACAGTTCAGACCGTAAAAATATGGCATTTTCTTTTGGATCATAATCGAAATCAACCATATTACTCCCACTGTCGCCCATTGATGTACATCAAATACAAATGATATGAAGTGCTAAAGATAAATTACTTGCTAATGTTAATAACACTACCGTCATTTACAAGTTGTTAAGCGGGTTTTGTGTGCGTAGCACAAGATCACCACGAGCGATCAGTCGCAATATCAAAAACAACGCTTCGTTGCGAATTTCTTCTTTATTGACACGCAAGAGTGAGTAAAACCAATTGAATTCAAAGCCGGCAACATAGTCAGCTGAACGGTATGGACCAACGGAAACATCGAGCCGCTAGAGCTTCGCGCATTTTAAGTGGAGATTGACCTTTGACTTACAGCATGTAAAAGCCCATTTAAAGTGCACCTTAATGGGGTACTTGCCAAAAAGAAGGGTTTGAGAGATGCCAATACCCTAAAATTATAACACTTTCATAAATAAGAATTTCGTAAAAAATAATTAGGGTGGGTGTAATCACAGATTTCAGCCTAAACCCATAAAGACATGGTAGAATAAAACATAATGTAGGCGTCTCTTCCCTTTTCCCCTCGCCCTATTTACCATACATAATAAGAGAGTGCTGAATGTCATGAAGTATCTTTATTGTAATCGCATAGCTGTTATTTGGTGTCGAAACGGTGGCCGTTTAGAGGACGACCTCTCGGTGTCCGGGGAACCTCCATCTTCGTCTATGACCAGGCTTAGATTGTCCATCCGTTTCTCACGTGGTCATTTTAATTTAAATGGTTATTACAATTCCAGCTGTGCATTGATCAAGCGCATAAGATTTGAATAAAATATCGTAAATGTTAACAACCAACTACTGTCGGTACATTTGAATGGCACAAACACTTCAACAGAAGGTCAAAGCATTCATATCTTTGCATATTAGAAGAAGAGCCTTTCACCATAGATCGCAAACAGATTAGAATAAACCAAGTTCCTGTATTTTTCAGACAGAATTACATAGCGAACTAGTGTTCTAAAAAGGGACGTGTAGATAGGTCGGCCGCATGTGAGAGAATCCTTTTTGCTGGTGTATTTGCCTTACAGCAGGAACACATGCTAATATCGGAAGTGAGAGTATTTGAGTTCGCGGGAACGGAATTGGGATGGTTCAACAGTGTGGAGGTGTGGCGGGTGATGGCGACGTGGGCGGCTCCTACCTGCTACCTCCTCTTCTATCTACTCATTGCAATTAGCTGGGCCGCCGCAATGCACTGGAGGCACCTCCTCTACCGTAGGCCGCACCCTCTTAAGAAAGCGAAGAAATCTAAGGCATCGGAGGGATGGAGCAGGAGGAGGCGGAGGTGGAGGGGTCCGCATGTGGAGGAGGCGGATGCTCAAAAACCAGCCCTCGCCGCTAACAACCCCTATGACTTCGAAGAGACAACTTACACTAAAACCTTCCTCGCTAAACACGGGATCCACTTGCAGAATTTGGATTCGCACTTACGGAAAAATTAATTTCGTTCACTCTTATATTGAACCACCCTTCAACCACAAACGGTGGCCTGAAATTTTAGCAAGGACTGGTGCACTAGCATCTCAAAATAATAAACGTCTAAAAACAAAGGCCTGCAATAACAATCTCTCTATG
This sequence comes from Taenia solium, assembly GCA_001870725.1. Taxonomy (NCBI): domain Eukaryota; kingdom Metazoa; phylum Platyhelminthes; class Cestoda; order Cyclophyllidea; family Taeniidae; genus Taenia; species Taenia solium. Next base: position 340,828 of record MIEF01006596.1, read on the forward strand.
TAGTGGAAAATTATTAGGGAATCGAGAACAGGCAGTGCACCGCCAACAGGTTTCACTTCACTGTGATTTTCACGTGTTCATCCAGTCTTCCCGTTCTTCTTTGGTCAAGCACTACACCCTGACTTAGCATGGTGGTAAATGCCTTAAGAATAGTAAATAGTAAATCGGAGCCAGTTTCTGGTTACAGAAATGTCAGTCACTGATAGACTGATGAGTAGATTTCTTGCTGAGGTGGCTCTTTTAAGCTTTAGTACACTAATATCAATCTATTCATTTCCAGCATTCTCAATTCCACCATTCGCTGGGAAATAAGAGCAAAAGATTCGCTCAACCATCCATCTCAGGGGATAAAACGAGACATGGTTGAGAGTTAGGGAAATACGCGAATGTTTAGTCAATGAGGAGTTCAAAGTTGAGAGGTTCTGTGGGTTCGTTAAGGTTAAAGAGGCGACAGGACAAAAAGAATAGACTGTTCCGTTGAACATTTTTGACCTGAACGGCCACGACTGGCGATCGGTAAGCGTATTGGATGATGTAGGGAAAATAGATGCTGTCAAAAATGCCACTAAAATAGACAATGATAAGCTCTGCTTAGCAGGAAAAGAAGCAGAGACGCCGCTGAAGCAGTAGAGGAAACTTACTAGACAATGCCGTCAATTGTTACGTTGGGATAGTAATGCAAAGAGCCAAAGGCCTCAAAGTCCGACTGGTACTAAAATACATTTACCTTTCTAATCAAAGTGACGATTTTTTAAATAAAATACCGCCTAGGAAAAAAGTGAGAATTTGGCGGGCAAATAGGCAATACGTCTGTTGTGTGCATAGCAACTGGCGCATTTTATTAGTGCTAGTTTTTTAAAAGGAATTTAAAAAGGGATCACTCGAGGTTGAGAATGCTATCAAGGAGTCACCAATCACAGTGCAGAAAGAGTTATAAATTACAGTCAATCATTAAAAAATTTACTTTTGAAAGCACGGACCTAAGTGATTGTGGTAATAAATAGGATGTGGGAATATTTAGCTTGAAGTATTCTGATAACTCTTTGCACTTACCCTTCCAAAACATCGAAGTAAAGGGCTTTTGCTCATCGACATGTTTTGAATGTCAGGCAACCACCCATACACCTACAAAGTGGCATAAGGAATTAATAAACAAAAAGTCTCTGAAAAACCCAAAGTCAAACTAACAATAAGAGGGGGTAATCTCGTAAATTTAAGACGGCTTACACAAGTTCTAGTTCTTTTAATAAAACATAAAACAGAATTTTGTCGACAAATGTTTGAATAAATATGCACACAAATGTACTCTATCATAACTTGTTGTTACTAAGGCTCCAACATTAATATTCTCATCAAATTTGAATATAAGCATCATAGAACAAACAAAAACTTACTGCATGCAAGTTTTAAATCGTGGTTTATTGTTTATGGACTAAGTGAGTCAACAAATTTGGTGCATCAACAAGTATTAGAGTATAATACATTTCAGACTGTTAAGGGATCCGTTCATCAAAGAAAATGAGGTGTAACTTAAAAAATGCATTTAGTTAATATGCGAAATATCTAAGGATCAAATGTTTTTAGTCAAAAATTCCAAAGAATGACTAAAGAAAGTCAAACATTCCACTTCTAGGTACTTAATGAAGAAAAAGCCCCAATTCCGTACGCCCAAATTCACCTGCTACATATCTTAGGAATTTCAGGTTGCTAATCAAATTGTCGTAAGACCGACAAAGTGTCAAACTTACTTTGTTAATTTTTATTACGACACAGGGTTCGCTTCTATCGTAGCCATAATTGTTTTCTTTCACGCAAGACTCAAGAACAATAGGATAAAATTTGCACACTAATTCGGGGATGTCCGGTGTCTTGACACCATTTTCACAAGTAGCAAAGCCATCTTGAGGTTTGATGTTAACCTCTTCATAGAGGTAGAAAAAGGTTCGAAGGTTCTGGACGTAAGGCATATAGGACTGTGGGTTCGAGGATTCGTAGGCAATAAGTGATGTCATAAAATCAATGTTTGGACGATGACTCAAACCTAAATCAGTATTTTAAATTAAAAGTAAGCATGGTATTAGGCCAAAGTTATTAAAAATAGCAAGACTGTCAAAAATACCCTATAAAAATTCTGACTAAATCTTAAAAGACCACTGTAAGCGCAAAATATCGCCCATAAGATGCTAACACGTTAACATTAATTACCATTCTTTGCAAAAATTGCCATTCATAAGAAACTTTACAGTATAAATAAACAAAAAATAGGTACTAAACATTAGTTTGTGAAGATTCTCTGCTAAAAGCGATTTTAACATCCAATTAGCACAAAATCAGAGCAAATCAGGCTATACATAAGCTACTAAGCATACCCGGAGCAAGATTCAATGGACTTTGCTGACCAGTCAGGTAGGGTTTGTCCTCACTAATAATGAGCTGCAGCACAATAATGAGAAGGCCGGTCAGTATTCCGAAGAGGACCGCATAAATGCACATGAAGTAAATGACCAGAAGAACTGCTAGGTAAGAAACCAAAAAACGCTACCTATCCTATTAAGAGTTTTCCTGTTGAAATGGAGGGAGCCATATTGATGGGAAGAGTTGTTCTTATAGAAAGATTTGGTCTGGTAACGACTTCTGTTTCTATGAAGCAACGAATGGTATTCAAAGCTTTGGCTCTCAAGTTTTTGCTTGTTGAGAATTTTTTTTTCAGCCATGACAATACCAAACCGTCGATTATTTTCGCTCCTGTATCATAGACATTTAAAATGTGTTAGAACACCCTGGTCTAAATTTGAACCAATCTAAGGCAAGCAAACATAACTTACTGTCAGAAAAGAGAAAAACGATAAATATACACAGCGTATAGATGCAACGGACTTGCTTCTAAAAGTAGACTTCAAAAGACTTTTGCTTTAATGCACCGTGACTTTCATATAACCCGGTATTTACCAACCTAGACAATTGAGTTAATTAATGTCTTTTGTCAGTTTGAATCACAAGCCTAACCTTTATTGTTCTATTTGTTGACCTAGACCTTATATATATGTTAATGTGAATTTTGTGACTACTAATAGCAATTCTGTTGTGTTTTGGCATTTTCTTTTTTAATACACCTAATTACATTAGGTTACGTTGCGAAAAAAATTCATTTGCTTCAGCAAAAAAATTTTTGACCATTAGGGACTAGTCTAATTCATTACTTCTGTTGCTTTGGTCATTTGCAAATTGCTAATTTTTCACCACTAGTTTAATTAGAATAACCCACGTGGTCATTCCTTTAACGGTTTGGTTTTTTGGTCGGTGTTTTAGGCGCCTTATAGTTTTCCCCGCTTTTATTTTTCTTAAGCGAATATTTTCTAAACTTTGATAATTGTGCAAGACCTTGTTTTTGCCATATTTTTTATGAAATGTGAAGTTTGCTGTGCACTGTTCACTTTCGTATGCTTATGTGTCCGTACTATTTACTTGCGCTGTTGAGATAAGTTTCTTTGACATTTTTTGGGCGTCTCCTTTGTTCTCTTCTGGCCCTCTTTAGAATCTAATGGGCTTCTTCTGAGTCTATTTGGTTCTCCTGACGTGTTAATGTCAGTTCCATCCTTTTTTAACGTTCCTCTGAGTGGGTTTGTCAATTCGCATTTTAGATGATATCAGAAACAAAACGCAGGCTCTACCATTGTATCGTCGCTTTCCTCAGGAGTGAATGTTCTTCTAGTGAATACTCCGGTGACACCATCGAAAGCTTGGAGGGTAATTTTAATGCGTTCATCTTTATTGTAGCCTTATGTAGTTGCCAAACAGTGCATCGAGAGTGCTTTTGAGATTCCTGGCAATTCGGAGCCATGTACTGACCTTCTTACCCTGTTTGAAAAATCAACATCCGTAAGTCGACGTTTATTACCATGTTTCATTTGTAGACCCCAAGGCCAAGTGCTCGTCAGGTGACCCCAGGAGACAAAGTCAAGGCTGAGAAGCTGAAGACACAGGGCAACTCTTTTATGGCTTTGGATAAGTTTGATGAGGCCATTGATTGCTATAGTCAAGCCATAGCCTTGGATCCCACCAATGCGATTTACTACTGCAATAGGTTTGGTCTCTAATATAGCTCCACTTTGGCTGATTATCAGATATTCTTTTATCCTTTTTCTGTTCTTTAGAGCTGCTGCCAAAAGTCGTCTTAACAAAGATAATGACTGTATTGAGGATTGCGAGAAGGCAGTAGAAATTGACCCCACTTATAGCAAGGCTTATGGACGTATGGGGTTGGTTGCACTTCTCATAATGCTTATTTTTTTCAATAATTAATATCACGAATCTCTTGCTTGCTTCCAGTCTCGCTTACTGTAGTGTGGGTAAATATGAAAAAGCCATAGAGGCCTACAAGAAAGCAATCTCGCTGGACCCGAATAATTTGAACTTTAAGCAAAGCTTGGCCCTGGCTGAGGCAAATCTGAAGCAGTCCTCAAACGCTGCCCCCAATAGTTTCAGTAATTTAGATTTTAATGCCATCCTCAACAACCCAATGATGCAGACTATGGCACAGCGCCTGATTTCGGATCCTCAGATGCAATCTACGTAAGTCGGCTAGCCTTTCATCTGCATAACACAGATAAGCAGCCATATGTTTTTGAGTCCCAATAACTATTGGTGAAAGCCGTGTAGACCGTGTGTCAGACTTGTCCCGTTAATCAGAACTCTATTTATCTGCATTTCAAGCGTTTCTTCAATGGTGCAAGGCATTTTCAGTGGTGGTAATGCACCCGCGGAGGGAACCGGTACCCCGTCAGGAGTCCCAAATATGGATGACTTACTTCGCTAGTACGTAAATTATTCACTTTTTATCTAACACTTTGCCACATCTTATAAAACCACTTCATCAGTGAATCGTTTATCTCTGCAACGTCTCCTGAAACGCTTCAAACCATTTCAGTAGATGGAAATACCTTTTTGAGAATACATTATTGCACGAAATCGTCCACTGAGTTGGTATTTGTTTACTCCATGAGCGCATTGTGCTTCTTAGTAATTATAGCTTCTTGTGATTCCAGCGGACAGCAGTTCGCTCAACAGATGCGGCAGACCAATCCCGATCTCGTGGACGCGCTTCGACAGCAGATGCAAAATGTGACTGGCCAACAGCCTCCCTCAAACGACACTAACAATGCCAAGGACGCTGCACACAAGGACTCCTAGTTGCATCTACTACCCGTCCGTATGCAAACGACCGCAACAGCTCTTGAATGGAGAACGTGTATTGGTGGCCACAACAAGAAACTTGATAAAACTATCTAATAAAATCTTCGCAAGCGTTCAATCTCAGAGGAAAGCTCACTTTTGCACTGTTCTAGCTTTTCAATTCGCTCTTGCACGTATCTTGCCACTTCAAGGTACTTGGCGTCGAGGTCCTGGACAAAGACCCTCAGGGCGCTTAGCTGAGAGCGCAGCTCGGATATCGTATAGGCGTGCAGACTTTCTAGTGGTGTTCTTTTCTGGTCATCCTTAACTGGAATGGGGTCCTGTATGGGTTTCTTCATTCGCTCCCTATCCTGTGAAGCACTTATTTGGGCCAATTCGGAGTATTTCAAGTCAATTGCAACAAGGTCAGACATAATGGAGGATATCTGCTCCATGATGTCGTGGCGCACGCATGCCTTCAAAACCGTTAAGGGCTGATCTGGACCATCATTCAACGTCGGTATGTCCGCTAACTTGATCAAACATGCGTTTTCCCTTTCATTCAACGGCTTATTCTCTTCTTCATGAACCGAATTTGCTCTCGGTTTTGGGGCAGAGTCCCCTTCGTCAAAGCAAGATAACGTAAAATCCGCGGCTGATGAACCTGTGCACTCAAAGCTGAAACAAAATCACCGGTCTAACTCTGTTGCGGTACAAAATGCGTTATAAATAGAACTGAGATGTTGTGGAACGACATAGCTAAGCTGATATCACTAATTTTCGAGTACCTTGGGAAAACGGCCTAGCACAACTTACATGGAGTCTTTACTGGAAAAGTTCATAATAACTTGATCTGAAACAAGAAACGCACAAGTATAGCCACTAATTCGGAAAACTTTTGAGAGAAGAACAGTTGTAGGGCGTAAGAATGTATTCGTGAGAATATATACAAACTTCCCAGGCAATGCGACGCAAATTGAGTTTACTCCCTTTGGGCTTTGACGGTGTGCGAAGCCTTCTAAAAAGATCGAACACAGATGAGTACAAACACAAAAAAGCCTTAAAAGATAGTTTAGGCAGATAGGACTTACCGAAATTGAGTTCAGTTTGCTCTTCTTCGGAGCACAGGAAACGTCAGAGACCACCTCCTTAGCTAACTTTGTTTTTGCTCCGGGAAGGCCCGCAGAAAGGCGGTCAAGAAAGTCTGACGTGGTGAAACTTGTAACAACTTTCTCCTGGAAGACCAGAGGCCCTGTGGCGTCCAAATGTTTCTCCAAAACAGACTGATGTTGTTTTACAGCGTTGAAGAGAGCGACAACACCCTGAGTAGCATGCCGCTTTAATCGCCGTTCACGTGCCTTCTCGCATTCAATTTCGGCACGACTAGCTTTAGACAATTCTATCGAGGGACCATCGACATTAACTGGCCTGCGTACACCTGCAGCAGCAATAGGTTTTTTAAAGCACTTCAAAGAATTGGTAGTAAGAAGCACCTACATGCCGAAGCCAAGCTGCACGTTCTGATTTACTCCACGAGAGATGATAGACGTCCCCTGGATCAGAAACACCTTCCGCATCTAGTTTCGCCTGCTTTTCCTGATCAGTTTTTGCCAAAGATAATATTTGATGCTTATTCGCAGGAAGAAGTTCTTCCGAAATTTTCTTAACGACATCGAAAATTGCAGCGAAGGCCATTTCACGACCTAAAAATAGGCAGAATTGATTATAAATGTATTGGCAAGCATGTAAGAACGCACAGAGCTAGTGTAAAGAACTACACACCAAAACTAAACGCTCATAATCAAGCGGACTGGTAGACTCAGCCCTCAATCACAAGTCAGCACATGACTTACAAGAGCACACGAATAACAAACTAAGTTTGTAATAATCCTATGTCAACAAACAACAAACAAATTTGCTTCAAAAAAATCATAACTTTTGCAAAAAAAGTGTTTACAGTTACACAATAAAAAGTATCTAGCTGCTGAACTGTAATTTTAACTCTATCAATGTGATGCATTGGGGCTTTTTTTTAATTTGTAACGCTTTATCATTATAATTGTTTAAGCTGTCTTGTGCCCTAGTTATAACGAGAGGTACATTTGATCCCCACAATAACCCATCATGCACCAATTTGGACATTATCGGATTGTGTATCAATCGAAAGCATTGAGCATCTTTAGATCGTTTGCAACAAAGAAAAAATTTTGCATATCTTTTGCTATTGGTTTTTGAAGTTCTTTTTTGCCGTACACACTACTGTATGATTAAATATGACCTGCGAATTTTGAATTAACCTGGCATAGAAGTGTTAAAGTCATCTCTTCCTACTTTACTGGCTTAAAAAACTGTGTTTTACTGATGTTACTTTCAACACCTTATCGAGTAGTTGCATCTGTCTCCATTTGAGGTTCTTAATGTGCTTTCCCAATGTGTGTAATCTTCTTATTTAGAAACTTTAAGAATTCTTTTAAATGTCTTTGCAAAAATGCGTTAAAAAGTGACAAAACTCTGCGGAATCTCGCTTCTGACTTGTTTTTGGTTGCTTTAATGTGTTGATTTAATGCTTTGAAACATTGCATTGTCTGATGCAAGAAAAATTTAGTCGATTTTTTATAATTTGGTTTGATATAATGTGTCACATTTTTGGTAACCGGTTACCTAAGTAACAATTTGTTCCGCTTTCCTTATTTCTTTAATGATATTGCCACTTACGCATGCATAAAACCGTCTTTTGTAGCATTTATTTTTCTTAGAATGGAAGGAGGAAAATTGGAGTCAGATGAACACGACGAAATAACGCAGGCGGCGGTTACTTCCGCTGCCATCCATACTACTCCTGCACAATCTGTTTTTCTTCCCTTTCAAATGATGGAGAGTTTCTTGGAGAAATTAAAGCTTTTGGATTATGAGCGATGCTACTGTTCTCGTAACAGAATTAAGGGGCTGTCCAAGCTCTACTTTGTTTTCCCTACAAATCCTGGTGAACAATTCAATACCTTTGTTGGTCTAGCTGCATGGCTTATCAACGAAGCGGGATTCTCAATGGAAATGCCACAGGAATATGATGACCCAAACGCCACAATCGCAACCGTTCTCGATTCTCTCCGATCGTTGGTAGGCCAAGCGCCCGAGTTCCCGCCGTCGAAACTGAAATCAGGTTGTGGGGAATACTGTATACATGTGCTCGATCTATTGGCGGACATGGCTATAAAGCAAAAATGTATTGCTTTTGAGCCGCCACAGCTGGATGAAAAGGTAGATACGGAAAGTATCGCTTCTGTAATCGAGGATACAATAGCCTCAGCCTCAGAGGAAGGTGACTTGGTGGAGTGGACAGGAAACAAGGTCTGTGTGGATGGAGTTACGACAGAAGTACGAAACGGCATCATCTGTGATTCAGAGGTGGATGTGGACTCCGACGATGATGGAAACGATTTGGGAGCTGTAAATCTGGAGCGTACGAAAAAAAGCGGTTAAAATTTCATCACTCATGTTTAAAACAGTTTTGCGAATGCTGCCTGCAGCATAGGCAGATTAAACCTATATCGGTTGAAAATGGACTAGATTTATCAATGTGTTACCAAGCAAACAAATTTATTTCAATTTTCTAAAATTTTCTCTTTAGTTAGTTTTTTAAAGCACTTTAATGCCATGAAACTGGTGCATTTAAAGTACTGCTAACCGTATAACATGAAACGTTATTTCATAGTCGGATTTGCTTTCAAACGGAGCGTTACCATGTCGCATATCACAAACACCTATTTCCTATCCCAATATTTTAGGTATAAGCAAATCGCAAGCAGTCCCGAACGCTGCCCAAAACGATGTCTTCTTGGGCGAAGAACCGTCCTTCATTGACTCTCACGGCCCCTTTGGTGGCCTGCTGACGGAAGCGGTGGTTCGGCATCCATGCAGTAGGCAAGCCTCTGAGGTGGCCCTTGACTCAACGGCAGCAGTGGAGCGGGGCGACTGGCAGATGGAGGTGGAGCGCGTGCTGCCGCAGTTGCGTGTGGCCGCGTGCTCGGAGGCGAGAGATTGGCGAAGTCGCCTCGACCAAATCGACCACCACAATCGTGCCATCAACGTCTGCTTCACTGAGTCCCGTGGACACCTCAAAACCCTCCAGGAGGACCTCTCGCGCGGGCTGGACAAGATCAGCAGTAGGGAGAAGTACATCAACAGCCAAATTGATCGTGTCCTCACGGAATACAGATGTGTCCAAGTAAGTAATTTGCCAGGTCTCCTTATTGATTGTGGTACAAATAGCAGTACGCCGCATAGTGACCAAAGTTTGATAAAATTTTCCATGTGAATAGCCATATGTAAATGTGCAGTCTTTGAGTATCGCACACCGACCTCTTGCTGCATTCGTGTGAGAAAACTGATACTAAGTTCCAAGCGGTAAATGCATCGGAATAAGTTCACCACTAGAAATTGTCAATAGATATCCATAACCTTGTTTTAAGTTTACAGCTGAAACGCCATTACTAAGGGATGAGTTGTTTGGTCGTGATCCTACTAGCAGATGGTTCCTTGTAAAAGTCGCTTGTGGTATTGGAATTCCATCCAATGTTAAAGATAGAATGTATTTCTGAACTATTAATTATACGGGCAGACTGAAATGCGTACCTTTTGGTGATGAGATCATCCAACGCTGCTCCCTAATAGATGCATAGCTAAAATTGTCAGTTAATTAAATGGCAAATCTTGAGTTTGTTACAAACAGACAAACTTACTTAAGACTATAAATACTTACGGGCAATGTTAAAACCATATTTATGTGAAAGCGGCCCTTTTTCTTTCCAGAGCTGTGTAGTGGAATATCTAAACTATTATCAAAAATTTGTTACAGCTTTAGAAGGTGTGGTTTCGGAATAGTAGAAACTCCATATTTTTTTATGTCACATCACTGAGGACCGATTAAGTGAGGTGAAGGAGGAGTACACGAGGGCAAGCAGGAACATAGCGGAGCGAAGCAAAGCGCTGGCACAGCTGTCGGAGGAGGTGGAGCGAGTGAAGCAGGAAATGGAGCAGCGCGGCTCCAGCATGACCGATGGCTCGCCAGTAGTGCACATCAAGCAGGCCATCCAGCGTCTCAAGGCCGAGAATGTTGCTATGGAAATACGCACAGGAGTGCTGGAACACACTCTCTTGCGATTACACCTTCGTGCTCGCGAGGAAAGTCAAAAACCACTCTTTATGCGTCCCCTGGGCACCCTCCTTGCCAATGCACCGCTCGAGAGCGGAGGGGTCGACGTCGTCTAAACTCCCATATCCCCATCCCACCTCCCCTGCACTCCTGTCCAGTCACCCTTCTCACTTGTGATGCTATTTGTGAATCCTTACCTTCAGTCGACTACTGTTTTGTCTTTGGTAATCGGATTAGTGCAGACGATTCCGCCATCCCGGATCAAGAACACTCCGATAAAGACTTAGAGGATTGAATTTACTCTGATAGAATATAACACGAGCCAAGTTTTGTATTGAGTTAATTTGACGCTTCCATTCTTCAATCCAATTTTGGACTTAAGAAATTTAAATGATCAACTGATGGACACTTTCATCGGAAAGTTATCATCCTGGAGGCACGTGACAAGGCATAGAACGGCAATTTAATTTTGCAAGAATTGAGCCAAGCCAACCACACCCGTTCCCCGCAATTCAGCTAAGCACTCGGTCAGGTCTACAAGTCCCAAATGTTGGCATGCATAATTAGGATAGCTGAGACATTGATACGACTACTAGAGTTGTGGCTCCTAACTCAGGCGAGAGTCACACCCGAAACACAATGTTTGGTTGCAGACAATTACCAATACGAATAGCATCAAAACTGCGCCAAAAACAGAGGAGGAACCGTCACACTTATTCACCTGCAGGTAGCCCGACAAACGCGCTCCACTACTACCACCGCACAACGACTATACAGTCGAGCGTGACTGAGAACAAAACATGGAGCACGTAACAAAGGGATCTGTTTTACCAAAGAAATTTATTTTAAATGATTGGATAAGTAAAAATGACGCCAAGGACATGTGTACATGGATGAGTGGAGCAATAGTGAGTGAGAGGCGTGCGGCGCACTCAGCACAATCGAAAAATATCACAAGCACAAGCAAAAATACGGAAAAAAGATCACAGGTTTGGAAGGATTCAGAATCGGAATTAACTGATTCCATTGTTATTGAAAACAGCAGCCTTTATAACCTTGACAGCGTCGCCCGCCTTGGGGATGTATAAACGAATGAACTCCAGAGTCCCCAAAGTCGGGTCGGAGACGAAATGGAATGTAATTACCTCTGGAGTGACCTTTTTTGAAGTTATTTTCGTTAAGCGGCTTATAGGGAACGAAATCTCAACAATCCCATCGATGGAGCGCTCCGTTTCGGCAGATGAAGCAGCCTTAGATGAGACAACCACCTTTTTGAGGAAGGTCTTTTGAACAAAGTTGCCCAATGCTTCCAGTAGAGGTTTCTCGCGCTCTCTTACCACTACCATGTTCTTCTCCGTCACGAGAATAATACCGCGATAGGACGGCATCTCATCAGGTCCCAAAAGCAGGCAGTCAAAACTGTCAGTCACACCAGGCATTTTTTGACAGCCCTGAAGATCAATCAACTGGCGCGGCATGCAAGCTTCTAGATTTGTGACGACAGTTGAATGAGACTTCGTCTCCACAGATCCTTTGGTAGGTGGATGAGGATTCATTTGCAGAGAAAACTCTGGGATTTCATCATCCTCATCGTCGTCGTCATCGATGCTAAAGACGGCAGCAGTGTTGCGATAGGAGGCTGGTTTGGTTGGAGGAGCGGACGCAACAGTGGGAACTATCTGGGGCGGTCTAGAGACTACAACTGGGGGTTTTTTGAGCAGATTGGAGAACCTCGCCAAGACAGTACCCAGCGACTGTGTTGGTGGGGAGGTGGTCGCAATACGAGGAGTTTTGGAGTGGAAAGCATTGGCGGGAAACTTAGAGGTGGCGGGAACAGTGGATGGAGGCATTGTACGCGCCATACGAATTGCCTGCTGGCCCCGATTGGCAGCGCAGACAAAGCAGAGGTCCTCTTCATGCGACACCAGAAGGCGGTTGAATTCGAGAGGCCCAAGGGCCTCGTGGAAGGCCGCATAGCCACCGTCTACCATGCTCACGTAAGGAGTGTTCAGACGTAGAAAGTGCGCAATTACCATATTGGTCACGCGATCCTCTGCCAATCGACCACTGCCCATGAAAACAATGTGCTCACCCACAGCCCTCGACCCCGAGGCAATTCCTCGCTTTTGAGTCTGCAATAAGGCCTAAAGATGCAAGCAAAACGCTAAATTCGCTACGACTAGCTGAACTGAGGGTACCAGAGCAGGTCAGTAATGAATTAGCGACATTTGTGGGCAAAGCATTGACAATAAAAAAAACAATACATCTTAATAACTATGTCTTAGCAAAGTACAAAATCGGGGGGCAGGTGTCCAAATGAGCCCAGAGACCGGGCTTACTTGCGCACAGAATAATTCCATAAATATCATAAGTAAACTTTTTAAAAAAGAAATCAGGAGGGTTCGGAATGTAACGCAATAACGATGACAGGAAGCGGTAAAAGCGGACGGAGTGACAATATTAGAAGGCAAAAAGGAAAGAATAGAAATACAGTTCAATAGCAGTTTCCACCAATATTTTACCGCAGCAACATGGCACCACATATGTGCAAAGGAAAAAGAAAAGCCGACACACCTGTACACTGATGTTGAATTCGGCTGGATTGGAGAGCATGAGTTCGGTGTCGAGATAGAAGGCGGTTTCCAAATGGCCGGCATTGTACTGCTCGGCGGGCCGACAGTCGACGAGGAAAAAACGAACCGCGTCCCCCTCTTCCTCTTCCGCCTCCATCTCCATTCCCGTCCCTAAGCGCGGAGGCGATTGGTTAAGACGTTGACATAAGGCCTGAGTACCCAGCACCTCCTCCACCGAAATCAACAGCGAGAGTGATCCGTCCAGAAGATGGCTGTCACTATCAGGGCTCGGTGCTCCAAAGAGGAAAGGGAGGTAGTTAGTGTTGAAGGAGGAGGGTGTCTTGAGACTATAAGCTTGCGTTATCTCCACCAACGCCACCAGATCTGACGGGCACATCGGCTTCGGCAGATCCCACAATTCAACCAGTATTTCCTCTTAAAACAAACAGACATGCGTGCATAAGTTACATCATAATAGTTTCGTGAAATAGCCTGTGATTTGCGAAACCCAAAAAGAGTTGGAATCACATTTGTTTTCAAAGCATAATCAAGTAATTTGTCCGGGTATAACACGTAATAATTAGCAACACACATTAAAATTGAACCTGTTAATATCGCTATTAGATTAATAATGCTGGCGTTTTGATGAAAGTATTCCTAACTTTGAGGGTCGACCAAGAAAATGAAAAACGAACCCCTTGACTTTGGAGTAGCATTCACAGTCTCGCATCCTGACATTTCCATATGTTCGTTGGCATTCAAAGATACGGTTTCGTCTACCGCCATTTGACCAATATCCTTGCCTTTTTGCATCAGCCTATCCTTGGCATTGACGAGGAGCACTAGCGCAACTAGCATACCGAACAGTGGCTCCCCAAGAAGGAAATATATGTCCCAAAAAGCAGGTAGAGCCTCACTGGAAAGATGGCCTGCAAACAGACTGTCAAACCATCCCTTCGCGTAGACTTCTGGGGAGAGTTTGTGTGAGTCCAGAAAACTGCACAACTCAGGTTCGTGATACTGCAGCAATAGACGAAAAACGCTGCAGGCATGCAAGCTGCCTTGTGTTCCGCTGGGTATGAAGCGATGGTATACAGAGGTGAAACAGACGTAGAGGTCCTCCCGATCAATAGGGTGAAGAATAAAATAAAGAGTGGAGAGGATAGAGACCCACCCATTGCGCGGGACAAATGGGAGGGTGTAAGTTTGAGAAAAATGAGTAAGCACGGATTCAAAATCGCTGGTAAGCTGGAGCAGATTAGGGGGCTCTTTGAGTATACCTGAGTTAGACGACATTGCCCTCGAGATAGAGGTAATGACGTCAGACGCTGCATTTTCACACGCCGTATGAAGTTGCTCTTGAGTTTGAAGATCAAATATTTCCGTAAAATTTGACATTCCTACGAGGCTAGTGTTTACACGCAGACATGAACGCCATAGGTCGCGGCGTAGTCTAACAGGAACAGGACGAATTTGGCAGATAGACTTGACGTCTGCGAAATCAGTGCCCTCTAGACGAATTGTGAAATGAGAGATTTTAAGAGTACCAATTACGTATCAGCTCAATCATAATTAACACGAAACTATTTTTGTAAAGGGAGGCAAACCTAATACCCACACTTAATTTGCATTATTTGTAAGCATCGACATGAGGATTGCAAGCTAATTACCACAAAACCTATAAATTAATCCACATGTAGTGAATCAGACTGATCTTTGACTTCGTACTTAGCGTGAGCTTCATCAGCTACAACAAAAGCAAACAATGAGCAAATGAAGATCTTACTCAAGAGGGCTATTTCAAGCTCTGTTTCCCATGCATCATCAGTACTTAACTCATCTGATAACGACTCAGCCGCACTAGATGCCATCCGACGAGGTGCTATTCGTAGCAAATGGCACGCCACGGAGGCAAAGCAGAAGTCTTAAATACAAGTTAAACTAGCAAAACCTACCATAAAATTACGTTTTTGCCCAAACTGGCACTTTAGGTAGTAGGTCAGACATCTTGAAATCAATCCTCTGTTCTTAAAACTCACATTTGTGGTTTTGCGTTAACTTTAATTAAATATAGTTTTGCAGTTGCACTAAAGCTACTTTTAGCACATTGATTTCTGTCAGTTAGTTTTGAAGCTCGCACGCTTCAGTTTTGACTTTTTTTAAAAAAGCTGCAATTAATTTTGATTTATAAATCTCATGGATTATAGTTACTATTGCAGTTACGTGAGGGTCGTTAGCATTTTTTAAATTGGTCTTTACAAATCCCGCACGATTATGTTGCGCTCCTCATATATTTGCTAGTCCAATCACAGTTTTGGTGTTGGGGTAGCGATATTGCCTCATTACTCGTGCAATGCGGCTTAAGATGCAAAATGTCGTCTCTTAAATCTGCACTAGAACTGATTAGAAGGGATGGTGTGTCAGAAAAATGGCAATTCTTATTACTATTAACGGATGAAGCTCTCGGTTCGTTGTCTTATTTCAAGGATATGTATAGGTGCTTTGGATGATGAAAGCATTTTACTTCGGCTTCCCAAATATAAGTTACGTGAAATGGTTCTAGCACCAATACAGGTGTCCTTAGAATCATCCAACAGCAGGTTGAACTGTGATGCCTTGTACGCACTTGAGGTACAATTTGTTCTTTGAATAACAGCATAGGCGTTTGTGGATTCTGATGCTCTATATGATGGATTAGAGGACCCTGTTAAAGATACGGACCTGACTTTTCAGTTCCTTGATGCTATTTCCCCATGTACGATTTTCAGTGATGCTATTCAGACCGCCTTTCCTAAAGTATGCCTTATTTTACGGTTAATCATTGTGTGCATAGCTTTTGTTAAAATTGTGCCTCTCGAACAGTAGCCGTCTAACCGTAAACTCCATGCTGAGAATTATTCAGGTATTGTTTGTCCATTTGACCATTTTCTATCCATGGTCTCGCATGTTTTTGACTTGTATTACCATTCTGCCCTATTGATAAGTGGATAAAATGCTTGCATTTTGATAATTCTGTTAAGAGTAGTCGCAGTAATTGAGTGAAAGTGCTAATTTGATCACTTATTCATACTTATGTTTATGCTATCCTTTTTCAACTTCAAATATTTGTTCACTTGCTTCGTTTTTGTCATGTGTCGAACAGTTAATTGATTACGATCATTTTACTCTAAGACATTATGTTTTGCTTTTCACTGTCTCGATGTCGTCAGTCATTTGCAGGCAAATCACCAACTGAGATTTAATGAAAACGTAAAGCAACGAATTTCTAATAAGTTATTTTTTCCTAGATGTGTGCGGACTTAAATTCTAAATATGTTTTGACCCGCAACAAAGAAAAGGCGTCCATTGCTCAGACAACCCTGGTCCAGGCAGTCAAAGCATTTGTGGCAAAGAATGGTGTTCTAGTCAACGGTCAGGTGCGTGGACTTTCAAAGCTATTTTTTATCAATTGGTTTGAACCTTTATTGACATTATGCCCCAATGTTTTAAATATTTTATCAGGCTACCGAACCGAGTCCTGTGACCACGTCGAAGTCTGTCTACGGTTTTCTTTGTGGTGAAGACTCTTGTGCATCTGATTTGTCCGAACCGCAGCTGCAGATTTTGGGCGTTCTCAAATGCCTCATCGAAGCAATTATGCCCGATAATATGCCTGCGCAAAATAGAATGATAATACCTATGTACCTACAGGCAATTGCAACCACCATATCTCTCCTCCCTGTTTCCTTGATTAGACACAGAGTATTTTTAAATATCCTTTGGTGTGTTATCCACCAATTTTCACTTAATACAAATAATGTGTGTTTGAATAAGTTTTTTTGTGTTTAAGGCAACGAGCGTGTCCTATGCTTATGTGGTTTTTGAGTAATCCAAAGCAAGAAAGAAACATTATTTCAACATCGGAACTGCAGTCGCCAGCAGAAAGTGGAGTCAATCGTCAGACCCATGGGACAGCCAGCTCTATAGCGCCTCCAACTCTGTGGCCCGAAGGATTAAAGCTTATTTATGAGTACGTCTAGTCAGGCCTTTAGATTCCACTCATAAACACAAGTTGATTTCTAACCGCAATTTGGTAGCTGTTATTCTGTATTAGCACCCTCTTCAGTCGAAAAACTACTTGTAACCTGTCTATACTTTACCTTTTTGTCATTAAAATCTGTGTATTTTAAACAATAAAACCTAAGATAACCACCCATTGCTATTTGATAAAGTACATCCCTTTGACGCACATTTCGCCTCTTCAACAGCATCGTAATTGACCTCGCTTACTTGGTGGGGCCCGTTCTTGAACTCCGACCTATGCTGGAATCGCTTTTTCATAAGATGCTCCTCTATCCACCACCTACTTATCGTCAGAATGCTCTCAACGCTGTTTGCGGTGTGAGTTGCCATGCTCCCTTTGACTTTATTCGTAGCTGTCTATACTTGGTATCGAAAATGTTGTTTTAACATTATTACTTCGTAGATGAGGGAGTTGGAAGGCAGTAGTTGAAAGTGGTAGTCAGGCTTGTTTGGGTTTCATTGGGTGGTTGTTACTACAACCACCCTTTTACGCCTAGCTCAGTCGTGCAAAACTTGATTCAACCAGGCTACGCATAGGATCTTATCTCCCTTTACCCCATCCAAACCTTGATATTACAGATATTTTACATTTGTCTACACTTTATAGATTGGGGTTGAACATTTTTTTGCAGAACCGTCCATTTATAGGGCTTAAGCACTACACCCATAACGGTGGATCAATTGCTGATTAGTCATTATTCAGGCTCATCTGTACGGAGGATTTGGGCGAGAAGGTGTACGTGTTTTCTGCTTTCACAGCGCTCGGTGGCTCTTAAAGATGCTCTTCCTATGATCGCAACTTTCCCCATCTCGAAGTACTACGAATATCGGTCCTGATATTAGAATCCCAGCAAATAACTTAAAACAACTAATGAGGTTTTGAAGCTTCATCTAAATATCCTTAGTTCCTGGCTCACATTCATGTTCATTTTCCTTATTGCAGCTTCTAAGCACAACTGAGGGACTGCTCTGCATTACTGGGCCGCTTGTTTCTGTTCCCATGCTTTCGAACAGCAACGGAGGTGTCGAACCTTTGTTCAAATGCAGCGAACCGCAGATGTCAGATTTTCGGATCTTTGACATGTTAGTTTCGACTCCTTGATGGTAGCTCCCACGGGCCTTGTAAAAATTTGATTATGTGTAGCTACTCTGCCAACTTCCTTGGTGTGATTTATCATGCACTCAGGCAAACAACGATGTTATGGATCATTCTGGCTTGCATATCAATATCTCAATTGGGATTGCCATTCTATATAATCGACACGATTCGATTCCATGCTGATTTGCTGTAGATCAGAGCGTAAAAAGTATTTTTCCCTTCTGCCTGGTTTTTCCACCAGGCGATCGGCTTGAAATTGGTCACCCTGTTTCACGTAAATCTCAGTGTTGACCTCACTTTTATGTGCGGTCTTAAGCGTCGTGAGGTTAAGTTTGTGCAATACAACGGCAACAAATTTAAAAGGAAGGACAGGCTAGCAAAGGTCCAACTAAATATTTCGAGGTTTTCAGCTGATTAGATACAGCTGATTTTATCGCAATGCGTTGCTTACATTTTAAAACGTAAGTCTTGTGAAGGAATGGGATTCCAAATTCTAGAAAACCGAAATATTCACTGCGAATGTGTCTGTTGCTTCAAATATTTTAATGTGGTGAAGGTTTCAGCTATCGGTATATGTATCAGAAAAAGACAGCGCATTGAAATCACGATGATCAGCTTGAATACAATCCAAAGGAGACGCGAAAAGTGGCCTTAACCTTTTTTTTATTTCATCTCAGTATTCTCCAGTCTGTCCACGCTTGTTCACTGACCAAGGATCAGGCTCTGGTCTGTACCAGCGCCAAATGTGTGAACCTCATTTCAGATTCCCTGTATGCCCTCGTTGAAGGTGAGGGTCTGTGTGAGGCATTTGTTCAAATGATTGAGTCTCAGCTGAAACTGACAGAAGGTGGGCATCTCGATTCTCAAAAGGCCTATTAACAAGCATGGATGCAATCATTTTA
The DNA here is from genome assembly GCA_001870725.1 of Taenia solium. Taxonomy (NCBI): domain Eukaryota; kingdom Metazoa; phylum Platyhelminthes; class Cestoda; order Cyclophyllidea; family Taeniidae; genus Taenia; species Taenia solium. The sequence goes on from MIEF01006596.1 coordinate 359,788, forward strand.
CTTTCCTCTGTCTAGAATTTTCCACTAAAGGCGAGGACGGTCAAGAAGTGTTGAGGGAAAGTGGCATCCCCAATGCGCATGTGAGTTTTCTGTCATGGTAGAAAGCGGTTACATTTATAGGGCCTCGAACATACCACCTTTTAAGGATTCGCGAGGGTAACCATATGCATTAGAGAGATGGATACGACATTGGTGGCCGAAATTTTGAAAAACAAGCGCATTGACATTCATGAAAAGATACTGATAAATTTATCCTTAACTTAATCTAGCGATCCAATTCCTGGAAGTAGTCTTAATTTTGTTAGGAAGTCATAATACTGTACTTCCTCTTCATGAACTAAGGCGAAGTGAAAGGGACTTGAAATTCGCCCTTTTGATGTAGCTACCTCGCACATTGGAAGTTGACCGATGGGCGGCTCATGATTATCTGCTGTCTCTCATGAAGACCATCCCCAATCTCCTGGACGCTCAGTCAATAATTGAAGTGGACAACCTCCTTTTAGAGTTCAGCTCCGCTTATTGTAAAGGTGAGGCGCTTTCCTATCTTCCTCCTTTTCCAAACGATAAATATGACAACTCTGCTCTTTTCTTCAAGAGCGGCGATCGAGTATGTCGGGCAATGTGGTTTCTCCCGTGGACTTCACTGATCTTGCTGACGACGTGAGCAGCACCCTTCTCAACGCTGACGCCGTCTATGCTACCACCATCGGCGCTCTGACACTCAACTACCGCCTCCTTCAGGTCGGATTTTATTCAAACCGGAACAAGACCGAGGTGGAAGTGATGTCGGAGGTAGGTAACTGGGGAAATTTTCAAATTTAATGCATTTTCATCCAATACATATTCATGCGCGTGTGTGTTACCAGACCGAATTTTTGGACTCCATCCTCGGGACAGGTCTCATGCTCTACGTCTCGGAGACGTGGTTGTCGCAAGTCTATCGCGGAATTCGACATCAGGATCTTCTGAGCACCTCCGGCCTGGACCTCAAACTCCTCCGCGAATCGGTTAGCAAAAGTGAGGACAAAGATCTTCGCGGTGCTTGCCTCGTTGAAATGGTTGTCGAATTTGATGGGATCGGCTGGACTTACGACGTGAGCCACCCTTCGTCTTTGTGTCGTGTGTAATTTCAGTGAATAAAGTCAGCTTGTGTAATTATTCGACTGGAGTAATCAAAACTGATGCAGTTAGCGTATTTCATCGTTGATCTCGTGTTGAAAATGCATACCCCTATTCACTCTTGTATTTAAGCCGTTTTTGCCTCATGATAGCCAAGACTTTCCACGCCTTTTCAAACTAAAGGTTTTCCTTATCAGATAAAGGTGCATTTCGCATGGTCAACCTTGTTTGCGCCGATTGGACTTGTAATAGCTTTGCTGTTCTTTCCCCAAATGGTTAGATTTGGGCCACATCATTGTTTGATTGTGCGGGCTGCTTCACAGTACATCGAGTTTTTACCATTAGTCCCTTATTTGTGAATCTGATAAGGGTGAAAATGGCATATTCAACCATTAAATCTACCGCTTCATGACGAATGGCTCACATTTTAATGTCTTCAAATTTACCTTATCTTTTTTTCGTCAAAAGCAAGTAGGCACGTTTTGACTTCGTATTACTATTGCCAAGTAAAAGAAAGCGTACTTAGCCTATTAACTTAAATTTTGTGCGTCTATCTCGTAGAGGGCTATTGGATTTGGCGACAGTAATAGCGGAGACGTGGAAGGGGAAAGGGAAAACGAGGTGCTGGACGCGGGGAGAGCGCGGCGACGGGTAGGTGAGGTGTTGGTCTCGCGCATCCTTTTTGCAGGCTGGCAGCGCATAGTGGAGACCCTCACCAACACCGTCGCTTTCGCCGGTATCTACGTGGACAGAGTCCCCTCCGGCCTCTCTGCTTTCTCCTTCCTCACCTCACGCCGTTCTTCTACCACCGCTTGCGCTGAGAGGTATTTTCCCGTCCACCACTTTCCTCTTTTTCTGGCCACTTTCAGTCACAATGCTATTTTGTCTTTCACTTAAGCCCCTCTATCTGTTCAATATGATCATGACGAGCGTGTCTCAGTAAAGTGTGGTTGGATATAAAAACAATTTTGCCCCATTGAGCTGTATTTTCCCATGCCTATTTTTACTTTGAGACTTGGATGTCCTTTAAGTGATGGGGAAGGCCATCGGAGTCTTGCAATGCCTTAGGCTTATTTATGAAAAGCAAATCATTTATGCAATGTTAGTTCTTTTTCCATTGCATCGCATCCATGTTAATGTTTGTTTTCGAGCTATATGTGGTAATTTATGGTTTTGTGAAATTCCAAAGGAAGCTTATGCTGTCCTCGAGTAATGAAATGACCTTCTGTAACTTAACTATTTTGGTGACTAAGGTGGTATCGCAATCTAGTGGTGAATCATTGCCACTGAGACTAATAAACTGCAGTCTGGCTTGAAGGGTTATGCCATGATGGCTTATAAAAAAAAACGTCTGAATGATGAAACATACCACAGAAGGCATTAGTCCAGATTTTTAGTTACCAATCGGACATTACTATCCGACATTTCCATTATATGAATCAAGATACCTGCAAAGTTGTAGTTGGGTTCAGTTTGCTCCCCCATCCTCTGTAATTTAGTGAAGTAGACTTCTTTTATGCTGTCTCCCTTATCCTTTAGCTCCATTGATGCTTACAGTAGCATCTACATCAATGGTATCTAGCTCGTACCACGTGATACGTTTATCCGCAGGGCGGGCCTATTTTCTAGAACAATATGCCTATTCTTGGCCTCCATGTTATGACATTAGTAACATACCCCTTTAAAGCTGCTTTTAACGCATTCCAGCAGCAAACTTGATTTGGACGAATACTACTTTATGCAAAATACGTTACTCTACATTACTTAAGATAGGGCACACTTTGTCATTCGTCCTTGAGCATTAAAATCGCGTTGCAGCGCGGAGACGTCGTCGTCGTCCACAGAAGGCGTCTCGAAATCGCTATTGCAGAACCTTATCGGCCTCTTTTACTTTGGCGATGCTGAGGCCGCCAGTCAGAGCCAGCAACTTCGTGAGCTGAGCTCAACTTTGTCGGAAAGTCTGCGAAGTCTGCAGCAACTGGCGACTCTGGCGAGTAGCAGCACGTCAGAGGCGTTGCGGATTCGTTGTGGGGCTGTCTTTGCTCTACTCACCGAGACATCCCGCGCTGCAGCAGTTGCTGCACGAGATAACAAGCACGCCCTCCCACCCAATCGCCTCCACTCTGCCCAGGTCCTTGGGATCCACGTCGTTCTCTCCAATGCCCTCCGACTTGGATGCCATTCACCTGACTGCTGGCTCCATCTCCTTAATGCCTGTCAACTCGTCCGTGAATTGGAACACGCCTACTTCGCCGCCATCTGTGACTCTAAGTCCTTCGGCGCAAAAGTGTACGCTACTATTTGTAACGTTATCGTGGTATTCACTCGGGTTTTCCCTCCTAGAACTGATCTCGATGAGGATTGTGATCTTCCTGCGATCGTGCAAAGCTTTAGCGCTTCCAATCCCAGCGCAGGCGAGTGCTTGACAGTGGAGCAAACTGGAGTTGTGTTAAGCGTACTTGCGGCTCAGGTTGACCAGATTTTTGATACAGCTGCTGAGGTGTTGTCACTGCCGGCGCTGATTGACTTCATCTACTATTTGTTGCAAGCAAGCAGCGCAGAACTAGCTGCTAGAAGTCACCCGCAATCTAACCCTGTAGAACATAAGGTGTCAAGTAATCTGAAACAAGCAGTCAATTCCGTAAAAGATGAACTTGTGAAGGTAGCAAAGCTTGGAATGGCCAGTTTGAATGGAAACCCAGAGTTAATTGAACATTGCACTTCTCGAAAACCTCAAAGTCCAGCGCTATTCCTCGACAGGTGAGTAGACTCTACCTATCACATGTAATGTTCTCATTAACCAACCCACCTTTTTTGAAATACCACGTGTCTAGATTGTCTCAGCTACTTTTGAGAGCTATTCGCTCCCCGAAACGTCCATTGCTCCATCTTTTGCGCACATGGGCTCTGGTCTCTCAACACCTCGTAGACGCTTGTTGTTTCTCTTCCGTTTACTCCTCCACTTCGTTTGAATCGGATGCAGAGCGGCTGCTGGTCAGTCAGAGGGCTCTTGTCTGTCTTCATGAATGCACAATTACGGCTATTACTACACGTCTGGAGTTGCCTTACTTCAGCGCCAACGAGATGTTCTGCAAGCCCTTTGAAATCCTTCTACGACTCGGTATGTATCCTCATTGTGTGGTGGGTGCGCTCAGTGGTCTTTTTTCAATGCCCAAGGTGTTTACACTCTGGTTCCTGTAAATTCTGATTCTTTGGGCTGCTATCAAGTGGTGATATTAGTTGTGCCTATCTAACATTATTTTTCGGTGTAATAGCAAAACAGCACTAAAATTGTCATTCGTAATTAAAAAAACAATAAATAATGCAGATGTATCAGTGCATAGTATCAGAATGTTTCGCATATTCCACCATGCACGAAATGCGGTCCTTCACGGGCTTGCACTATCAACATTGGTGGTGGCAGCAGCGACTGAAGATGGGTGCATCACTTCATCGTCGGTTGGAGCTTTTCAAAGTCATTCCCATATTATTTACGCAAAGCCGTGGTTGGCCTTCTTCCGGTCATCTGTTTGCCTCCTTTTCTGGCAAAAGATTTGTCTTCAGGAAAGATCCGTTAGAACGGACACTTTATTGCTCAAGTCTCTCTCAAGGAATGCCAAATATTTAGATGGTGTAAAGGGATGTTTGCTCATCCTTTCTACTAAAGCCTACTGTTATTGCTATGGGCACAATGTGACATCAAGTAGTTGGACTGCCAGGTCCTTAATCCCAATTTAAAGAATGTGGGAATTCAAAAAGTCCATGTTTTCGTTTGATTTCAGTGCTATTTAGCTATTAATTCAGCCTGTTTCGTATAAGGCGGTTTCGTTTCTCGATGAGATAAGCATTGGTTGGCTAGAAAATTGCCAAATGATTGTCATCTTGTCAGTAGTTCTCATTTTTTTTTAAACAGAAATGTGTGATGGTGAATTACAAGACAGGATTATAAGCTGCATCAGTGAGGTTGTAGAGGGCTGCAACACCGCACTTCACTCGGGCTGGCGTCCGATATTTGCCGCCCTCCGTTCAATCAAGGTCCCATTTCTAACTGAGGCGAACCAGCAGCGTCGGGAAACGCACCCGCCTGACTCCTCTTTTTATGTAAGCGCCAACACAACTGTGGATGCTATGCCAACATGTCCCAAGGTAAGTTTCGATGTGGATGTGATCCCCACCCAGAGCATTCCTGACAAACGGCGCATCTCAACGGTCCTGGAAATTTTTGAGGTGAGTGATAACTCCCTACCTTCATGGATGCTTAGTAATGCCATTCTTTGCAGTGGCAGTAATTTCGTCACACTCTCTTATGTGAGATGTCTCGCGATGTGTGCGTGTGTATGTACTTCTCAAACCTCTCAATGACGCTACCTGTCGAAGATGACAGTTCATGTGTAGCTACCTTTTGCGCAGCGTCCACATAATCCATCTTTTCAACGCTTTCTTTTTTAGATTTTCTTGTTCACTGACGACATCCTCGTGTTTTGCAATACTGCCGTCGATTGCGTTCGGTGTCTCTTGCGCTACTTATCTGCTGGAGAGCTTGACCGCATTTGTTCAAATAATTGGATTTCTTCAGTCTCTAACGACTCAACTGGCGATAATTGTCCGAAGGAATGCGAGGGTGTGCGCCTAATTTTTCTGTCGTAATGCTTAATAACTGATAAACAAATTTATTAGTGCATTTATTCTGTTTAGGCTCTGCAGATGAACAAACGCAGACTTTGAGTAGAGTAGAGTGCGCCAATGAAGCATCGTGTTTACTGTGCGTGGCGACGCTCCCGCTACTGTCACGTTGTTGTGAAGTTTTTGGCTACATTTGGGGCTCTTTTGTCAACGCTTCCGCTTCCGGTATCTCAGCGCCCTCTATTGACTACGTGCTGCGGTCGGCCAAGCGCCAGGCCCGCCTTGTAGCAGGCGGACCTCTGGAGTTGAGCCTCCTTCCTACTGTTCGTAGCTTTACTTCACCCACTCTCCACGAAAGAGTTAAAAATCTTACTCCTTGGTTCTCCACTGGACGTTTTCTCGAGCCTACTTTCCACTCTGCAGACCCCGTAGGTCTCCTTGATTATCTGTTATACTTATGGAGAGAGTAACCACAATACATCTTTTTTCCAATATAAGTTAATTTTCTTACCGTTAAGGTGTCATGTGTTACCGAATAGACGCTAAAATATAACCACTCTTTATTTGATCTATTCTTTTACGGCCAGTTTGACCCTGATCTCACCACACTTCGTAGTCTGGATGACATTGACCAACCCTCCGGAGTGTTGCATCTCTGGTTCCTAACACTAGAGGGCATCGTAATGGCAGTCTGGGACTGCAATCCACGTGTCCACCGGGCGGTGTTTGAGGAATTTACAAACCTTTTGGATGAGTGCATAGAAAAAGTCTGCGGTAAGGTTGACGTCACCATATCTCGACTCACAGACGGCATTGAGAGGGAGGAAATTGAAGCCGAGGGTGTGGCTATTGGACCTTCATTCGCGGTGTTTGTAGTTAACCACGTTCTTTTGCCACAGCTTCAAGTAAGCTTTCTAATTGACAGTTGTGTTCCGTATCTTGCTTTTCCGGAACTTTGTATGCTCCACTTTCACAATCTTACAACTATTGAATTGGCGTTATTTTCATACGTGTTTTGTGCTTTATAATAATAAAATAATCAGCTTACTGTCTCTCGCAATCTTTATCAATTCCTCACCCTAAAATAGCTTTATGAACACCGGAAAGAGGGTGCACACTTATGACCGTGAGAAAACAATGCCATGCTATTAATTCTTTTAGACTGCAATTGCGAATAATGCGTTGATTGGTGATGTGAATGATGACTCTAAAATCGAGGGCATTCATCTTCACAATGGCGAACACTTGTCAGCAGGTACTTGCGAAGACGCCAACCTTGCTGATGAAACTGAGAATGGCGGAGTTATCATCTCAAAATTGAGCTTTATTGTCGGTCAAACCACCCATTTGGTGTGCAATCTCATAACTCGATTTCAACGAAGAGGTAGAGTCAACAACTTTTTTCTGTCCATTTCATTTTTATGCCGGATTGCGCCAATCGCTTTTCATCGCCCTTTTAGATCAACAATCGTCGAATTCGGTGGTGGGGATAAATCTCATGCTACATCAGTGCCTACACGCATTGGTTGATTGCATTAGTGTGCGGAATGAACGTCTCTCTCGTTTGGCAACTTCTTGTCTCAGGTAGGGCGACTAGAGGTGATGAGATTTTGTGCTTGTGCGCGTCAGTCTCAATTGCTTGGCCTTTTGAACACTGGGCTTTAGGCACTTGCTCATATCAACCGCGACATGCCTGACCGTGCATCAGTGGGAGATTGCGATCGCTCACTTGCAGGAGGCGTTTCGCGCCTGCCTCCTGCCGATCCACATTCTCACCACCGTGTACGACGATCGAGCCAGACGCTTGCTCCCCAGCGACGCCGGCCTCCAGTTGGCCAACCTGCGGCCAATAGGCGCGTCCAACAAGTTGCGTCAGTTGGCACTCCGGCTCTTTCAGTTGGCTGACCAATCGGATGAAAGCGATGCGGATGCGGGGGAAACAAACCTCGAAGATGGTTTGGAGAGCTTCGAGAAACCCAGCTACTCCTTCGAATTTAGGGTTTTTCCACTCTGTACACATGAAGCTGATCGGCCGCCCTTGGACATGTGAGCTGCCTCTGAAGCAAATGCTATTACTTTTGGCTTTCATTGCTAGCCTCTACGAAAGCAGCGAAAATTTCAGGAATGGCAGCATAAATGCTCCTAATCCCTATAGACGAAAACTTTAGACATCGCAGGTCATTCATTGCACGATCATCTTTAATCATAGGCAGCTTGGAAATACTTATTTCCGCGCTTTGGTTGTTGTATGGGGCCTTCTAAAAGGTAATCAATTTGTGGGTTTTGTGACTTCATTTTAAGATAAAATCTGCACATTAGCCTTACCATGCATGCTGGAGTCTCACCCATTTGCTTTGCCTCATTATTTGGGAAGCAACACTCAACAGACCATAAATGGGACATCAGTCAAAAGTCACGATATCGATGCCATTGGTGCTTTCCTAAATAGAACCAAATTTCAAGCATGTTATTATATAGATACGCTCTTATTTACTTGTTTCACAATTTGACATTTCCATTTCGTTTTGATAGGATACCATTGTCAGGCATAATTTCAAGCCAGTTGAACACCAATTTACTCATTCACCTTATTGGCGAACTTCTACTCAGCTTTGGGATGGATGGGGAGCAATCCATTCCAAAAGCTATCCAGGAATTACTCTTCTATGATTCCTCACTCGGTGTGGGTATATTTGATCACAGCACCGAGGTTTCCGGGACGTCCGTAACGGGGCTCACTGCCCTAGGTCAGGACCTCATTTAGTAGCATTCTTATACCTTCTGCGTTTGGATTATTTATTTGTGTTTGCATTCACTCCAAACAGAATTCTTCACACGCTTGCCTCTTAGCTCTGGCTTGCGACTTTTAAATTGCCTTTCGGACACTTACGCGGCTTTCTTTGATTTCGACCAATGCGATGAGCTGAAACAGCTCATTCAGAGATTACTCAAGCTACAAGCGCCTGCAAACGTTTACCAACACGTAGGTGGATGTTTGTACCGATTATAACCTTTTTTTAAAGCCTGTATAACCCACTGCAATGAAAACGTCTTTCATTTTAAAGTCGCGCTTAGCCGCAATGGTGCTGCAGATGATCCTTCTACAGACCGTTCAGAATGGTCTGGCGGCTAAATACTGCAGCCACCTCTCTGAGTCGGTAAAATCGGCCTTCTGCGAGTTTGACGAAAATATCTCAAAGCTGAGAGTTGGCAACTTCCGACGCTTCCCCCTGCAGCTTCAAACGAACACTGGGAGAAAAGAGTTTATCTCTCCACTTCCATGGTTAAAACCATTCGTTCCTGATGCAGGTGGCGATCACGTGGAACAGTTCGCCCTTCTTCTTACCGGATTGTCCACTCATTTAACTCAGTTCTACCTCTTTTTGCTGCATGATGAGGGCAAGGAACACGCTGCTAACGATTCAGCAATTAAGCGTTGCGAACCATTGTTTCCCAGTGGGATATATTCCGACGCTTTTACGAATGATGTATGTTTAATTGGAATTATTTTCAAAACCTTATGATATTTTTGACAACGAGCAGTTTGCATTATCTTTTTTTAGCATAAAAGGAAGCTGTCAGAGTCGAATTCCAAAAGGAACTCGCGTCTGCAGAAGTTTTTAGGTGGGTCTCGGCGCTTCACAATTGACGCGTCTACTACAACACTGCATGATATGAATGGGAGATTCATGAGGAAGCGCTCGACGGAAGACAAGGATGCTCAAATGACCTCATTGGCGGAGTTGTTAGCCACATTACCACAAGGTTTCCTTGCTTTGTCGCTGAGTCTTGAAGCGCACTCTACCTTCGCTTTTGAAGGCATCTTCACGTGTAACGCGGCACGGCTAATCGCCGTTGCGGAGCACGAGTCCCTGCGGCGAACACTGGCCGCCTGGTTCCTCCGTCTTGTCCAGAATAAAAAACCCCCCATCGAGCCATGACATTATCTTTCTACGTCTATTATCTCTTATTCTGAGTGTTGTACTTTTTACACTACCTTGTCTCTGCAAAACAAGTCTTGGTTGTAAATACTTGCTCTTGATGTTCTATCTGACCCTAAGTAAGTACTTGGACCCACATTGGCTTTGAATGCGGCACGAACAAATGATGAATCGAGCATGCAGTGCCTGTCGATGATGCCCTCTTAAAACTGTACTACAAGCCAAAGTGGCAGATTAATGCAGGAGAATGGGTAGAGATGGACAGTCATAAAGTTGACACCCGGAATACGAGGCGTAAAGGTAGGCACCAGGTTTTTGCGCGAGGGCGCGTTGAGTAGTGGGTCGTCACGTCTTGTGGACTGCACACAATCTGCCGTCCAACCAGGTAGCCGATGCATCAAGACTTCGCAACAGAGGTCTTTATTGACCAGGAAATGTGGATAGGCAGGCATCCAGCCACTAGCCCGGCAGCTGTCTGGCAGAAACCGTTCGAGTGTGAGGCCGAATTCGGCTGCAATTCCAGGTATCCTCATCCGTAGCACACTACAAACTAGACTAAGCTTGATAAGAGCCAATCAGGAGAGACTGGGAGAGAAAACGAATATGGGATCGTTACTCACATATCCTTAGGTGAGTCCTCTCAAATGTTTTGTTTGGGCAGAGCAATACAAAAGAACACAGGCAGTAAATGGCCAGAACAAATAAAACTTCACCTGCGCGAGAAGAAAAACGCGCCGTACCGGATACCCCTGCAGAAATCGAAGCATGCACTCAGTTTAAAAACAATTAAAACGCACAATCAGGCTAAGCGCAAAGTAACAAAAAGAATAATGTTTTTAATATATTTTTGTTTGAGACTTGTCAAAAGTTGTAAAAATAGAAAGGTACCCATGAAACGTGACTAGAGTTGCATGTTCACATGCAAAAGGGGCAACGTTCGTAAGTTAATATAATTTAATCAATGAATTTAGCCTTTTTAACTGTTACAAGTTCACTGGAATCGGGTGCAAGGAATAACCAATGACAATTCGTATGCACACCTGAAACGGCCTCCCTCGCGTAGTGCTGGGACTATGAGTGATGGGGGTGACCTTCCTAAGGTTACCATTGAATCTGGCGAGTCAGCACAGGTTGTAGCTGAAAAGGACGACGAGAAAGAGGAGCAAGATTCTTTTGAGATAGATGAGATTGAAATTTCTGACAGGGAAGCTGAAGACATCTACGTCGATCACAGGCGAATCAAGCGGATTTCAAAGCTTGAAACCTTACCCAATGTGGGTGTGCGAAAGTTATTGACTGAGTTTTAGGCAAGGAAATTGTGCCTTAGGAATAATCTCATAAAAGTCATTGAAAATTTCGAACCACTTGCTGACATACTGGTGGATCTGGATTTGTATGATAACCAAATTACGAAGGCTAGTTGCCTATTTGTCTTTCTGACTTCTCTAGTTTATTTAGTTCTTTTTTGTTTGCCTCTGCAACTTCTAATTACATCATTGCAGATTGAGAATCTGGAAATTTTGCGGGTGATTGAGATATTGGATCTGAGTTATAACCGGATTCGTGTGATAGAAAATTTGGATTCCCTGAAAAACCTCACCAAGCTTTATCTTGTCAATAACAAGATTTCTAAAATTGAAAATTTGTCAACCCTTACAAATCTAACCATGCTTGAGCTTGGTGCTAATAAGATTCGGAAACTGGAGAACCTTGAGAACTTTCCGAATCTCGAGGAGTTGTTTGTTGGAAATAACAAAATTATAAAACTTGAGGGACTCGATAATCTACCGAAGCTCAAAATATTGAGTCTGCAGGTAAGTGTGGATGCGCACGCTCACCCCTTGGATGCAACTCATTGTCACTACTTCCCACCTACATTTGTAGAACGTTTGATTTTTGTTAAGACCGTATGGGTGTTGCCGTCCACATCCTCCGAACTGTACCACATAGTCACGGTTTATTTGCCTAGCCTCCAGAACATAATTCGTCAAGAACTGCCATCACGGCCCCAGCTACTAATTAACTTGGAGCTTTTTTATGGTCTAGTGTAACCGAATTACAAAGCTCGAGGGACTGGACAAATTGTCAAATTTAGAAGAGCTCTATCTGAGTTTCAATGGCATCAGCAGAATCGAGGGTTTGGATAATCTTGCCAACCTCCAGACTCTCGAGTTATCCAAAAACAGAATAAACAAGATTGAGAACATATCCCACCTGAGCAAGCTTGAGGAATTCTGGTTCAATGACAACCTTATTGCTGAGTGGGATCAACTTAACATTCTCGTACCAATGAAGCAGCTGAAGACCCTCTACATGGAGCGCAATCCCATTTACTATGCGCCCAACTCGAAACGCATGGACACAGCTTATCGGCGAAAAATCCTCCTCCTACTCCCCTGGCTAAGACAACTCGATGCGACATTGACAGGCGTTGGCCTCAGACCCTAGTGCTTTATTGTACGTTTGGATCGGTAGAATAACATCCATAACGTTCTACTGGTCTCTTGGCACCTTTTATACAATCATACATTGATTGGTGTGTTGGGTACTTCCGTCGTCACCTTCCTCAGACCCGCGTCGAGAAAACTAATTATTCCTCTGTTACTATCTAATGTCACAGTCTTCGCCGAAACAACCAGCAAAGTACAAATGGCAAACTTCGTCACGGTCCGTGTCAGTGGGGAGGTCCGAACAGTCACCTTGCCCAAGTCGAATGAAATCCAGTTTCTCCCTAAGGCTGAGTGAATCTTCAGGGATCGTTGGAGAATTACGGATGCATACAAAGAGTCGCTGTTGTGATGGTCCGCTCAATTTGTGATTTGGTCTCCGTAGGCAATGATTAGCGGTTATGGTAACTAATCGATAGACAGGAAACGGTTCCAGGCTAGCTCCGTGTATGGCCAGCTCCGCCTTCGGAAGTCCCACAGAATCCTCCGAGAGACAAACCTGGCAAAAAAGGGGAGAAACAGCGTGCACTCAATTCGTTCCCTATAAGGAAGTGATACTGTGAGACCCCGATTGAGAGTTGGATGTGTTTGTCGCTGATATTAACTGGGAGAAAGGGTACATGAACTTAGTAAAAAGTAGCCATTTCTTCCATGCATAATGAGCTAACTTAATTATATTGCTGTCCAAGTATTTTGTGTAATCAGGTCCCCTTTAGTGAATTCAGCGTGGCCATTGACTTCGATGCTCGAATTTACCGGAACACAGGATGGGATTCGTGGAGGGTCGCCGAAAGTGTTCACAAGGCCTTGAACAAACAGAGGGCGAATTTCGGGACTAAGGGGGAGAGCCATTGCCCTGGAAATGTTGAAGTACTCGATCCTCGAGAGTTTCGATGGCTGGTAGGCATTCCATGCATGGAGGCGATTGGCCAGCTCGCATATCAGTGGCTGCAGCGCCTCGACATGATCTAAATTGGTCGAGAGTCTATTTTGAAGCATTCGAGAATTGCAAGTAAGCATCAACTCGTGGTGCACTTTGTGGTCCATGTATGGGTCCCTTGGCATCATCACATGGCTATAGCCCCTGCATTTTTTTAAGTCATTTCATAACCCCGAAAAATAAAGGTGAAGTGTGCATGCAAGTGACTACAACTGGCAGGTAAATTTACCACAGTACTTAAAGAAGGCATTTAGGCTGATAGCGCACAAAGCTCGTCGATGGAAGTCTCTGACGGGTTGAAATAGTGACTGAAAAACACAAGGAAATAAGCTAATTATTGGTAGTCAGAATCCTAGATCTAGAGTTAGGAGATCTGCACTAACCTGATAGTTGGATGTCCGCTCTGACACCTCATTACGCAAAATCTTCAATCTTTCGCAATACCATGAAGTCAGCGCAGGTGGTAGAGCTGAAAGAACGCGGAGAAAACAAAACATATACTATTGCATTTATAAGAAGCTTTAAATAATATTAAAAGAAACACACCGAAACGATGAAATAAACTGATGTGGTGAGCAAGAACGTAGGGCATGATCCATTTAGCAATTGACGAGGGCGGCGCGCTTGCCAATTCCTCCAAAACGCCACAACACACTGGACAGTCCTGAGTTGTGGTTCCTGTTCAAATGGAGACGAATGCTGCCAGTTTTCTCAATAAATCGGCGAGACATTACATTCCAAAATCCAGAGATATGGAAATGCGGGTTCAAAAAATGCCAGACATCCAGCTCCCGGCGCAGGGTAGGAAGAGTAAGAGACAGAAGTCAAGCGTCGATGAATGGAGCAAGTTACCTGTATGGTGCACTACTTGGTCTTCCACAGCGTCAAAGAACTCTTCTTCACTGCCTATTGACGAAGTGTGGTCTGATGTGGATTCTGAAAGGAAAGGATTATAAGCATCAGGAATCGAATGGACGAAGCGGTTCTGGAGGAAAATTACCTCCGCTTCATTCCTGCTTTTGCTGTACATCAGTGTATGACGAAAAGTTATCTTGTTTTTATATTCCCAAGGACAACCCCACAGGGCAACAAAAGTAATTTAGCATTTGACGGTGTTCGCTATTTAAAATCCAAGTCCGTTAGGGGGTAGATAAAAAGAAGAAAAATAAATAAGTTAGGAATGGTGTGAAGGGAACGAACTTGGATGTCGGGAGAGGACCAAAAGGGCCCGATCGATTGGGGATCCAGGGCTGGAATCTTCCCCAACATTGGGATTAAGAAAGAGTCCAAAGATGGGAATGCGGCGAAGATGGGTAAGGAAGGCAGACCAGGAGCCGAAGATAACCGCCAGAACGTCGGTGGGATAGATGTGCAGAATCAAAAGATGCAGAGCAATCAACAAAGTGCGTATAGTAGCGCCCGTATAGCGGCATCCCAGCGTTCTAGTCAGGTGCTATAAGGCGCAAATATGCCATCAAACGTTTCATAAAGAGGCATTATTTTCGACGAACATGTCTCAGACTTGATAAGCGCTGGAGACCATTGCATTGACACAAATTTTTCACAAGTAATACAGCTTGCTAGAACCATTATAAAAAGGACATGACCTACATCATCTAGCGCCTCCGAAGGCGGCAGTTCGGGCGACAAATACGCCGCCGGTATGCCAGGCATAGTGGCCGATGCACCAGACACCGATTGCTAAAAAAAGCGTTAGGATGGGGACTGCGTCAACTACACTGCACAATGAAGACAAGTCGGACTCACCAGGACGTCAGAGCATGGCACATCCCGTGAAAGAGACTCCGTATTCTTTGGCAAATCAGCTTAAATGAACCATAAAAACATGAAGCTAAATTGTGAATCGCTTTGCCTATTTGAACGATCGAAGGAAGGCAAGGAAATGCATCACACTAAAGCCCATTGAATCACTCGAATGAAAAGTGGGAGTTGAAGAATGTCATTGAATAATACCAACACTCATCGTAAATCACCACTCAATTCTGATCATAACATTGGGATGTAATATCGCATGCGGAGGGGTAACTAGGCAAGACAAAAGTCCACTCACTGATGGCCAAGGCCTGGGTGATCACATGGTATACAGTATCTGTTTGATGAAAAAAAACGGCTCAAGATCACGTATAGAGATGGCAATGCAACCAAGCTTTAGTAGTCCGAGCTACGTTAGCAGCAATTGTACAGTAAATATTTAAGTTCTTTTGTAAATCAAAGTATGCAAAAACAACTCACCGAGTAGGCAGTGTTTTACTTCAGCAAGCACACAATCCGCAGACCATTCAATCGGAGCAAGGTTTACAAGACTAAAAAATGAAATAGCATGATATTACCTCGTGCACAAAAGAGTGGCTGGTGCGATTTGGGCGATAAGATCAAACTATGAGAGGGTAACATCACAATGTCAAGTAATTTGATAGATAAAGGTGGTTTAACACAAAAATGTTACGCAAATTCCCCTAAAATAACGGCAAATGCTTGAATGAAATTGAAATTTGGGAAGTTCCAAGAATAAAACTTGCCAAAACTCAGGATCGTTATTAATGGCTTGGGAGTGCAAGTTGGGAGCATCCGCGAGCAAGTTTATTTCTCTACAATTAAACACAAAAATTGAAGATTTAAAATGAATTGCAATGCAAAGAATAGGCGTGTATGGTGATGGATTTCATTAAAAACCACTATTAGATTTCCGTCAGCTCAATCAACAGCACACAATTGAGACCTCGAACTACTCTCAAGGATAATATGCTGAGTTGCACGAAATTTAAAATGGAAGGAAAAATATGCACAAATGCTTCTACGAAACTCACATATTAAGTGAGGCTTCTGAAAATACTTGTTCAGGTGAAAAAACAAACTGCACTTTGTCATCTATAAATCAAAACCTAAGTAAGGTTGTGTTCATGTATCAGAGGAGTGTTTGCTTAAGAATGGTGAAATATCTAGCCGATGAACAAAAAATAGAGGCTAGGCATAATTTCACAGAAAACCAATGGATGCAACATGGCGTTGAAGTGAAAAAAAAACGCACCTATATGTGCATATGATGGACATTGGAACTTTAGCTTTACCATACGAAAATACTGGAGAACGGAAACATTGGGCTTTTCTTCACGAGATTCCTACAACGCGAGTGCAAATTTTAACAACATACTTCCCATCAAAATGAGAGATACACCGTGCCTCACACTCCGCAATCGCTAGAAGTTATGACACAATGCTGAGGCGAGATCGGAGAATGCTGAAATCCAATTGTAACATAAATGCACAGAGGTATACTTGGATTTCTAAATCATTCCATAAAAAATTGTGAATTCACAGGGCTATTTCAACCTAAACCTTTATGACATTACTGCCAAAAAAACTATCAAAAGCCTTATTACAGTGCCTCATTTTAAAGGAACAACGGTATTACAGATGAAAGCTTCATCTGAAACATCGCATTTGCAGACCTTCCGACAAAGAGATTTTATCAACGGCTCTAGGGGGATTGTAAAAAAAAGATTGAGAGGAATACTCAGAGCAGTTAAAACTACAAACTAGCCCGCACAAACGTTCAAGAGAGTGTGGTGAGCAATTACCACTTGAGTCGTATGGAGAAACACAAGTTGTACAACGTGCGCATACCCCATCACTATGGTAATTACGGGATGATATTCAATCCAATATTTGTTACGAGATCGGCATCAAACCAAGGTGTCTCCAGCAGAAGTAAAACGTCAAAAAGTGAAAATATCTATGGTGATATAGCTCAGGAACAGTAATAAAAAAAGCAATCAGTTCCATGCAGATAAGAAGAACCACGGTGGGTAAAGGACAGGTCTTTTCCCAAGAAATGGGAAAAAAACATCAGTAATGCGGTAGAAATGCATATAGAATATGAGTAAATGCTAAACACACCACTTTCTCGAGAAAGATATCCTGAAGCTTGACCAGATGAGCATCCATGTGGGGCAGGGTGGCCAGAGCCATGGCGTATTCAATTTTTTTCAGCCCGGAATCGGGTACAAGCACCTCGGAAGGGGATAGTTCGATAACAGCACCACCATGGGACAAACGCAACCCGTAGTATAGCTTGTCATTTCCGTAAGAGACTAACATTGGCAGTTCACTGGCGTCAAAATAAGAGCAAAGCTAGCAGAAAACTTTGCGAGGAAAAAATGGAAAAAAAACCACTAAAGCAAGCTAGCAAGACTTCACGCCAGCTGATCACGACTTAACAAACTTAGAAATAATGGATTCCAAAAAAGATCTATCGGATTTAAGAAAAAAATGCGAGAAATTCATTGACATTGAACGCATCAGGGGAAACATAGAGGTATGCTCACAGCGCAGCACAGGCACAGAATAGCGAGAAATAAATGAAATTGTGCAGGTACCAGTCTTGGGTTCAACAATTACCGCAAGTTTTACGACGTGCGTCTACTCTACCATTGCTTGTTGCCAATGCGCAAATCAAGGCAAAATTCATTTTGCGAGGGGTACTTAAGTCAAAATGAGATTTTTCGAATTTGTAAAAAGAGAATTTCCAAAGTGTAAGAAATAGTTTTGTTTCCACACGAGCCCCTGGTACCTGGTTTACCTCATCACTCAACGCCTCCATGTTGTGCAACTTCATAACAAGTTTCACTTCCCTCAGGCATCCTCGTACACCGAATGTTCGTTAAATTCCAAGCCACCACGACCATGACCATCACTGACAGAAACGCAACCCTTCTTGAAACGTCTACTGTAAGCAAACTGTTTTTCTTCATCTGTGCTATTGTCTTACAAAGTGTGCTTGAGGCCTTCAATAGATAAGAAGCCGTGAGCATTATGTCGTTGTTTACGATAAACCTAATCACCACGCGCTATTCCGTGCAAGCCTAACCAGTCGCCTGGTTCCTCGTTTTAGTGTCCAGACTGGCTCAGGACATGTGATTAGTCAACAGAAAAATGAAACATAGAAATACCATGCGCAATATCGCTATGGTGGTGTTCCATATTGTTCTTTGTTAACTCGAAAGCCCCAGCTTAACTTTATCATCTCTTCTCGCCATCAGAGGCAATATCAATTTGGATGATTTGAGCACAGGAAAAAATTTAGCAAGACTAAACAATCAGTAAAACCCCATTAACAAAATGCGTCGTCTTGAAAAGCATAACGAGAGATTCTAAACCTATTTGAAATTATGGAACATAATAGACCGTTCCTAAAAGTAATACAGGGGTTCAGTTATTGACTCACCAAGCAGATGCGGCAAGAGCCATCTCAATAGAACTCAAAAGTAATCTGATTCGGGTGGTTCCAACCAGTCGTCGAGCCTCAGGATCAGCAGGCGAGATCAAAACGAATTCATCAAGATCGTAGCTGCAAATGGAGACAATACCGTCCACACCTGGTAACCAAGTATCAGCGCGATAATATGCATTAACTTACGAAGATGCAACAAGGAGAACCCTAGTCAACTCATTGCTCAGGTACTCTAAAGCAAAATTAAAGCGATGAAGCAACTAAAGTACTGAAAAGAAGCGAAATTCAAGTGGGGTGTTACAAATGCTTATGACACATTTAACATAAATAGTAAGATTCCATGTAGAACTGAGATTTAAAGATGTTGAAGTGTCTGCTTCACCTACAATGCGTCTCACTTGCAGCAAGAAAAGCACATAAGTCCCAAAATCTCCCTGTAGGGACGGTGAACAAAACCATTCAAGACAGACCATAGTTGAAAGTGCTTCGCCTCACCGTTTACGATACCAGCAGAACCAAACATTGATTCGTAAAGTAGTCAAGTTTAGACGATTCGATCCTTAGATTTAAGCATTTTGTAATAAAACTGTCAATAAAAACGTTTTAAACATTAACCCATTACAAATCAAAGAGCCATTTAAAGGCTATAAAAAGAACAAAGATATTCCATCAATTTGCTACACTACTGATAAACGAAGCTTCCCACTCTTAATCATGTGAAAGTAGGGCTAACTGATAATTCGACAGATAAAAAGCTTCTAATCCACCAGAGTTCTATCGAAAGCTATATCGCTTATTGACAGCATTGTTGAGAGGAGGAGAAATATCACTAACAAAAAAAAATACAAGCAACATACTTGTTGATGCGACTGGACGAACGACAAAGTGTTCTACCTTAAATTCGAACGTATCGAAGCTGGCAAATGAACAGTGAACTAAGGAGATGGGCTCCAAGATCACCTAAGAGGAACAATTGTCAGCAATATTTAAAAAGCGCAAGTAAAACATGGGAAGGCAAACAGTATCTGCAACGCTTTCTTTGTTCGAACTGCCGGTTTGGCCACTTGGGTGGCCATATTGTACTAGCTGGTTGGCCGGCCTCCGGGCCGTGCCAACAGTCCCCAAGTCCTCTGTTTCCAGAATATATATTCTACCCTAGTACTATGCCTTATTTTACCTTAAAGGAAGTGTCGGGACGCTACAGTATCCGGTAGTGCCGAGGCGTGTAAAAAGCCTAAGTATATGTCGAACTGAAACTTAAAAGTCAGCTAAGTTGCAGGGTTCAAAATTGATTCATCAACTCCCACTAGAGTTAAGAGAAGACGTACTGGTGAGGTCCTGGGTGATTTTTTCCAGTCCAGTAAGATTATTTGGAGCTCTGTGTTAAACCTAAAGTATCAAAGCGGAAAATAGGCAAAAACATAACAATAAGATTACTTCTCCCATGGAGTTGCATTTGTGAAGTCTTCGAATCGATCCTCGGGCTGAAAGTAAAATAATTCCAAGTTTAGCCGCCCTACGACCTTAGAATACAGAGTTTCCTAAACATTACGTATGGCTATGAAGGACTCGAAATGCATAAGTTGCACAGTCGAAACATCCTCAATCGACGCATAAAAATTTGAGAGCGGAACAATTAAGTTATTAAAAACCAATCACAGCTACTCTGTGACTACACGCAGCGACACGGAAATTCAAAATGTAAAGCGTCAACATTTCTTCCACAAGGAAAACACAAAGTGGTTGGCAGAAATGCTGTCTATTAGTGAGAAACACATCACGGTTTGCAATGGCCAGCACACTCGTCAGAGAGAGAGGTATTTGCTCATGGACAAAAATGTTCTTTAAAAGACGTCATTATCCAAATCCTAAAACCACACTTCCCAACACTCAACTAAGCAGGATAACATGGCATGGAATGACGGTTAATAAAGTTCCAGCGATTACAGTGAAAGCGAATTCAAACGCCATCTATGAAACAACTAGCACCAAGGAATGGAGAAGAAATAACAGTAGGCTGTTTTAAATAAACCTACCAGTTTTTCCTTGAAAAGACGCTTTGCGACCCCTCCCTTACGGGCATAACGAGGCATTAGGACCCCAACACGAACCAACGTAAGGGGAATACAAGGTCCAATGAAAAAAAGTCAAATTTGGTATATGTCGGTCGACTAGACATGTTCATAAAATATAAAAAGTCCCCAGCGTAAGAAAAGTAATTTTCCTTATCGGAAAGATTCGGTTTTAAATTTTAATAATCAAGACAGTTAGGATGCATGAAAGTCAGAAACAAGCAACTGTAATATTTAGATCTATGTTAATCACAAGTCCTTAAAGCACATTGAGCAAGATCCTTTAATGTGGATTAACTTAAATGACCATTTCCAGTTGAAAACAAATCTTTTTTAAAAATTTTTATTGACCCAACTATTCCAAGAAAAAAATATACTTGTTTTAAAGTCCTGATCCGCAGTTGTAATTGTCTATCTCGTTCCACTGGTTTACTACAAAAATAAAATATTTGTTTGGAGTCTCTATCTGCTGACCGCGAGCGATAATGGGCAGAGGCTGTGGCAAATTTGCGATCTTGTCTGGACTATGCGTTGGCTTTGCAGTCGGGACATTTACTTTCATTCATAGGGGTATGCCACACAATGCGATTATTTTTTAGCAAATGCACGGAGTGCAACGGTTGCACTGATTATGGCTGGTGTATTCACAGGATCCTTAGCAAAGTACTGGATGTGTTTAATCATTTGGCATTCTTTCCAGCCTTCTCTGTCGAACTAGGAATGTGTCTATGAGTATTTCAGACAAAACTTCATATTGGAAATATAAGAGGGATCTGGATGAAAGGCTACAAAAGAAACTTGAAGGTGATTAAACGAAGATGCAGGGAGTTCGACCCTGGCTCTTTATGAAGGCTTGTATAGTGTCTGTAAAGTTATCAAATAGTTTGTAACTCGATTTAGAGGATTTGCACCCAACCTTGCATTCCTTTGTTGAGTGCTCCGTCCTTGTTATTCTTCATCTTACGGGGAAATCACTGAACAGCTCCGGGATCATCGAAGTTTATGAAGCAACTATTAACTTACAGTTGTTAGTGAGATTCATGCATATCATCCTCTACGTTACTCTCTCTTCCCGTGACACAATTTGCTTTCCATTGGGAGCGGTATCCTCGTCAAATTGCTTTTACATTCGATTTCGGTGTCTAATCTGTGCGTGGATGCGCTCCCTGTCCATCGTCGCGTCTGAGGCGAGGGTGTTTCCCTTAACTTCTGGGAATAATTTGGGTGGGGAAGCGAGGACTTCTCCAAATCTGCTATCACACTCGTATTGTGGTGTTCTGGCCGTTTATTTAGATCTGGCGATATAAGCGCGAGTCGCGACAAGTTGTGGCCCTGGTTGACGGCGTGGCATCTGCGACCTGGTGGTGGTCCTATGGAACTTCCTTAGGAGACTCGTTTTTTGGCGGGGGGTAGTAACTTCAAGCGCTTCTACGGGGCCCTGGCCTGCCATGGTGTAGTTCGCCTGCAGTTCCCTTCTCTTTTTGGGGTGCATTGGCGGGGCTGGGCTGCTGTGGCCTCTCACGCTGCGAGCTGTGGTGGCGGGAACTCTCGCACTTCGGGTCGTGGGAGGTGGTTGGGGTGTTTTTTTCCCGGAGAGGGTGTGCTTATTTGAAGAACGACAGGACACTTTTAGGAGGGTCGGGATACGAAGTTTTCAGCTTTGATGGCTTCTTAATACTCGAATTTAGCCAAAAGAGCGCCAAATTAAGCGATATAAGCATCGCGTTGGTACAAAAACCTGTAAAATTATCTTGTAAAAGTACTTATCTTCATTAATTATATGAGGTTATCTAGTTGAATCTAAGCAACTGCGCTACAAGTTAGAAATATAATGCAAAACTAAAAAACCTCGTGTAGCATTTCTTCGGGAAGATGCCAGGACTATTGCTTTTACAAGGTCAGCAACACCAATTTTTAATAGGTCGACTGAGATGTAGTGGTTGGATTGTTATGCTCGCCTATTTTACTGGCTTTATGCTGGATTTGCTTTTGTAGTTTTTCGCTACATTTGCGTTTCCATAACCTAACTTGAAGCGCTTGAAATTTGACAGCTGTTGTTCTCCTTCTTTAAGTTAATGTTACTTGTTTTGCTTTTGGCCCTTAGTTTTGACTTATTGTAATGCTCGACAAATTGCATTGCCTAGTTTAATCGCGTTCCTCGGGTGCTTGTTAACCCTTTTGCACTGTATAGCTTTACACTTTCTGTGAATTCTGTGTGGTTAACATGCTCACTTTTTTTGGTTTCGTCTTTTCATTTTTAAAAAAGTTTCTTGTGCGCGAAATGTAAAAGAAGGTTTTCTGCTTTGTCTTGGAGCCTATATGTTATATAGGCATTATACTTGAATAATTCCCTAGGTTTGAAGTCTTGTTCCTGCTATTTTTTCTTCCTTACAATTAATGCACTGCTTCTTTGTTCACATGTTTTCTAAACAGTTGTTATTTATTGTCTTGCTTATCCGTGTGTCTATTTACGTTGCTGTTATCTCCCATATGTCCAAATAGTTACACTTATCCTCCTTTTTGCTCACCATAAATTGTTACATTTAAATGCGTGCGTTGCATTGGCACATGCTTTTTCTTTTCTGGAGTGGTGCGTCTCTCACGGTACGGAGTTTTAATATCTGGTGCCTAGCATAACACATGGAGTTTCTCCTATCATCTAGACCCTAATACTTGATGGTTCAAGGTTTCCCAAATGCATGTGAATGGATTTCATTCGCTTTTTTTCCATGGGCTTAATGCTAGTCAATAATCGATAAGTCTACTTCGCGTCAACTTGGTGTCTTGAGGTATCCGCAATGTTTGGATGCTCATGTATCCATGTAAACTATTTTCATCGTCGTTATTTGACTTAATATGCAGTATGCTTTTTACGTTTCAGGTTTGAACGTTATGAGCTCATACCGACATGAAGAGCGTGCGAAAAGTCACACTGCCGGAGCGTGAGCTCTTATTTACCGAAGTTGCATAACGGGTGGTGTTTATTTTAGTTCATTCATCTGTTCTAACTTTTTAGTCGAATGCGAGACGACGTGCGTTTCGGTGCGTTTTCTTCCACGTATTCACTTTTTTCTCCGAAGTCCATTGGCAATTTTGTGATTGTTTTTCATGAAATTCTTAACATTGTTTACAGCAATTTTCGTTGCATTGATATTGCCTTCGATTAGCTTCTCATAAGTTCAAATTTTGTTGGCACTTATCTTGCAGTCTAAATGCATCTTTCTACGTTGGCGCCTTTCATGCTATATTGTTCAGTCACTCGTACGTTGTGTATGGTATGCATTAGATTCTCTAGCAACCTTGGTCTATCCTGGCTTCTGGTCGGTTTTTAATGAAGTTAAGGCGGGAGTCTATTGTGCATCCTTTTTTATGCACAATCGGACAAGTGCGAATGTTCATTCTCCTTTCGACATCATTCGGTTTGTGTTTGGAACCTCAACTACTTCCTAATTTTACAACGTGATCTTGTTTCTTTTCAGCTGAAATTGAAATGAGATGGGAATGTTTTTGCTGACAATGTCATCTAGGCTTGAAGGCAGTTTCCGTTGCAATTTCTCCGACATTATCTTTCCCCTACAAATGTCTTATCTTCCTTAAGTACCCTCAAGTTGGATCTGGCGAAGTTGGGGTCGTATTTGTTACAGTGTCCGCTTGGGTACAATTTTTCGACTGAATGTCATAGCATATGTGATCCAGCGTTGGTAGTCTCCGATAGGACAGATGAATTAACATCGTGACCGATTGCCCCTGCTTATGATAATGGGATTCCTTTTCTATTAATGTACTCGCTGTGTAAGCTAATGCTTGATGTCAAACGACAACCGAAACATTTTACATCCTCTTACTCACTCCACTGCTTTCAACGCTAAAGCCTTGACGCCTTGGAGCGGGAG
Source organism: Taenia solium (assembly GCA_001870725.1). Lineage (NCBI taxonomy): Eukaryota > Metazoa > Platyhelminthes > Cestoda > Cyclophyllidea > Taeniidae > Taenia > Taenia solium. The sequence continues at coordinate 384,074 of MIEF01006596.1, forward strand.
GATACGCGGTTTGTCACCTCTTCCCACATTTATTTGTCGGCATTTTGACCATGAGAAAAATCACTGGCTAACTAATGACGATTTGCTAGCAATGTAATTGCCGAATTTCCCGCTAAAACTCCATGTTTCCAATGTTAGTTCGACGTCAACCGTGCAATCCTAACCTTGGCAGTGAAACAGTTTTTTCTTTGTAATACTCTATTTTGTTTCAAGATTTTACCTTTTAATGGCTCTTATGCATTCACATGCAGCAATAGCTACTTAGACACATACGGCGCTGTTGGCTTAGTGTCAAAATAGCAAGACAACCAGTCGCATGCCACTTGTACTACAAGGCGCTGGTGTTGCACATCTTTAACAGTTCAAGTTAGCTTGTCCCAACCACAATGATCGCAATGGAAATAACACTTTTTTGACATCCAGCTAGCAAAGGCGAGGATTCTCGTCGATTCGATGGACCCCGCCGGCTTAGGGGTGGATACACAAGTCACCCTTATGAAATGGAAAACGAGCGAGTAGTCCATTGCAATCGATACAACGATGGACTAATTGTTCGAGTGCCCAACGATCTGTGCCACAATCCGAATGCCTCTTCGACCAGTCGCCGGGGTCAGAGTGGCAACCATCCACAAGCATCAGTGAGGTCCAACTTCAAGTCTGCTAACAGTGGGTACCCCACCGAAGCACTAAAGTATGCAGATCTTATCACTATCTTCTTTGTCTTCTTGGTTTAAAAATCTTTCATTGTAATTCACAATTGGGTACCAAAAATTTTAATAGTAGTTCACAGTGCTGTTTGCAAAAAATTGATCCAATCACCAATAGAGGGTTTTGTAAACGCACATTTCAGTGATTTCATGAGATTTTACTTAAGATATTGACGACTGATTTTGTTTAAACCGCATGTACGACCTTTTTAGTCAATCTCGAAATCGGTTTGAAACATCAGGAAAGCAACGATCTCTTTCGTTCCGAGAAGGGTTGGGTAATGTTCCTGAGCCCTCGATGCTGCCTTTGGAGTGGAAACCCGATGCCTCTAGAATCTCGATGGAGTACCGATCTCAAGGTATACAAGTTTAGATTTTTATTTTAAGATTCAGATCTCAAGTTGGTGAGGGTTATCCCACCAATGGATGTTTTTTCAGCTTACGATGCATGAAGTTGGAAGCCATGAATGGATAAACACAAGCCCTAGTTAATTTATTTGGTTCTTTGGCATGTTACTTGTAAACCAGTCATTGTAGAATATTTATCAAGCAGTTCATGTTTGGGTGTTCGTGCGACTCATTTACCATTTCCGCTTCCATTTCCACATCCTGACAGCAAAAACAAGACAGCATGGAAATGTCGGAAGGAGGGGTATGTCTTCCACATCAAGGGCGTCTGGTGAGTTGGATCGAAGCTCTGGTGGCCGGCGCGGTGGTGGTGTCGGAGGAGCAAGCAATGGAGGCGGCAGAATGCGTCGTAGAGGAGGAGGTAGTGGTGGCGATGACGCGACGGCTTCATTCAGAGTTCCAGATAACGAAAGTGCTCATGATCAAGGTATGTCGATTCCATGAAATAGCGTTGCCGCATTTTAATTTTTAAGTAAAAAACCTTGCTGCAACAGACGGATGGTAGGTGTTTTTTTCATGCCCGGTTCACATATCCATCTCAGCTAAATTGATATTAAAGTGATTCTGGGTTTCGTATTGTCCCAGATTCCTTTTGGTAAGATGTCCACGAGTGTGAAACGCTCACTTCCTTCTGCCATTCAGCGTTGGCCCTATACTGATATGATCTTGCTCCTTTGGCTCCTCATCAAGCCTTGACAGTGTGACAAGTTCATAATGCCGCAAACAATAAATGTGCTATCCGGTTTGTATTTAAGCAATCGCAAAATAAACTTTCAAGGCTATTTAATGCCTAACCGTTGATTTGCAACTGGATGGCTGCAGTTTCCAACACATTTATTGGTGGCGATTTTCAGCTGGATGTTGTCTTTTCTCTAAATTAATGTTATCCAATGTAAACATTCGTCGTATAACTTTTAACCATACTGTTATTTTAAATAAAAACAATTGCACGGATTTGTTATTGTGGAATCTTCTTTTGCAGTGTAAGATGTTGCGTCATATCATTGAATGTCCGCGCCAGGAGTGGTGCTACGAGTATTTCTTAGCGTTATGGAGGCATTTGGGTTGCCGTGGTGTATCCCCATTGGTCATTGTTGTGCTTTGCAGTTCCGATGCTATGCATGGTTGATTAGCACTCCTGGCTTCCCTACTCCATTGTTAGTATTAGCCTAAGTATGCGAATAGGCTTTGCGGAATGACTTATGGGAGCTCACCTTTACCTCAACTTTTTGCATTAGCTAATCAAAGCCCGAGGCCTTATTGTTAATGCACCGGTCATCTGTGTGCATTTTCATGTGTGTGCTGTCAAGGAGTTAAAACTAAATGTATCCCTACCACATTCGTTTGCTTACTATGGATGGCGACTTTTCTGACTTAGCGCAATGTAGCTACCTGTTAACATTGTTATCCGAGTGTTCTCGTGCTTACACGACACGTGACAGAGACAGCAGTTAGCATGCTAGGACTGTAAGAGAGGTTGTTGCATTACTTTGGATGTAAAGGTATCACACTTTGTTTATTGTGCCGTTGTCCCTAACGCTGAAAAGGCGGATGATTGGCTTTCAGGCTACCAGACCGGTGAGAAGCCACGCGGTGGATTCCATCAGCGAGGTAAAACGCGCGGTTTCAGGTCGGCTCGTCGCGGTGGGTCCCGGAGAGGCGCCATTAATGGCCATCTCGGGAGCAAGAATGAGGTTGAAGGTGAATTGACTAAAGTTGTTTATTTCCAATAACCCGCGGTCGGTCCCAAAAACACCTTTCGCTGTAAATTCTCGCATGCATTACCACCACGTCCTCTCGCCTGTTTTTGATTTTGATGGATAGATTAGTAGATGCGCATGTGTACTTTTGTATCCATCACAATGGACGGTCTTGACCATTCCTTTTTTCTCTTAGATAGTGCTCCTGGTGTCGGCGAACATGGGAATTCTGAGAACCCTGAGGATAGCAATTCAACGGATGATGACCAATATCGTCTTACTGTTGATCTAAAGGTCTGTTTTTCGTTCACGTTTTCTTTTGAGCTCTTCATTCAAGCATTGCTGACTATAGATAACAGATTATGTTTGGTTAAATGCCAGTATATTATTTTATAGTGACTTTGAATATTTTTACTCGCTTCTCATTTCGAACCCCTTTACTGTTAAAAACGTACGTCAATGTCAATGCCACACAAACTCCTGGTTCACTTGTGCCGCTTGTGTTATGGGAATCCTGCTGGCGATTAATTTTGAAAATTATTTGTTGTGTTATATTCCTGCTTGATTTCACTTACATACCTTCATGTGGGCCCTTTTAATTACTGCTTTATACATATACCCTCATACACGCGTGCCTTTCAATGAATTGACGCGGTTCTACTGATTATTAACGTCAAACAAATCCCACTTCGCTTGCACTGTTCCTTCGCATGCACCCTTGCTGCATGATGAATCAGACATTCACTGTGACGGATCCACTCATTTCGGACCCCATTCTGACTGTACCCATATCCTCTTGGTCGAAGGATGATCTTGCTTGTGTCGTTTTCGGACAGGTGGACGACGTTCAACACGCAGATGTTAATCTTGGACAGGCGAATGACAGGGAAGAGCACATCGACGGAGGCTTGAATATTTTGGTTGAATCGCGTCAAGAGGTGCGTTTCCTCACTCTGTCATTTTGATTCATCCTTAAAAGCGGTTCAGATTGTTGATCAGGCTTGCTCATGAATCTTTAAACAACACGAAACGCAATACGGCCGTCGAGGAATAATTGATGTTTTGAGCCGTTGACTCTCGACTTCTCTTTTCTGCCACCAGGCAGTGGACTCCTCAGAGGAAAGTTCGGGGGAGGAAGAGGAAGGAGAAGACAGCGAGGAAGCATCTGAAGCCTCAGGTAGTGGTCCTGCAAGTGGCACTGATGGAGACACCTCAGAAGTATCAAATGAGGTGGTAGAAGCTGTTGAAGTACTTGAGGTTTGTTCATGCAATACCTTCAAGCTCGATCCTCCTCCCTAAATTCTGTTTCTCTGTTTATCGCATGGATATATGTGGAGATGCATAGCGTTCTGAAGATGTGAAGATTCTGATTTTCTTTGTACTAATTTTCGTTCACAATGCAAGAGCAATTTAAAGTTTTGCTTAGAATTGAATATTTTTGAATCTGTTAATAGAATTTTTCCAATCTTACTGCACACGAATTGTACCAGTTGCCATCACTTTCGGCTGAAGATACATTCCTTGTCCGAGTAGTCTTCCCATTCATCCAGCAGCTGATCTATTTACGGTTACCATCACTCTATCTTCTATTAAAAGAAAAACTCCAGCTTCCTTTTTGATTGATTGTTGATTGTTGTCCGAGTTAACCCGTGTGAATTTTTGTCCGGCGAACTCTTTGTACGTGCGGGAATTTCGATGTCGCTTTATGGTGATGGATTGTTTTTCGACAAATTTTGTAAACAAATAATGGCGGGGAGGTTCTGAAGGCATGTCTAATTTAATCAATTCCAAGTCGCTTCATTAGTCTTTTTTACATGTTTTGCATCCTTATGAAATATGTTTTACTGTTGAATCAATTTGCTATTGGGACGTCTGTTTTTTCCACTTTTGCTTACTGAAAGGAACCATCGCACTTATTTACCGGGCGAGTTTGACAGGCCAGATAATGGAAGTGACTTTGGCCACTCCACTTGGACCCCTATTCATTGGTTCATTTTTGCTATCCACTGGCAGATGATTTAAATTTTCCATCCGAAACAATCGTATGCAATGGTGTGCTAGCTTACTCCATCCTTTGCAAAACTTTACGTCCTTCAACATCAAGCCTTCATTCCAGCCGAAGTGTCAAAGCTGGCCCCAAATGGCAACCCATCGAAATCCTCCAGAGTAATTTTTCTAATTTTGAATCACTTTTGGGTGGAGAGTTCATAGGTCGTCAGAACAATGATTTCAGTGATACTTATGGGGCAGTCCAATTTCGAATGGAGTTTTAAAGATGTGGCAACTGTTACCCTTTTTTGCATGCGTCAACATCCAGATATTTTTTATTTCCCAGCTTCCGTTGTTTGATTTAGTAACTTTATGACTTTAGTTTTCTTAGGTTAGTATTTATGAAAGTAACGACTCTTTTAACCAAACGTGACAAATTTTAATTACTTGAAACCTTTTTCTGTCATGACCTCAATGTAATCTTTCTCTGTCTCTCCTTCTTTTCCAGGAGGATGGCTCACAGGCAGGCTGTGGGTCTGGAGAACCTGGTCCTTTGGAAGAGGTTTGATTTCTGTCATGGCTTTCATAAATCGTGTCTAAAATGCATCCCAACTCAACTTCGCGAATTTCGTAGCAGTTTGTTCAGAAATCTTTAGAAAAGACCAAAGTCTCTGACTATCTGAGAAAACTTCAGAGTTGCCTAAGAGTGTTGCCGTATTGCCTTAAACATGGTTTGTATTGAGCTTTTTTTTGCGCTGTCTAAAACCTTCATTTGAATGCATCGGGTTCATTTCCAACATCGCTCATAATTTGATACATTTCTGCGAAACCATTCACCACTCTAATTCCACCTCTCTAGAAATAATTTGTATTTCATTTATCTTGGACATTAATACCTTCAAATTTATTTCAGCAACAAGGTCCTTCTGTAGAGAGATCAAGACCAAATGATGAGGTAAAGCAGTTCTGCTCCCCTAACCTCATATTATTATTGATCGATATTGATTTATGCATTCGGAATTGCGCTAATCGATTGCTGTGGTGGTGAATTGAGGTCAGAGAATGTAAACGGTGCGATAAAAAGTGTGCCCTAGCCACAAATCCAATAGGTTATTTTTAATTCAGCGAAAAATGTCACTCGAAGCAGATATTTGCTTATCCAGTTCACTCTATGGGTTGAGGTCTTTTTACTTTTGGATGTGCTTGTCGCAAGTATAAAAAATGACTTAGAACAATGAAACTTCACTTTCCGGCTTAGGGTAATGCGTGTTCAGCTTGTACCATAGTAGATTTTATTTGTTTAATGTTTTTTTGAGGCTGAAATGGCTTGCTAGTAGTCAGCATAAGTACAATCCAGTTGGGCTTTACTGTCGATGTGCTTCTACATTGATTCTGCGTCCAAATGATCGCAACCAGATCAGCTTTATCCTTCTATGTATTCTCATTCAGGGATTAATCAATATTCTTTTCCTTGCTTTTTAAAAAGCTTCCAAACACTTAAGTATTCTTGGTGTCCTAATTTTTCATCTGAACGGCCGCAAATGGCATTTAGTTAAAAAGAATTGGATTGAATTGGAAAGAAAGAGCAAAATAATTGGTGCTATATTTAGGTATTATAACATTCGGGCAGTGGCAGTTGATTTTCCTCGCCGGCCTCGATAGGAAACGCGTTAGTTTTCTCATCTCTTCGCAGGGGTGACTAAGAGAATGTGGGAAATCTGAAACAACCGGAAGATACGCGATGCTTTGGTCATCAAAATTGCCTCAGCTTACTCATGTTCCCAACTTTTTGCCACAAAACGTAGATTTAATTTGCTGAACGGAATGTTTTGTTTCACTGTAATTTTAATTTCACGGTCTGTGTGACATCTTTTTTTGCGTTGAAAACGTCACTGGCTGGCACTTCCTTGAGACTGAGTAAAGTGGCATTTAGTCAATCTGAGTGTTGATCACAAATTCAATGCTCCTATGATTGTGTCGCATTCTGTGTATTTCTAGTACATATGTCCTATGCTTTACGTAAAACGTTCTTATTTGTATTAGTACAGAGTGTACTAGTTGTCGATATTTACAAATTTCCCAGTTGGATTTTCGCAGCTAGGATATTTCGGTTCGAGAGTTTAAATACTTTCCTTAGTCAGTATTCAAACAATTTTAAATTTTTCGCAAATAGCTTTTTTTTCCTACAGAGTCCACCGCATGAACACGAGGCATCCCAAATATCTGAGGAGGTACGATGTCATTATTGTCTAGATTGTTTGTCTACTACTTTTCCTCTTTACTTTTCATTCCCTTTTACTTCAATTTGCGCATTTGAGAGTGATTGGCTCTCTTAAACTTCCTCTCACACTTTCTGCGTAGGAAATGCTACCGACTGATCCTCCCATGGAAGTAATCGAAACCGATCCCAAAGGGGTAAGTTAGAGGTCACTGGTTTAGTTTCCTTGTGATTGCATCAAATTCCATGCAATCGCGGTGATAATGTGAAAAAAAAGTCGGATTTGAATAAAATATCAAATAATTGTGATTGATAGCAATATTTCAGAGCTTATTGGTGTCTGTAAAATGTCCATTGAATCATTTTTATCTAGCAGGTATTTTTGCATAATGAGCATACTCACTCATATGGGGACCTGGCATCCGTCATCTGATGGTCCTATTTCCATTGTAGAGACTGTCTCACGAAAGTTTTGAAGAATCCAAGGCACCTGAGGATGTATGATGCCATATTACTGGAATGAATTCCTTTATTTCCTCCACTCCCTTTTCATTGCCTATTTTGGATTTAATTTACGTTTCATAAGAAGATAATCCACCTCAAATACATCCTGATAAGGAATTTAGAGTGAACCCTTCTTGAATTTTCATTCCTCCTCTGCAGAAAAAGCCACCGACGGAAATTCCCCCAGAAATAAATGAAACATGTTCTCAAGAGGTAAATTGTCGACCACCACTATGCCCTCGTGTTTGCCCGTTTTGTCATCTCATCTGTAACACTGCGTAACCTGTTGAACTCTAATGTCTTCTATGCTATGGTTCCAGTAGAGGTACCATTTAAGTCACTAAACGATGCTCAAGTCTCACTAGTCTTTACTTCCAAAATCCAGTTGGCGTTATCACCTCTCTATTACTGGAAAACTAAATTCATATGATATAATTTTTTTAATAGACTTACTTCTCCTTTTCGTTCCAGAAAGGAAAGGCACATTACTTAGCTCCGTCCAGCCCTATTGCGCCCGTGGATTCGAGCAGTGTAAGATTTTATTCTTTTACTAATAAAGTAAATATTCTCGCATGAATGTTACAACCCACGTTTGGGTAGCTCTCAGGTTTCATGCTTCAAAAGTTTTTAATTTGGTAATTTAGTGTTTACAATAAATAAGTACCATCGAATCCAGTAGCCACGCAAGGAATGACGATGACGGTTTGGGTGGCAGAGACATTCGGTTTGATTGTGTGATCCAACAACAAAGTGTTCATTGCGTTCATTTCATTTTGCTCATAGAATCCTCAATTAACTCAGGATTCCGGTGATTGCGAAACGTCCTTCGAATCAGTCCCAGCTGATGAAAGTCACAACTCATCAGTATGTCAGGAGATGCCTTTTCACATAGTCCCACCTTTATTATTTACCATGTGAAACTCAGCACGATTATTCTGTCATTCACTTCCTAAATGTAGAATTCAATTATAAATGGCGAGTCGGTTTCAAGTGGGAAAAGTGTAGCCAAAGAGGCGCCTTTGGAGGATAGCGTCAGCAAAGATAATGGCACCAAGGTCAGACTTTTGTCTATCTTTTCATGTACTTTATTGTTCATCGGTTATAACCTATTTTCACTTGCGAATTCGATGCATTATTGGTACTGAGATGGCATACTCGGTACTGTACCATTATCAAAACACTTAAGGCATGTTTTGGAACTACATTTTACCTTAGGAGGCAGCAATTAGATCCTCATCCGTGTATTTGCTGTTACATTCAAGCATTTTCAACAGAATTAGCCGTAATAGCGATCATATACTACACAACTTTGATTTTCTTTGAATTTGAGAGGACATAAAACAGGAAGATATCATTTTCTCCTCCTCATTTGATTGTTTTTAGGCTGAAGAAACTCCCACTGAGAAAATACTGTGAGTTGATGTTACACTCGGACGTGAAGTTGCTGTTCACTCTAAAGCTTTGTCCGACGCCACCGACCTTTGGTTGTTCATTCATTACCGCACCCCTCTAGCAGACAGTTTTGGAACGTCTCTTCACCGGAATATACATGCTTACACTGAAATTCCTCTCATTATAGAGAAGGAAAGAGATCTCCTTCACCTTAACCATGGGCAAGTTGTTAAGTTTCAATGTACGTTTCTACTGGCACCTTCACCATGCTACACTCCTGTGCTCCTCGACTGAGGGGTGCTGCCTTTAGACGCTTTGCCCACTATCAGCATATTGCTATTTAAACAAAATCTGCATTTGGTCTTATCCAATGTTTACACGAGGAACTGTTTTCTATTTAGCTGTTTTTGTTATCAACCACTCACCTGTCTTCGCCAATGGTTCTTCACGGTCAACCATCAGCCGCTGTTCTCCCTATAATTATCTGATTTTCTGTACCTCAAATTCTATTTTCTTGGCAGGTTTTCTGTATTTTGATAAAGTCCAATAAACCTCACACATCTAGGATGTGGGCCTGTCATAAAAGGATGTGCTCATCACATTCTCAGTGTGGTTAGAAAAGACCAAAGAGGCTATCCCAGGAGTCTCAATGTACAATTCGCTGCGCTTCGAAAATTGAGCAGTAAATGTGGCGTAATTGTCCCAAGTGGGTACGCACGTGCAGAAGGGGTGTCAAAAATTGATCGACTAGAGCCGGGGATTCGAGAGCTAGTTTGTATGTTAACAGCGGTTAAAGAGAATATTCGGTCAAGGGCGAGCTAAGCATCATTAGAGTGGAGCCAAAAAGCAGAATAGTCGTGTTGGACATTATATATTCAAAAATTCCATTGATGTTACTGCAATACTGGTAGGATCACAGGAGGGTGGGCCATAATTCCGGAGGGGAAGTCGGGTGCATGTTCAACAAGACGACAGTCAGAGGCAGCGCTGAATATGTTTAAATGCAAAATAATGTTTCCCTCTTTGACAGCGTTAGGGCTTCGCCGAGTAGTTACTGCTTATTGTAGGCTTCCAGAATATGCTGTAGTAGATGGCCAAGACGATGGCCGCCAGTGAAACGGAGATAACATACACAAAAACGGTAGCCAGACGCAGCCACTTTTTGTTGTTTTTCTGTAGCCTCATTTTACTCGTTTCATTGGATTTACTCGGAGCTGTGCGCCTAGTGGCGTTTGCCAACCTCAACCCGGACATCGTCAGGAGACCGATTAAGGCGCCGTAGGGTAATCAGCCGGTCTCACAAAGTTAATTTAAATGGAAGATTCAAACAAACCAAAAAACTTTGCAAAAAAGCATATTACATAAAAACTGTTTTGATTATACTAAAAAATCTTCAAAAAAGTATTTAATTAGCAATTTATTATAAGTCATAAGATAAACTTGTTTCCTAAATACCTTGGCTAATTTAAAATCAGGCACTTGCTCCTCCATGTATTTTACCTTAGAGCTGCATATTAGCCAAAAATCGAAGCCTTACATTTGCAATTAGGCACAATATTGGAAAGAAAACTGTGCTTCTAACCTCATTGTGATTTTTCGACCAATGAATGTAAAACACCACGTAAATGATAGCTTAAACGTTCTTATGTTTTACCTTTTTGGCTTAATTTCTTAGGTAAGCTTTCCAGAATTACTCTCATTTGGCCAGGTAGTGGCGCACATAGGTCAAATATAGGTATTAGCATATAGTGGACTAAAAAATTACCCCATCACATAGTAGCGTAAAAGAATTCAGTTAATGGGCAGCATTACAGAACCTGTAGTGACCCAAGAACTCCTTTAAGGTAAAAGAAAGTGTAGTAGTAGGGCAGAATAAATGTTCTGGAAGTAGAGGAGTTCGGAGCTGTTGTCATGGCCCGGAGGCCGTCCAATCGGCTAGTACAATATGGCCACCCAAGTCACCAAAACCGGTAGTTAGAACAAACGAAGTATTACACAGCCCCTCTCTTCTCTCGGGCGGCGTCCCCGACTCTCCCCTTGGTTAACTCTTCGTGTCAGCCATTACAACGTAATCAGTGCTGTGAGGAGCACCCACGAGCTAACCGTGCCAGTCATCGAGACTCGAGCGCATGTGTTCCTGTAGTGCCATCAGTTCCGCGCGGCACTGGTGCAGCAATTGCGTATTTCCGAGTCCTCCTCTCTCACAATAGTGTGTCCCAATGAAAGATGGGGTATGAATGCAAGTTTTCGAATGGGTCGAGACACACACAACTCATATTGTGATTCTAGGCTTTTTGATGCTGTGGAAGAAACCCGAGGGTATTAGTGAACCTTGAGTAGGTGGAGCGATCGGGCCGCATGGGAGCGTGATGCACGCGATCTAAGTGTGCAAAGCATGAAACGATGCTATCGAATGGCGTGCTGCGCATTCTACATCTGTTGATACACGTTATATATTATGGCGAAGGGAGGCGAGTTGTCCAGGAACAGGAGAGAGAGCTTAGGGAGGATGCTTGACCACAACGTCGCTGGTCCCTCTTGGCAGCTCCAGTGGACCTGGAGTTCACGGCTAGTGTCGATCCAGTTGTTAATAGCTTCCTTGCAGAAGACGAGGGCGAGGGAGTTGCAGGAGATGGACGTCGATGTCAGCCCCTCTGTTATGGGATGTGAGGGATTCTCCCATCCGTAGTACATGTACTTCTTTCACACCGCCAAAGTTTGCCAGAAACGGTATGGAGTAGGATAGAAATCTACTAAAGTCGGGATTGCTTTTCGCTGTCACCGATGTAGCGTCTCGAGACTCCCTTTAAAGTAAAAGAAGGCATAGAACTAGGGCAGAATATATGCCATGGAACGAGAGGAATTGGGGGCTGTTGGCATGGCCCGGTTCCGGTTAGCCGATTGGTACAAGATGGCCGCTGAATTAACGGAAATTGGCAGTTCGAACAAACAAAGTTTTATAGAAACCACCACGCACTTAAAGTTAGATTAATGTCGGTCTAATAGACCATGGCTTCTTACCGTCGTAGTTGGTACAACTTTATTTAATGGACCGTGTATTACTTTTTTTTTAATGTGCTTTGAAGTCAAGAGGCTGGAGGACAATTTTCAATCTGGTCGTGGCTCTTTTCCGAAGTCAGAGGCCCCTCGATCATAAACAATTTTTATCTGCATTCAACCTATATCCATAATAAGGATGTCTCGCCACATCCAGCCTTCTAGTAGCAGGGGTGGAAGAAGGGAAGTGGATAGGGAAGGTTCCTACCATATCATTGTTATTAGAATGGCTGGTTTTAATCGCTCCTATTTTGTTAAGTCCATGTTATATGCACAGTCACTTTATTGGCTCATTTATGAAGTGGCCAGTGGGCTGAGGCTCATATTTGCCTGCATAAACAACATTTTTTCACCTATAGCTTATGCCAAGGCATATGTTCTTTGTTTCTACCCACTTGTATGCATTTCAAACAAAACAGGGCTGTTATCAAAACAAAAATCTTTATTTCGAAGTACTAAAATTGCATTTATCTGCGACAACATTAGTTCCCGCGGCATTCACCTTTTTCAAAAAAAAACATGGGTTATTACGAATTGGCTACGGCCGACCTTTTTCGGTGTACTCCGCGAATTTCTCAGCTTAGTTAATTCTCATCTTAAATAATACATTCTCACCCACTAATAGACCTCTTTAGTAAAGGCACCTTACATTGGAAAGACTATAATAAGGTACCCAACAATCCCGAATTCTTTAAAACTGAGTCGGACTCATTGATTTACTTCACTTTTGATCCTGTGCCCTATTGTAACAATCCGTTTGTTGTGAAATCTGACAAATGACTTTCTTTTCCCAACACTTTTACTTGGCGTAAACACGAAACAGTATGTTCCTACACGAAGGTCCGACAGCTCACCTTATCACGCACTTCACAATCCTTTATGGAGGTCATTCCTTTCCTTTACCCTATACATTAAAAAAATTCCTGGCCTCTGTTTTGTGCTGCATTGGGAACAAAACCGAAGTTTCGTTGAAGAAATAAACTGTCCAGCATTAGACCATGGCACTTGGAGTACACTAGCTCTGATCCGATTGCTATGGACTTCGATTTAAAACTGGACACATTGCCATAAGAGCCAGCCTAGTGTTTCGTCACTTTCCCCGTATTCGGGGTAACACCATGCTCTGATAAAAAGTTTCCACCGGTAATTACGTTTGTTTCGACAGGCCCTGCTTGTTGCGTTTTTGGCTATATTTAGTCGCATTCGCATCTCAGTAATCATGTCATTATAAGGCTCGTCTGACATCTTCTAAATCAGATTCCAACCTCTGCTATACTGATGAAGTGTTCAATGAAGATCCTAACACCAATGGGATTGAATTCGCATGCATCCGGCACCAAGCACCACATGCGCCAGTTTATCGTCATCTCTTCAGGTATGTATGGCAACCCTCTTGAATCCACCCAAGCTTACTCACTTCCTCGTTTGGGCTTATTGAGGCTGCTATTGACCACTTTGGCATGAGGGTTTAGTTAACTTCAATAGTCTCAACGTTGATTGTTTCGACAAGCGCTACATCCCTCCTCCACTTGTTGAGCCATCAACTAACCCGGAACTCTTTCTACATCACTCACAGCAAAATCGCAAGCATCCATTGGGGGTGCTACAAAAACTTCCATACGTTTAACAGATCCCGATTGCTTGCGCTTATTGGCAAAGTGCACCACACCTGGGAAAGAAAAAAAGCCCAATGTTTTGACCCTTTACACCCAATGCACTACTTACCTGCAAGGAATTTGAGCCCTCAAAAGTTTATGCTATTTCAGGTAATCCATCCTAAAGTTACTCCTGCCAGCCTCAAAGATGTGTAAGTGCTTTATCGATGAATCAAGATAGATGCAGACAAAGTATCTTGAATTCACTTTACCAAATCGGTAGGAATGATCCAAAGTAATTGCTGTGTAACAATTCTTTACTATATTCCTGCAGTAGTTGCTGCAGATCAGCGACTCTCTCGTGATCATACGGCAGTAAGATGAGGGAAGAAATTAATTTTCATAACAACTTTTAATAATATAGCATCTTGCAGCTGGGTTTGAGACAATATTTCCTTCGGATCTTGGAAACGTGAAAAGAGAACAGTTGAAATATAAGCCACACTTTGGCTCCATTAACTATGGTCCACGTAACGCATATACACCAGCAGGTCCAAAATTCTCTTGCAGAAAGACATATCACGATCGTACCTCGAGTAAAAATACATAAAAATAAGGCTTGTTAAAATTTTGTTGGCGAGTTTCACAATTAGTTAATCTAATTTTATTGTTTCTACCAGTGTATCAAGAGATTTGTAGTGCTCTTTCCTTTGGGTTCTAATGCGTACAAACTAAAAATTTGGGCAAAATAAGACTTACCACGCGATCAATTTTATGAGAGAACCATCTGAAATCGACAAGGAAGAATGCACGTCTAATGTCAGCATACAACCTGAGGACAGAATGTCCCTTCCGACACAACAATCATCCTCGTTCTGCCAAAAATGCACGACATTCGCAGCAAGTTCTACAGGTTTCTGTAGTAACGGTTCCAGTGTAGTGATGTCACTGGTCTTTGTCCCTCTTTTTGCTGCAAAGCACACCTCCTCCTCTCCTAATAATTCGGGAATTCCCTGCACGTTTGAGCGATATGTTGTATTGGGATTCACCGTGCACTGCACTTTAGGAAGGTCCGATTTTTTTAGCTCAGGGATCTCCGGGCACCAATGTGAAAGCAGCCACCCAGGTTGGCATTTCATATGAATAGCTTCAAGGGTCTTGAGAGTGTTGCTCTCCCTTAGAATGTCCGCCAGTTCACGGGCACTCGCAACAGGACGATAAAGGCGGCAGGTGAAGTCGATAGCACTGCTTGAGTCTACTGGCACAGAACAACCGGTAATCAAGATCTTTCCAGCCATATCTGGCATCGACTGCATAATCGTGTGGAGAACCCTTTCTAGATTGTATGGAATAATTGACTGCGCTGCTCCCCGGCCTAGACGCCATCCCTTTACAAATAAATGTACAAGTTAATTAGCAAAACGCAGTGAAATTACCAAGCTTCTTAGAATTCCACCAAAAAATTAATGAGTTGTATGTTGTTGTTGTTGACTTGGTACAAGTCTACGAGTTTAATACCCAAATTGACAACAGTACAAAATGCATTGTTTTTAAACGAAAAGGCGCCTAATATTATCACAAAGAATAATAAACAAACCAAGTATGATAAAACAACTTGTTGTATCTAAGCACAAGCCACCCACTCATGTTTGAGAAGTTACAAACAGGTCGCATTTGAGCAAAAACCTACATTTCTGCTCGGCCCATCGACAATACGTTGATTAGATGAGAATCCGGTTAATAGAGTAGCCATCCCTTCAATTATGCCAAACTCTTTTTCAAGTAGGTGTAATAATGTGGCTAATGCCAGAGCATCAGCACTTCCTGCAGAAATAATGCTGCAGCCCCTTTGATATTTTCGATAACTGATTGGATAAAATATAATTGGGATATCCACCGTGTCCCCTATAACGACAACCTTTCTTGCCCGACCACCACTCAGGTGCTTCTATAAAAAGACTCACAATGGTATCGCTTCCACAATTTCGTATAAAGGTAAATGGACTCGAACTTTTGCTTATGAGTGCACTTTAGAATACACAATAAATAGATTCAAGAATATAATCGATGTAAACAACAAGTTCATTACTATTTGTGGCAGATGTCTCAATATTTTTGCTAAAAGTAATTAAAACACAGAATTAAAACAAAATTTTTCAATAATCAACCAAGTCAAATTTAACTTTCACACACTTCAGCATCTTCAAGTTTAACGAGGTGTTCACTAGCTTCCAATACGTATTCGACATCCATCCAGTGCCAGGGAATATCAGCCGGATTTTCACAATCATAATATGCTATACTTCGCCCACAAATATCCAGCATCAAGCAGTGTGGAGCATCAGGACGAAATGGTCTCTCGAAAGTCGCTTTACTTTTGACTACGCCAGGACATGGCGAGTACACACTATTATACTTGATTAAATAGAGTAAAAGCTCGGGACTTATACCCGGAGCATTTATGGCAACAACATCGACGCCTCGATCACTTTCAATGGCACACCTTATAAAGTTTCTTGCAATTGGCCCATATCCATTGATTCCCACGCGTATTCGGGGAGGCCTTTAATCAAGTTTTGATAGAAGGACGTACCACACCAAAGAACGAAGCGGATCCCCACATCTGTACTTACATAACCTCAAAGACAAAACCAACCTACTCTAATTTCCAATTGGCATACATGGGTTTTCGCACTGGTATACAAAATCCCTCAATGGGATCAATGCCAAATTTGGTAGAATTAAACAAGCTCTCTTTAGTTCATGATTTTCCTATGGGAAAATTTTTGTGAATTACTTTTGCATGATAGCCATAACCCAAAAATATTTAAGGCTTGTGTAGCACTAACAAAATTCGTGTTCTAAATTTCGTAATTTGGTCATTGCGACATACAGCGAATTCTCATTTTCATCTCATCGCATGGGTTTTGCCCCTTTTTTGTTGTTGTATTGGGTGATCATAATTTTCCTTAGCATTGACAACCTACCCGATTTGATGAATGAATGTCATTAATTTTCTCCTAACTGCTTTCTGTTGTGTGCATACTAAGCTACACTATCAGTTACAGAAAATTTAAACAGTGCGTCATGCACGATTTAAATATATTTGTTCATTTAGTAACTGAGGTTGGTCTTTGCCTTTTGTTACTACTTCCCTACCCATTGATTGCTTGAACCCTATGCATTTGGAGCCAGTGTTCAACTGATGTAGCCCAAGCTTCTTTCAAGCAATGTTTTTCGACTAAATGATTCCAGTAGTTATAAGCTTTGATTTCAATTATGAAGACTGAAGGAAGTGCTGCATTTTTTTACCAGTCTTCCCAACTCTTGGGACTAAACTGCTTTGCGAGAATAAACTAAAAATGACCCTCTATTTCGATTTCGAGATGGCTGAAGGTTCTTTATTAGATTGGGCCATTCATTCTCTTATACACACTTCAATGGATTCATACGTCTCATTGAATGTTCCTTCCACAAAAGTGGAAATATTATTGCGTGCTTAATAATTCTGTGCGAACTGATTACGATTGCATTAACTACCCGCCTAAAATCGATTGCCTGATACGAGATTTAAACAGTAACCGTGCTGCACTCTCAGCCCTTCGTCCCATTTCCGAAATTGCTTCGACCAACCGACCCAGGTATCATATGTCCAATAACCAACTGGAACGAGAGAAACGAAAAGCGATGACTTTACTTGCACCAAAACACCGAAAAGCACCAAATGAATATTGTCGATCAGATGAAACACTGCGTATGTATTAGACTAGTTAACATATGAATACACTTTCGACAGGTGGTGAGGTGACCTGTTGACTATATTCAACTACTGTTGCGATATTGGGAAAGGCCCAGCGAACAGATTTACCAGAAGCACTAGAAACGGTGGAATTTCTGTCGCGAACCCCATACCTCCACTTTCTAATTGATGGCCGGTAGGTTTTTGAGCCTAAAAGGATTGTAACATGCACACGCATTAATTCCATTTTACCACCAAAACAGTTGGACTTAAATTTCTCCCCTACGTTGCCATGTACGCTGGCTTCGTTTTTACTAAAATGATTGAAAATAAAACACCCTGTTCCTTTTCCGCTTGACAAAACCCATATCAATCCTTACAAGCAAAACACCACATAATGCTCCACTGATAATTTACTGCTCATTTAATAGGTGCGTTCACATAGGTCAAGGCAATGAGGAAAAGTCATTATTAGTTCACAATCCCAGCGGAGGGTATCACAGATGCTTCTCGTACTTATTCACTGCTTACCTGAAGAGGCACCATACAAGTTCATTTTGTTTGAGTTGAAATAGCTATCTCGCAACGGCTGAGTGGGTAATACACCTCTCGAGTCGTTGATAGTATCACGCACGGTCAACCGATTTACAAGATCCTCAACAGACATCTGCAGAGAGATCGCCGCATAGCCGCCCTCATGTCTCGAACCGCAGGATAAGATCCAGCGGAGAATAACATCATACTCGCGGCAAGAGGGCTCCATATACTGCTTCAACTGACCCTTCAAGCGATCTAGCCAGTCAACCGTGGACTCAGACTTCTGCTGACGTAATTGTGGAATGAGGCTGAGCGGAGGAAAGTGCTGTTTTGTAGCCACCGAGAGAGACGCGGCGGCGCTACGCTGCTGGATCTCGATGACCCGCTCTCTGACATCAACGGCGGCCACGTCGGAGGTCTCGCTGGGCGAGCGGCTGCGGTGCGGTTTGGCCGCAGGAGAAAGGGGCCGCAAATTTCCATTGGAGACATTATCGTCGTAAGGACGGAAAGGCGAAATGCTGCTTAGCGAACCGTCGCGCGAAACGGATCGCTCATCTCTGGGAGGAGGCAATATCGATGGTGTGGTTGGCACCACTTTCGCTTTCGTCCCATTCGAGGATGATCTAACGGCAAAAAATAATTGCGATGAAAACTTAGCGTGAAAGAATGTGTCTAGCAAGAGAGTCAGTCGCCTGGAGACATTGTGGAAAATTAGAAGCAGATCTCAAGCAATTGGAGGCAAATCGGAAGGAAGAATACAAAACGATACGTTATCACGCAGAAGGTTGAATCTCGTTTACATTCAATTAGGAACGGGTCATTTCATTCAACTTTAATAATATGGTTACTTAGTATTATTCGTAAGCAAACAAACTGGTGGACTACTGTTCGTTTCCGTTGAAGAGAAAGCTGCGAATACTCTGTTGGTGAAACATAAAAAAAGATCCTAATTTTAACGATGAGAAGCCATACCATACTTGAAAGTGCGCGCGCTACAGGGCTTTCGTGTGCCAAGGTGTGTCGTCATTCGTAATAAGAGAATTAAATGTATCAAATGCAATGATACTAATTAATTTAACATTGCTTCAAACCACTCCACAACTTCCAGTTCCGTACAATCTACAGGCAATAAGTTTAGAAGGACGTGATCACTCGGTGAAATCATCCCCGATAAAGCACAAGAACTGCAGGAATGTGGTGTTTTGCTCGACTTTGCGGCTTTAACCATGCAGACACTTCAGCGTTGGCCGTGGTCTCCGGAGTACGCCAATAGCATTTTGGCTTGCTACGACGTCAGGAAAGTCTCGAGGCGGTACACAACAATGTGCACATTACATTCAATCACAAAAGGCACATTTTATAGCTCATGGGGATTCAATCGTAGCCAATTTTAAACTCATTTTCATAAAGCTGCCATAAAACAACATGAAGTGGTTTTTAAAACTAATTATGGTGGTAATACTAAGTGGACTTTGGGATCACAAGCATACTGAAACCTGTGAAATAATTAAAAGACAATTTTGTAATAGGGTTAATAGAATTACACAACTAATCCTAAAAATTCGCCGATCAGAAAGCGAGTAATTCCTGAGATAGAATTTGATTAAATCAAATCAAACAACCATGAAATTGAAACCGAAAGTAGATGAAATTTCAATTTGAAGTCATTGATGATGGAGGTCACAACAAAGGACACAGTAAATCTCCTGTTATACTGGTAATGCCGTTTTAGTTGTACATAGACATCATATAAGAAATTGTCCCATCATTTCGGTGTGTCCGGGAAGATGCATGTTCACTGAAAGACTGATAAATGCGGTCACAGCAACATCGGATCGAGGTAAGTGAGGGAAAAATAATCATGAAATATTAGTGAGTTCAATGAATCTAATTACTTGACGAGCACCGAATTGTCCAATATCATCATTCCAACCAGCTCAAGGCGAGATCGCCACTGAAGTGGTTAAGCCGGCAAATGAAGAGGGTGAGCAAATAGCCTACCTGCCGGACTCCTGGGCCTCCGGAATGCGTTGCCGCCAAAGGGTGCCCTGCTCAAGGTGCTGGTAGTACCATGGCATAATGGGCACCGCACCTCGAAGCCCAGATTCCTCATTACTGAAATGCAAACAGAACGCAATTCATTCACTGTTTTTTTTTCGTTCAAAAATCTGGCGACGAGGCCCGGCCGACGAACTTCATGAAGTATTCACTTATTTTTACACTTGGAACATGTGGACACTCTAATGTCTCGCTCAAGATTAATGGTAATGGAACTATGGAAACCATTGTAGTTTGTGATTTGTAAACACCACTGATCTGAATGCATACACCATAATAGAGATTAGTTTAGCGCTGAGACAGGAACCAAATACGTACAATGAGTGATTGGCAGCATAACCGCTACTCCACGGGTGCCATGTGATGCGAATCCAAAGGCAGAAATGTAAGCGCCAAGTGAACCCTTCAGCTACTTGATAGATTATCCGCCTGCACTGCAAATTCGCTTATTTTAGCTCAAAGAGGCAATTCGATTGATTAGTAAAGATGATCCTCAACCGTTTCAATTTGGTCTTTCATCTTAATCATGAATGTAGTCTAAAAAAATGAACAAATCCTAGCCAAATAACCGTTGGAAAGGTATAAGATGTGCAAACGCCGCGCCTCAGATGTACTAAGACAGGTTCTCGGAACTAGCACGTTCGAACGGTAAAAAACATCGCACCGCACATCTACGTGTACCTCGATGTTACGCTTTTGTCGTTAAAAGAGCCTATGTGAGCTGCTAGGCATCGTAACAGAAAGATAAATTCAACCCTTGCTAGGAGAGATGAGTATTGGGCACAACTATCAATGCCATTGGTATGGAATGAACGTCACTCCAAGCATATTTGATTATTGTACAGAAACCCATCTACAGAACACCCCAACAACAGCTACATTTGAGCCACTCAAAGCATTGCCTTAAAAAACTTCAGTAGTCTGGATCTTACTTCGTTCCCTGTCGAATCAAAGGAACGGCCTAAGGACTCGGATAAGAGGTTGATTGGCATGATTTATTCAATACCTACTACGCGTGGTATCAATTACCCAGATTTCCAATTATTCAAAAGAAGATTAGGTGAATTGCAATGAATGGAAAGGGACGAGTGTGTTTGTGTACAAGTAACAAACCTATCGTTGGCCGATGGGTGAGGGACCCTTTCTTGGTCACTCGACGAACTCCTCGATGACACGCGGTTACCTTCAGATTCGAACCTAAAATAACGCAATAGCAATACCTCCTACTACACACACTGCAAAGGCTGATAGCAATGCTTGACTCCACAAAGCAACAGTCGGGAGCTAATCGAGAAGGAAATTGATGGAAACGGTTGAACTATTCTGAATTTCGCAATGCTACCATGACACTTTTATCATGCTGTGAAACAAAAAGAAACAGCTAACCTTTAAAACGCAAACTTCATGGGCTTATTTTAATAGGCGTAGCCAGATTGAGGCCTGGCAATATGAAACTGCAATTCTGTGGCACATGCGACCCCGCCAAGCCCATGAATTAGGACCCTTCTCGAAAGGATAGCAAGTAAAGTTAATGACATTACTTCAAGAAGTCGTGTCACGTGATGAGAATTTGATTGGGATAAAAAAAGCCTAAGGAATACTTTATTCACATTGAAAAACTGAGCAATTCACAATTTTTGATGTTACTTGTGTCTGAGAAAACTTCAGGCAATAAATTGGTTATTGAAGCACATTGCAAGAGAATGAAGCATTGATACGCTCAGGAATACTATGCAGCCAAATGGTGTTAGGGAAGTTATGCGCTAAAACAGTGCCAAAAGCCAGGCGGAGCCCACTTAGTTAAAACCCCTGTTAAATTATAAGTGCAGTTCAGACTAGTGTAACGAATACCATGAGAAAATTAACAGGGTAACGCTTGAATTAGAGGTAGAGCACAATAAGGATGTCAGTGAGAGTGTGTGACCGAATAAAAAAGGCGAAGATGGTCAGTCTGTGTCGGAGGCATCATTTACTGGTAAGCGAAGCTTGACTCGCCACCTGACGCTTGACCTCCAAGCATTATTCTATACTACAAACCAGCAGGCAGTTTCGTTGAAACGTCAAGTCAATGGATCAAGACAATCGATTTGAAGAATGGCAGTTGTATTTCACACAGCAGTTTACTTTATACAGCAGTTGTCTCAACCTAGTTAGGGCAAAATGATGGCCAAGTTACCACTGATACGTGAATGAACACACAAGCCGGATAGCATACCTAGAGCCAAGTAGGAATGTGGAATCTGAATACGACCTAAGATTGTTAATTCAAAAACAAATTAGACTCAAAAGGCAAAACAGAAAGTGATGGCAACAAATTCCAGTAAATTCCACATTCTACAGTGCTTAAAAAGGAAGAAATTTCAATTGAATACGAAAGAATTAATCACAATTGTGAGTGCAAATAGTACCTATCGCTGGCAGTAAACGCCTGATGTCCTATTGTGGACGATGCATGCGAGGTGTGATTTGGAATGGAAACGTAATCGTAATCACTGAAGTATGAAGTGCTAAAATGAAAGCAAGTAGTTTAACTGCAATAGAAATGGGTATTACCAAACACTACCTGCTTTTTAAACAATCACTTCTCTAGTATTACAAGCAATCAAACACCAAAAGTTCATAAAAGTCAAAAAAATCCAGTAAGATGCCGTTTCTGTCTAAGGGTACATTTGACTATTATCCGTGCCTTCTTTTATGCCTCACAGACAAATCAGCTATCCAAATGCTTCACATTTTCATTTGATATCCACGACATAAACGGCAATTTCAATTTGCTCCTACTTCTGTGGATCCACAACTCGCAATGTGATTTGCTCAAATGATACCACTTACCTGATCGCACTGCCGGCCTAGTCGTATCAATACACATTTGAAGGTACCCTCACACTAGACCTACTGCTACAGGCATAACATCCCATCTTTTCAACCAATATGGCAACAAGGCGGCGACGACAACGACGACTGCATTCTCGAAATCCAAACTTAATAGGGTCTGATTAAAGTAATTATAAGATTGCGTCTCTGCGACACACATAACAACAGTGGCTTTGAGTAAGCGTCCTTTTGATAGGCAAGAAAGAGTCTTGAATGATGCAGACTTGCAGCAGCATGAAATTGTACTCCCACAATAATTTGTTTTTACCCTATTGCGCCCAGAATCTAATCGTCCTCTGGTTTAGGCGGAGAGTTGTGCATATGAAAAGGGGATGACAACTAATTTTTACTCATTAGCACTGTAGGTAATCCCTCTAAAATATCGAGTGCGCGAACACAAACCGGAACTGACTCCGTGAGGCAATGAATTGTGCTCTCTAAGAAGCCGACGATAAGCGCCAGCAAGGCATGTGAAGTTGGCGTTAAGTGAGTAGCACCGACCCAAGGCACAGAGTAAGTCAGCAAGAAGCGAAGTCAGAGAAAACTCACCTCATTTCCTCTTTGGCTGCATTTTCTTCGTTTCTTAAGGGTACACGAGGAATAGTTGATGATTCCTGCTGGAATTGATTAGGATAGCGCCCTCTGCTTGAACTGCAAGTAAAAGCTTAAGTTCAAAAATGCATCAATCGTAAGAAGACAGTAAGAGAGTATGATTCCCCATCAGTAACTAAAGATCTTTGTTAACAAAATGAAAATGATCAATTTACCTGCGATGATAGTTTTCATTTCGACCAAAGTAGTTCTCTCGAGACCCTCTCACAGGCATTGTAGCAATTCGCGCATTCTCGCGTTCTTCGCCACTGGAACACCAAAAAAAGTCAGGCTCCTTGAATGAGAAGATCCTACTGATCAACCCTTTTGATATCGATTGGGGTACTTACACGTGGGCATTTGGCTCAATCGCGACTGACTTCCTGTCCAACTGGTCAAAAGATCTGCGACCTGCACTAAAATAGTCTTCCTTTTGCGCTCTGACGTTCGGCTTCACAACAGGCTTTGGACCAACTTTTTCCAATAAACTAGAGTGGAAATAAACTTATTTAAGACATCAGTCTTCGATTCAGGTGCCCATTCTCGATGGAGGGAACACCGACCATATTCACCACAAACATGCAAACCTAGTGTGGATGTCGGTGACGTCCAAAAGAGCTAAAATGATATTTTGACGCTTATGGACTTTACGTCCAAAACAGCGATCAACAATGGTGTTTAAAGCAGCAGATATTCATGCGAAGGACCAAGCTTTCGTGTATGGCCATAAAACAGTTACGTAATGTCGAATAAGTGATATTTTACCCTAATTGACCTATTCCGATTTTCGTACATAGATCAGAAATGGGAACGCCTAGGTAGTGTGTAGGACTGAGGAGAAACTCACGGCGTCTTCGGAGTGATGTTACGAGACCAGAGAGTTTGGAACTGAGGTGAATAATATGATGTGGTTTTAGTGGTGGAAGCTACTACCTGGGGCTTTTCCTTCGGACTAGGAGTTCTGTGAAAGGCCAAAAGAACGTCATTCGGTTCAAAACGTTATAGCAATTTCTCGTACAAAAAAACGCATATCAATGGCAAGAACAATAAAATATCCGCCTTTTACAAACAAGGTCAATTGCTAAACAAAAGCAAAAAGTGGTAGTCCAAGTGATTTTTCGAGATCGGGATTAGCCAAGGAGTTTTGCATATCGCATTCATAGGCGTCAAAAAATTCACTTATCAGTTAAAGCCAGCCATCCAACAGTTTTTTGCAAACCAGTAAAAGAATTGGGAGAGCTAAATTTCAATACATATGTAAATAACAACCTAATGATTTATTGAAGAATTCATTAGCACTTATAAGGACGTACAAGTCCGATACCGGTTGCGCTAAAGGGACTTTTGATACCGTTGCTATTTCTTTCTGTACGATAAAATTTTCATCCGAGGGAGACACCTCGCTAAAAATATTAAATCAAGGATAATCATAAAAATATACAAATGGCAAAATCACAATAGGAAGCAGTCGTGACATTCTAGTGATTACTTCGTGTCTCTGTTAGAAAATGCAGAATCCTGGGGCTTGTACGGAGGAGGAGGGTAATCGCCAACGTCAGATGCTTCGCCATATATACGTGTTCCACTGGAGCTACAAAATGCAATTCGAAAAAGCATATGTAAAAGATTGAGGTCAATTTATGGATTGGCGAAGAGGAAACAAAATTTCTTAATAGATTCGTACCCTATGCATGTAATACTTTGTTTGTTCGAACTGCCAATTTCGGTAGATTTGGTGGCCATCTTGTACCAATCGGCTAACCGGAACCGGGCCATGCCAACAGCCCCCAATTCCTCTCGTTCCATGGCATATATTCTGCCCTAGTTCTATGCCTTCTTTTACTTTAAAGGGAGTCTCGAGACGCTACATCGGTGACAGCGAAAAGCAATCCCGACTTTAGTGGATTTCTATCCTACTCCATACCGTTTCTGGCAAACTTTGGCGGTGTGAAAGAAGTACATGTATTACGGATGGGAGAATCCCTCACATCCCATAACAGAGGGGCTGACATCGACGTCCATCTCCTGCAACTCCCTCGCCCTCGTCTTCTGCAAGGAAGCTATTAACAACTGGAGCGACACTAGCCGTGAACTCCAGGTCCACTGGAGCTGCCAAGAGGGACCAGCGACGTTGTGGTCAAGCATCCTCCCTAAGCTCTCTCTCCTGTTCCTGGACAACTCGCCTCCCTTCGCCATAATATATAACGTGTATCAACAGATGTAGAATGCGCAGCACGCCATTCGATAGCATCGTTTCATGCTTTGCACACTTAGATCGCGTGCATCACGCTCCCATGCGGCCCGATCGCTCCACCTACTCAAGGTTCACTAATACCCTCGGGTTTCTTCCACAGCATCAAAAAGCCTAGAATCACAATATGAGTTGTGTGTGTCTCGACCCATTCGAAAACTTGCATTCATACCCCATCTTTCATTGGGACACACTATTGTGAGAGAGGAGGACTCGGAAATACGCAATTGCTGCACCAGTGCCGCGCGGAACTGATGGCACTACAGGAACACATGCGCTCGAGTCTCGATGACTGGCACGGTTAGCTCGTGGGTGCTCCTCACAGCACTGATTACGTTGTAATGGCTGACACGAAGAGTTAACCAAGGGGAGAGTCGGGGACGCCGCCCGAGAGAAGAGAGGGGCTGTGTAATACTTCGTTTGTTCTAACTACCGGTTTTGGTGACTTGGGTGGCCATATTGTACTAGCCGATTGGACGGCCTCCGGGCCATGACAACAGCTCCGAACTCCTCTACTTCCAGAACATTTATTCTGCCCTACTACTGTACTTTCTTTTACCTTAAAAGAAGTCTTGTAACGCTACAACGCACGTAAATATGCTTATCGTAACACTGAGAGCGCGTCCTGTTTGCAACGAGGTGGCTAAGTATGCATTTCCGAAAGATGATTCAGTTGAAATGTATGCATTCAAAAAAGATTTTAAAATAGCAACAAAATCGCTACCTACATCAAATCACTATTTTCTCCGAAAGCCATTTGTTTCATTCCTTCAGGGAGTGGCGTTTCCATACATATCTCCATAATAAACTAGAGAAAGCAACTGAACAGTGTAAAATTTATCTTGTAGCAAGGAGCCATAGCAAGTCAAACCTACCTTTTTAATGAGACCCATTTTTTCATCCTCATCAACTGTTTTTAGTCGAAAAATATCAAATGTATCATCCGCATCATCACTTAAGTATTCCGCAAGTTGCCTAAATTCAGCATATGAGGCACCAGATGGTACATCTTCAATTAAATGAAGACCCGTCTTTAGCAAAGAGATCACTCTATCCTCACACTAACCACTCAATGATATTGCACAATAAAATGCACCTGCTGTTGCGAAACACTTGGTGAATTTTTCTCCCAATTGGTAACGCGTTGGTGAACGTTCTTTAGCATTTCAATCTCGCCCGATTTTATAATAACAAATTGGGCTTGATTCAAGGCCATCGTCAAATTGTCTGCCTTGATTGCCTAAAAAACGTTTATAAATTACATATCCTTACCCATTTGAGAAGGTTTGTTTTGAATGCAACTGATTTTTCTGCCTCAGTGATCACATTCTCCAACTGTCTGACAAAAAAAGGTAAAGTGGAACTCCTCTTGTTGATCATAGTTTCAGGTATAAGGGGACCACTAACTCTATTAGTCAATCGAGGTTTCGAGGGCACAAAGTGCAGAAACGACCCGGACGCTACGACACACACGAGCAAGCTGAAGCACCCGCGACGGCAGAGTGTGAGTCATTCCAGAGTCAAGGCCGTTGATCTAGTATTGTTTAACAAAATTAAGTCGCCTTGAAGCATATCGATCAATAATCATAGATTCGTTAGAATAATCCCTAGCCTCCATGTTGAAATTTACTAGCGCTACCAAGATTTACTCAACGTTGAATCATGAACCTGTTATCTCTAATTTCAAAAGCTTCTTTTATGGTTTGGATGATGCCCAAATAAAACTACTAAATAACATCAGAAGTTAAAATGTGAAACACTGCTATTAAAATACCTTGAGTGACAAGTTATTTATAAACTTTGCATATTCGATTTGTAATGCTTTGTTTGTTCGGTCACTTGTGTAGCGTCCCGAGGCTCATTTTAAGGTAAAAGAAGGCATTTTACTGGGGCAGAATATATATTCTGGAAACAGAGGGCTTGGTAGCAGTTGGCACGGTCCGGAGGAAGGCTAACCGGCTAGTACAATATGGCCACCCAAGTGACCGAAAACGGTAGTTCGAACAAACAAGGTATTACAACTTGTGTGCCATATTGTACTAGCGGGTTATCCGGCTCCCGGGCCGTGCCAACAGCCTCCAAGCCCTCTGGTTCTAGAATATACATTCTGTCCTAGTTCTATGCCTTCTTTTACCTAAAGGGAAGTCTGGTGACGCTACACGATTATCCTGTGCACAGTTTTTTCTTTCTTGCGTGGGACAGATATATTATGGTCCCTCTCCTAGTTTTTTTAAAAACATATAGAGTGACCATATTGTGACAAACTGTGCTACAGTTGAAAGGATCTCTGACATCCCATAACTGAAGGATTGGGAATAACATCTGTCCTCGGCATCTTACACATCCTCGTGGTCTGCAAGAAAGCTATTAACACCAAAAGCGGCACTAGCTATAACAATTTCGTTCAAGAGGTTTCCCTGGCGAACCTGTTTAAGGTGATCGGTGTTCCAACGTCTTCTAACGGACACGCCGGTGGTTAACAGAACCTCTCACTCTGAAGTCAGTTCCCAAATCGTACTGCCAAGAGGAATCGTTGACGTTGCGGTCAAGCATCGCCTCACTTGCGGCGAATTTCAATGACTTTTACTGCCGGCTCGAGGATGTTTATTTGCAGTACTGATTACATTGTGATGGCTGGTGCAGGGGGTTTGCCAAGGGTAGCACCGGTGAGGGTACTTAATTCAAAAGAGGGGCCATGCAATGAAACGTTTTTTCCACTACCAGTTTTGATTACGAACTTAGGTATCAATATTGCCCTGGCCAAGTGGGATAGCCTACAGACCATGCCAGTAGCCTTGATCCCTCTGTTTTCTGAACAGAAATATGTTCTGACCTAGTATTATGCCATCTATTGTCCTCAAGAAAGTCCCGAGACACTACAGTAAAAGTCAAAAACGTGTATGAAATGCAAATGTTTTTCGTTGTGGCCTTATGAAGGCAGAAAGTCTATTGACTCCAGTAAAAGTGCTTCAAGTGAATAAATAATTCAAATAGTGTCTTTGTTGATACATCGCCCCAAGACCTCTCTATCTTCTTTTAAGCGTTGACCCCAACTATCCCTTAGTTATCCTCCTGCATCAGCTATCACAGCATAATTAATATTTGGGCAAAACACTTTAGAGCCAGTTGTGCCAGTCATCAAAATTGCTGTGTAGCTAAGGAAATACTTGACCGCAACGTCATCGATCCCTTCTGACAATCCTACCGAGAACAAAGTCGTGTCCCCATAGGATATATGTTCGCAGACGAGCTAATGAGCTAAGCAATTTGCGAGTCTACAACTGGACGTTGGAATAGTGGCCTAGGAACATATTTGGGCAGGGAAAGAATATTTTTAACTCGGTTTCTTAAGTAAGGTTTCGCGTCAACCCATTTTACCACGTTGATCTCACTTTGAATCTGCTCAATTTAATCTTTTTGGGATCTAGCCGGCTAGTAGATAAGTAAAAAAGGTGCATCGCATTTTAATTTATTAACATTTTTATGTTGGTGAGGTCAGGAAACCCCAGATGAACTTTTCATCGAATGCTCACAAACAGTGTGTCTTCTGCTTTTAATAGCTTTAAAGCAGATCACAGGACTGTGATGGTTGCTGAAGGCGCACATTTTATGTAGCCCTCTCCTAAAATTAACAAATATTATACTCCCGGGTTTTTAAATAGGGGTATATGTCCTTTTAAGTCGAGCTTGCTTTCTACTGCCATTAGTGTAGCGTTTTGAGCATTTCAAAGGACTGGAGAAAAGATGTGTATGCATTTAGCGTCCAAAAATCTTGGGACTAATGGCGTGGCCCGTAAGCCAGCCCACCTGGCAAAGGTGTAGTTGCCAGCACGCGATTAGCAAACAACAAAAGCGTTAAGGTGGATTTTATTTTTTACTTATAGAATTCTAAATAAAGGTAAAGTTTGTCGTCCTGCAATAGTTTTGTCTCTCGTGTTTGAATTATTCACTCAGCTTGTTCTTTCATCTCCACGCGCATTTTTAAAGTCCTTACTGTTTTTTTCGCAGCCTGTTTCTATGTTCTACCCGTGCATTACTCAGCTAGTTCGGAGGCCATGTCAGTTAAATCGCTGGATATCTTGTACTGTAAGATATCAACATAAAAGTGCAGCTGAACCCTTCTTAAACGGCACATCCTCGAATTACATCGAAGATATTTATGCGGCTTGGTTGAAGGATCCTAATTCTGTTCACAAAGTGAATTTTCATGTGGATTTACATTAATTTATAGTCATGGGATGTTTACTTTCGTAATGTATCCAATGGAACATCCGTGGGGGCTGCCTACACAACCCCACCCACTCTTGGTTTTGAACAATTTGGGGTACAGTTTGTGCCCCCCATGGAAACAACAGTATCAGCTGGAGTAAGCGCAAAGTCCATCCAAGACCACTTAACAGTTCAAATGATAATCCGTTCTTATCAGGTATAAACAAATTATTTTATTGTTTTATTTGCAAATTCTCTTGCATAACCTGACTTTCTATTTCGAGGTTCGTGGTCACTTAGCTGCCAAGTTGGATCCACTCAACATCAAGACCTCAATTGAATCTGCTCGCGACATTGTGTACGGTCGTTACCTTGGTGAAATTGGTCAGCCTTATTCACCTTTTTTTTGAAAAACACGTATCTTGCTCATTCCCTAACTTTTGTTGGTTAAATATTCTCTTGCTTCATTTAGTCGCCCCTGACTTAAATAAAGTCTTTCGTCTACCACTCACTACTCACATCGGAGGTGATCAGACTGAACTACCATTTCGTGAAATCATTAAGCGTCTAGAGGTAGATTTTAATTTTTGTGCTGGGGATGAAATCGCCCGATTTTTATTTATTTATTACGCTTTAGGATGCTTACTGTCAATCAATCGGTGTCGACTACATGTTTATAAATGACCTCAAAAAATGTGACTGGTTGCGTCAGCGTTTTGAAACTCCAGGCGTTACCAAGTTATCGATTGGGGATAGAAAACTTCTACTGTATCGCCTGACTCACGCATGCAAGTTCGAAGAGTATCTTGCGAAGAAGTGGAGCTCAGAGAAACGTTTCGGAATTGAGGGATGCGAGGTCCTAATACCTGCAATGAAGACTGTCATTGACGAATCTGTAGAACGAGGCGTTGAAAGTTTTGTTATCGGCATGGCCCACCGGTAGGTTGTTTGAATTCGATATGCCTTGACTTTCTGTGAATCGTTACCACATATGGTCCACTGTTCGCCGTCTTGTTAAATCTCTTCAGTGGGCGTTTGAATGTACTCGCGAACGTTTGCCATAAGCCCTTGTCTGATATCTTCTGTCAGTTTGACCCAAACTTAAAGCCGGCTGATGAGGGCAGTGGTGACGTGAAGTACCACCTGGGCATGAGTCAGCACTGGATCAACAGGAAAACTGGAAAGGAATTTAAGATTGCTGTCTGTGCTAACCCAAGCCACTTGGAGGCGGTGGATCCTGTTGCTCAGGGTAAAACAAGAGCTGAGCAGTTCTATCGGTGAGCTTTCTCCGTTTTTCAACAAAGGCTGATATTTCGGTGCTTTTGCCATTTTACGCCTTTTCGTGTATGTAAAAAATTTTCGCCAGGTTTCCCGACTGCTCCGTTTTTTTGACAACACTGAGGTGAAAGTGTGATTTTTAGCAAAGACGAGAGCGGTAAACAAGTGATGCCCATACTACTGCATGGTGATGCCTCATTTGCCGGTCAGGGCATCGTCTACGAGACTATCCATCTGAGCAACCTCCCGTCCTACACTACAAGGGGCACCATTCATATTGTTGTCAATAACCAGGTATAAAACCAAATCATTCATAGTTTTTTATTCTTTATCAGCGGTTCTTACATTCTCAAGTTTTTATTTATTCCTATTAATTAAAAACTACGTTATGTACATTACGAACCACAATTGACGTTTTTATCTTCGCCGTGGTTACCCTCTGAGGCATCTGCGATTTCCTATAAGAATACACAAATTCACAAGCCTATTTGGTGCAACTATATAGCATGAAAACTTAATGTTTTGAACCCTTCCAAGCTGACTGATTGATTTTGTTTCGCAAAAAATTTACCTGTTGGCTCAAAGCAAAATTTGATGCTTAACACAAACCCTATTACGGGCAAGACTTGGCTATCATGATCGAGAAAACTACTTTCTGATCCTCATTCGCAAGCGTTTTGTGGTCCTTGTTTCTTGCTCAATACGTGACCGAAATATGCCTCTTCTGCAAGTCTAAGTGACAGTGGTTGATATCGTTTGACACCAGAAGAATGGTTATGTTTACTCGCTTGTGTTTTTGCCATTAATTCAAACCTGCTACTTTGAAGTTGGCATGATAGCTAGAGTATAAGGGCTTTAAGTTTTGACCTTGCAAATCTGGCACAATAGCGTTGGTACATAACATCAAATCCCATCAAGAGCAACATTTATTCACTTTGATCTCCTGAAAGAGAAGAAAAAACTGCTTTGACTGTCAAATTTTAGATTGGCTTTACGACGGATCCGCGAATGTCGCGCAGTTCAAACCACTGCACTGATGTGGCGCGGGTCACTGATTCACCCATCTTCCATGTAAACGCCGACGACCCTGACGCCGTGGTACACGTGGCTCGCGTGGCTGCCGAGTGGCGTGCCACCTTCGGCCACGATGTCGTCATCGACCTCGTGGGCTACCGGCGCTTTGGACATAACGAGACTGACGAGCCCATGTTCACCCAGCCCCTCATGTATAAGCGTATCCGACAGATGCCCACTGTACTTGAGAAGTACTCCAAACAACTCCTTGCTGAAGGCATCATTACGGAACAGGAATTCAAGGTGCTCCCCTTTATTGTGTGTGGAATTAGGGTCACTTCTAACATCAATTGGTTGGAAACCATTATTTCATAAAAAATCTTCACATTTAAATCCTGTTACCCATACGAGGTTTGTTCTCAATTATTTGGAAAAACACTTAGTGTACGACCGTCCATTTGAGCCGTTTTGATCTTTAACACACTCCAAAAAAGGATTTCAGATGAATGGTTTCATTGAGTTTTTTTGTTATGGGTGTGACAACGCCTCGAACGTAACCTTTCAAATTGGTAGAACTCGATGCCTAAATGTGTTGCGTGATATCATCCTAGATGTTTTGTTTATTTGCTCTCAAAATTGTGCTATTTAATGAGAGTTTTAGGACCTTGGTCCTTAATCGAGTGTAAGTAGCTGTCTCCAATACCAGGACATAGGCTTCCGAAGTGGTGGGACTAGCGAAGTCCTTTTGCTGTTTTCACTTTAGTCTTGAGTGAAGTTCGTCTCTAACTAATGAGATCTTACCTAAAAATTTGCTCAAAATTCGTAAATCTGCGCACTTTTGCTGGCAAGGTTTTCTCAATTTTGTGATAACGTTTTTGCCGATAAACAACCGTCTATGCATTCTTTTGGTTTAAAATGCCACCTCTGGGTCACTTCAGTTGGCACCTAAAAGTGGCCTTTCTTCACTGGTGTGCTTTAAGTACAAACGGTTGGTACCCTCCATAAAATTTCCTTCGATAGTTGAAACAACTGTTTTTATACTGAAAACAACTTACTATTGCTGCATTTATGTGTTCTATAGAAGTGTTAAGGGCATTATTAATTCGATGGTAGGATGCAATCGAGGCATATCACAAGCAGTGTGACGACGCCTATGCCGAGGCCAGGGCTCAGACGGTTGCTTACAACCGTGCTTGGATCGACTCTCCCTGGGAGAATTTCTTCGACAACCGCGACCCTATGAACCTTCCCTCCACCGGCGTTGAGGAATCACAACTGAATCACATTGGTAACTTCTCCCATTTTGCCCGATCTTGAATGTAAGAGCTTACGCCTGTCTCGGTGTCGGTTGTTGATTGTGTAATGGTGTTATTTCTAAGGTGAAGTCGTCAGTGGTTATCCATCGAACTTTGTGGTTCATCCTGGCCTGAAGCGAGTGCTAAAAGGTCGTGCAGAGCTAGTGAAGAGTCGTATGGCGGATTGGGCGTTAGGCGAGTTGTTTGCCTACGGCTCTCTCCTCATGTCTGGCAATCACGTTCGTGTCTCCGGTCAAGACGTCGAACGCGGCACCTTCTCGCATCGACACGCAGTCCTCCATCATCAGGTCGCTAAATTTCTATATGCATTTTAGCGTCCTAGACCCATTCGTGTACTAAGGAGAGAGCTTGAGCGCTAGCTGCTTGCTCGAACTCGATGTTTTTGGCCTTGAAGGTACACTTTAATCATTAAAGAAACTGCGTTTTCTACGCTTCTAGATTTGAATTATAGGTGCATTATTTTTATTTTTTTCTATCGTTGCGTGCTTAGGGGCTTTGAGTGAGATCATCAGAAGTGATTATTAAAAGCTTGAAAGTACTTAATGCACAACCCACGTTCTCAATGGGATGATTAACTACTCTCTCACAGCTTCATTTTTCACGTCTTAATTCGCCTTCATTTATGCACCAAACTATGGCTTAATGCAATTACTCGGATTACTCATTTAGGTGCCTCAACAAACCACCTCTCTTCCAAAATGCATCAATAATGTGACTAAATCTTCCACCATCTTATGTGCTAGTTACCCCTTTGTAGGATATTGACAAGTCGGTCTACGTGCCACTGGAGCACCTTTCACCCGACCAGGCGCCCTTCACTATCTGCAACAGCTCCCTCTCAGAGTACGCAGTGATGGGCTTCGAGATGGGCTACTCTCTCACGAATCCCAACTCCCTGGTCATCTGGGAGGCTCAATTTGGGGATTTCGCCAACGGTGCCCAAAGCATTATCGACCTATACGTCTCGAGTGGTCAACAGAAGTGGGTGCGCCAGTCTAACCTCGTTCTCCTCCTTCCCCACGGCATGGAGGGCATGGGCCCTGAACACTCCAGTGGTCGTTTGGAACGCTTTCTTCAACTCTCCAACGATGATGAAAGTCACATTCCTGTACGTTGTACTGGGCTTCTTGCCTTACCATTTATAATCTGGTCTGGGCAGCTAAACGGAGGGAAGCATTGTTCTTTAAGGTATTTGGAGAGAATTTCTCGCAAGAGCAACTTTTTGAAACAAACTGGATCATTGTCAACAGTACTACACCGGCCAACATGTTCCACGTCTTGCGACGGCAAATTCTTCTGCCCTTCCGCAGACCAGTGAGTTTCTTTAAGTTTTAGACAAAGCAAATGTTTCTTAAGGTTTATTCTATTGGGAAACTTTTTTTGCTCTAGGAAATCGCTTAATTATTAGTTGTTCTCTTTTTTGGATATTTACATGCTGATGACCGCATATTCCACTTTCGTTTTGCCTGTTCTATGGTGTAGACACTACTATTTCTATTTTTACCTAGTTAATAATTCTATGGATTTTTATTGCTCTCTGTGGTACAAATTTTACACAAGCACTTCTAAACGATAGTTCAGCTATATTTTAACGATACCATGCAAGTATACAAATGTGCTGCAATATTTTGCGATGTGTGGTGGCCCTTACCCATTTCTTTTCCTATAAAGTGCAGAAGAAATTTTCTGCATACAACCTTTGTTTTGCTATTCATTCCTAAATTTGCAAAAACAATAAGGTTTTCAACAGTAATCTTCGTTTCTCAGTTGGTCGTTTTCACACCCAAATCACTACTGCGCCACCCGGACGCCCGCTCCTCCTTCGATGACATGCTGCCCGGTACCGGCTTCCAACGCCTCATCCCTGAGGCTGGCCCTGCTCGGGAGGCTCCTGAGAATGTCAAGAAACTCATTTTCTGCTCTGGCAAGGTAATGGCAGTCGCTCGCCTCTCTTCTATGACTTGGGTACTTTCTGCCGTTGGAATTCACCTAGATGCTCCAACGCTGGAATGCCTTGCTGAAATTTATTTTGTCCCAAACGTCAGTGACCTAGTGATTTGTGTGTGAGCAGCCTCTTGCGCAACGACTACGATCAGCGAGTCGGAGGTAAACAAATTTATCTTTTGCGGCGTTAGGTCTACTATGAAATTAAGAAGCACATAGATTCGGCCGATTGTGCGAAGGAGATAGCGGTGGCACGCGTCGAGCAGTTGACTCCGCTGCCCTACGACCTGATTAAGGAGGAGTTGGAACGTTACCCCAACGCCGCGGTGCAGTGGGTACAGGAAGAGCACCGGAATCAGGGCGCCTGGACCTACGTTCGACCACGTATAGAGCATCTCATCCAGCGCGAGATGCCTAACCGTGTGCATACCAAACTTCTGTAAGACCCAAATCCACTCATTCCCTTGTATATACATTTTACAAGCCCTCAAATTTACTGTCGTCCCTTCCCTTGCCTTTACTCCTCTCTTCCTCTCTCATCTAGGTATGTTGGACGTCCTGCGAGTGCTGCACCGGCCACTGGTCGCAAGGCCATCCATTTGATGGAGAACTCCCACATCCTTAAGGCCGTTCTTAAGACAAAGTAAACACACCGATGGGCATACCAGCAACCGCATCATGACTGAAATCAACCTGTTGCCAATTGGTCGTGGTAGCGACCGTTTAAGCTTAAATTCGCATTAACTAACCTTGACCATCCTTTTGGCAGCTCTTTAAGTTTTGGATGCTTTAATTTGGGTCTTGTTGGTCTTTTTCATCTTGCAGCTCTGCTCATCATAATCCCCGTTACACAGCCCATAATCTACTGGTCTTTTTTCAAAGGATTTGGGCTTTTGCTTATTATGAAATTGTTAGTGGCGTTGTTATCGCGTTTGCTTTCGATTAGGAACTGTTATTTGTCATTCATATTGTTCTGCTCTCCTTCTGTTACCTGTATTTTCAAATACCTTTTGTCGAAATTCGTAGGTTTTAAATTTGGCTGCTTCGTGTAAAGGCAGGATGGACTTTCAGGCCAATTGCTGCTGGGAACTTCAATCGGAACCAGTAGTGTATACAATTCCTGCCCACTGTGTTTCCTTTGCCCTTGGGCAAAAACAATAAGTGGGTAGTTCTACGATCATGATTCGGTTAATTGAACTGCGCTATGTTTGGGTTGGAGCCAACTGTTTGCGTCTTCAGGAATAGGACACTTAAAAATGTCATGCTTAATTTGGATCAGTGTTACGAATTTAGTTTGAAGGAGGCATACGTCGTTGTGTACCATTGATACGGCCCAGAAACAAGGAGGAAAGCGGCAATAGATTGGTCACCACAGAACTTGCGCTGAATTACAGTTTCTGTGACTTGGCTGAGTGGTGATGACACCTGATCCCTAATTGGAGGTACTTGGGTGCCTCTTGCCGGTGGTTACATAAATTCTCATCGACGGTGTGCAAACATTACTCCCCATAATGGTCCGCCACATTTCTAATTTCACCGCCTCTGCACTGACCTTAGAGGTCTCTTGTATGCACGAGGTCATCTGTCACTTGTCAGCGATACGATTGGCTACATATTGTTCCTTTCTGATCTCAACAAGTGACTACCCTAAGTCAGAGCAATTGCTCCAACGGCCAGAGTCTTTTGTCGTTCATGACTGCCATTTAAATGCTTATGCCGAAAGAGGGGCGTTTAACCCGAAAAGAATGCCAGCAGGGTCTAGAGTAGTTGTTGTTCCCATTGGTTCCTCTTAGACCAATGGAAAAAACCTACCTCCTGTAACCGGGACAGATGCAATGGGTGGTAGAGATTTTATCGTAAGGATGGTTGAATCGATACCTGGAAGTGAGTCAGCCGTGTGTGGTGTTGTACAGGTTAGACAAGTAGTTTGAACTGTTGGTGCACTTGGCAAGTACTGTGGAGCAGTGATTTGATTGTGACACAGTACCTCCTCCATTTTACGAATGTGCCTGCCCTAATATCACCTGCTCTTGTAGGTCTCGGTCCTCACAGAACCACGGCCTGAGGACGCGGCTTGTCATGAGCCTCAAATTCTCGTTTGTTAATTTAATCACCTAACTAGCGTCTGCTTCCGAGGTCAACGCACACCAACACATTCACGACCCAATGTTAGCTCAGGACACTAAAAGATTGGGATGTAGTTAATTTCGGATCGGTTCATAGGGTTAAAAAGATGCTGAGATTAGCTCGCCCACTTTGTTCAGATATGCTCGGAGGTTCTGTTGATCGTAAATGTACGCAACCTGCACTAAATTGAAAGGTCGTGTCCTCGTCATTTGCACTAAAATAAACAGTAGCCTCAGTTCGGTTAAAATTCACATGTGACCTTTGACCGATGTTATCCAATCTAATCGATCCGATTACTGATAAAGCATAAAAAGCAAACAGGTTTCACGGCATCAATTTATCAACCACGGAGTGCTTCGTACAATCCTTCAGTTGATAAAAACATCCAT